>JAECXG010000606.1:17652500-18145399 GCA_018152135.1 Drosophila paulistorum | reverse complement strand
ATTTTTTATAAAAGTCCGCAGTTCTAATTTTTATAAAAGTCCGCAGTTTGTCCGCAATTCTAATTTTTATAAAAGTCCGCAGTTTGTCCACAGTTCTAATTTTTATAAAAGTCCGCAGTTTGTCCGCAGTTCTAATTTTAATAAAAAAAGTCCGCAGTTTGTCCACAGTTCTAATTTTTATAAAAGTCCGCAGTTTGTCCACAGTTCTAATTTTTATAAAAGTCCGCAGTTTGTCCACAGTTCTAATTTTTATAAAAGTCCGCAGTTTGTCCGCAGTTGTCAATTTTTATAAAAGTCCGCAGTTTGTCCGCAGTTCTAATTTTAATAAAAAAAGTCCGCAGTTTGTCCACAGTTCTAATTTTTATAAAAGTCCGCAGTTTGTCCACAGTTCTAATTTTTATAAAAGTCCGCAGTTTGTCCACAGTTCTAATTTTTATAAAAGTCCGCAGTTTGTCCACAGTTCTAATTTTTATAAAAGTCCGCAGTTTGTCCACAGTTCTAATTTTTATAAAAGTCCGCAGTTTGTCCGCAGTTCTAATTTTAATAAAAAAAGTCCGCAGTTTGTCCACAGTTCTAATTTTTATAAAAGTCCGCAGTTTGTCCACAGTTCTAATTTTTATAAAAGTCCGCAGTTTGTCCGCAGTTGTCAATTTTTATAAAAGTCCGCAGTTTGTCCGCAGTTGTCAATTTTTATAAAAGTCCGCAGTTTGTCCACAGTTCTAATTTTTATAAAAGTCCGCAGTTTGTCCGCAGTTGTCAATTTTTATAAAAGTCCGCAGTTTGTCCACAGTTCTAATTTTTAAAAAAGTCCGCAGTTTGTCCACAGTTCTAATTTTTATAAAAGTCCGCAGTTTGTCCACAGTTCTAATTTTCATAAAAGTCCGCAGTTTGTCCGCAGTTGTCAATTTTTATAAAAGTCCGCAGTTTGTCCGCAGTTCTAATTTTTATAAAAGTCCGCAGTTTGTCCACAGTTCTAATTTTTATAAAAGTCCGCAGTTTGTCCACAGTTCTAATTTTCATAAAAGTCCGCAGTTTGTCCGCAGTTGTCAATTTTTATAAAAGTCCGCAGTTTGTCCACAGTTCTAATTTTTATAAAAGTCCGCAGTTTGTCCACAGTTCTAATTTTCATAAAAGTCCGCAGTTTGTCCGCAGTTGTCAATTTTTATAAAAGTCCGCAGTTTGTCCGCAGTTCTAATTTTTATAAAAGTCCGCAGTTTGTCCACAGTTCTAATTTTTATAAAAGTCCGCAGTTTGTCCACAGTTCTAATTTTTATAAAAGTCCGCAGTTTGTCCACAGTTCTAATTTTTAAAAAAGTCCGCAGTTTGTCCGCAGTTTGCCCACAGTTTGTCTACAGTGGACATTTTTAAAAAGTCCACAGTTTGTCCACAGTTAGTCCACAGTGGACATTTTTAAAAAGTCCACAGTTTGTCCACAGTTAGTACACAGTTTGTCCACAGTGGACATTTTTAAAAAGTCCACAGTTTGTCCACAGTTAGTCCACAGTTTGTCCACAGTGGACATTTTTAAAAAGTCCACAGTTTGTCCACAGTTCTAATTTTTATAAAAGTCCGCAGTTTGTCCGCAGTTCTAATTTTAATAAAAAAAGTCCGCAGTTTGTCCACAGTTCTAATTTTTAAAAAAGTCCGCAGTTTGTCCACAGTTCTAATTTTTATAAAAGTCCGCAGTTTGTCCACAGTTGTCAATTTTTATAAAAGTCCGCAGTTTGTCCACAGTTCTAATTTTTAAAAAAGTCCGCAGTTTGTCCGCAGTTTGCCCACAGTTTGTCTACAGTGGACATTTTTAAAAAGTCCACAGTTTGTCCACAGTTAGTCCACAGTGGACATTTTTAAAAAGTCCACAGTTTGTCCACAGTTAGTACACAGTTTGTCCACAGTGGACATTTTTAAAAAGTCCACAGTTTGTCCACAGTTAGTCCACAGTTTGTCCACAGTGGACATTTTTAAAAAGTCCACAGTTTGTCCACAGTTCTAATTTTTATAAAAGTCCGCAGTTTGTCCACAGTTCTAATTTTTATAAAAGTCCGCAGTTTGTCCACAGTTCTAATTTTTAAAAAAGTCCGCAGTTTGTCCACAGTTGTCAATTTTTATAAAAGTCCGCAGTTTGTCCACAGTTCTAATTTTTAAAAAAGTCCGCAGTTTGTCCACAGTTCTAATTTTTATAAAAGTCCGCAGTTTGTCCACAGTTCTAATTTTTATAAAAGTCCGCAGTTTGTCCGCAGTTCTAATTTTTATAAAAGTCCGCAGTTTGTCCACAGTTCTAATTTTTATAAAAGTCCGCAGTTTGTCCACAGTTCTAATTTTTATAAAAGTCCGCAGTTTGTCCGCAGTTGTCAATTTTTATAAAAGTCCGCAGTTTGTCCGCAGTTCTAATTTTTATAAAAGTCCGCAGTTTGTCCGCAGTTCTAATTTTTATAAAAGTCCGCAGTTTGTCCGCAGTTCTAATTTTTATAAAAGTCCGCAGTTTGTCCACAGTTCTAATTTTTATAAAAGTCCGCAGTTTGTCCACAGTTCTAATTTTTATAAAAGTCCGCAGTTTGTCCGCAGTTGTCAATTTTTATAAAAGTCCGCAGTTTGTCCGCAGTTCTAATTTTTATAAAAGTCCGCAGTTTGTCCGCAGTTCTAATTTTTATAAAAGTCCGCAGTTTGTCCGCAGTTCTAATTTTTATAAAAGTCCGCAGTTTGTCCACAGTTCTAATTTTTATAAAAGTCCGCAGTTTGTCCGCAGTTCTAATTTTTATAAAAGTCCGCAGTTTGTCCACAGTTCTAATTTTTATAAAAGTCCGCAGTTTGTCCACAGTTCTAATTTTTATAAAAGTCCGCAGTTTGTCCACAGTTCTAATTTTTATAAAAGTCCGCAGTTTGTCCACAGTTCTAATTTTTATAAAAGTCCGCAGTTTGTCCGCAGTTCTAATTTTTATAAAAGTCCGCAGTTTGTCCACAGTTCTAATTTTTATAAAAGTCCGCAGTTTGTCCACAGTTCTAATTTTTATAAAAGTCCGCAGTTTGTCCACAGTTCTAATTTTTATAAAAGTCCGCAGTTTGTCCACAGTTCTAATTTTTATAAAAGTCCGCAGTTTGTCCGCAGTTGTCAATTTTTATAAAAGTCCGCAGTTTGTCCGCAGTTCTAATTTTTATAAAAGTCCGCAGTTTGTCCGCAATTCTAATTTTTATAAAAGTCCGCAGTTTGTCCACAGTTCTAATTTTTATAAAAGTCCGCAGTTTGTCCGCAGTTCTAATTTTAATAAAAAAAGTCCGCAGTTTGTCCACAGTTCTAATTTTTATAAAAGTCCGCAGTTTGTCCACAGTTCTAATTTTTATAAAAGTCCGCAGTTTGTCCACAGTTCTAATTTTTATAAAAGTCCGCAGTTTGTCCGCAGTTGTCAATTTTTATAAAAGTCCGCAGTTTGTCCGCAGTTCTAATTTTAATAAAAAAAGTCCGCAGTTTGTCCACAGTTCTAATTTTTATAAAAGTCCGCAGTTTGTCCACAGTTCTAATTTTTATAAAAGTCCGCAGTTTGTCCACAGTTCTAATTTTTATAAAAGTCCGCAGTTTGTCCACAGTTCTAATTTTTATAAAAGTCCGCAGTTTGTCCACAGTTCTAATTTTTATAAAAGTCCGCAGTTTGTCCGCAGTTCTAATTTTAATAAAAAAAGTCCGCAGTTTGTCCACAGTTCTAATTTTTATAAAAGTCCGCAGTTTGTCCACAGTTCTAATTTTTATAAAAGTCCGCAGTTTGTCCGCAGTTGTCAATTTTTATAAAAGTCCGCAGTTTGTCCGCAGTTCTAATTTTTATAAAAGTCCGCAGTTTGTCCACAGTTCTAATTTTTATAAAAGTCCGCAGTTTGTCCGCAGTTCTAATTTTAATAAAAAAAGTCCGCAGTTTGTCCACAGTTCTAATTTTTATAAAAGTCCGCAGTTTGTCCACAGTTCTAATTTTTATAAAAGTCCGCAGTTTGTCCACAGTTCTAATTTTTATAAAAGTCCGCAGTTTGTCCACAGTTCTAATTTTTATAAAAGTCCGCAGTTTGTCCACAGTTGTCAATTTTTATAAAAGTCCGCAGTTTGTCCGCAGTTCTAATTTTAATAAAAAAAGTCCGCAGTTTGTCCACAGTTCTAATTTTTATAAAAGTCCGCAGTTTGTCCACAGTTCTAATTTTTATAAAAGTCCGCAGTTTGTCCACAGTTCTAATTTTTATAAAAGTCCGCAGTTTGTCCGCAGTTCTAATTTTAATAAAAAAAGTCCGCAGTTTGTCCACAGTTCTAATTTTTATAAAAGTCCGCAGTTTGTCCACAGTTCTAATTTTTATAAAAGTCCGCAGTTTGTCCGCAGTTGTCAATTTTTATAAAAGTCCGCAGTTTGTCCGCAGTTCTAATTTTTATAAAAGTCCGCAGTTTGTCCACAGTTCTAATTTTTATAAAAGTCCGCAGTTTGTCCGCAGTTCTAATTTTAATAAAAAAAGTCCGCAGTTTGTCCACAGTTTTAATTTTTATAAAAGTCCGCAGTTTGTCCACAGTTCTAATTTTTATAAAAGTCCGCAGTTTGTCCACAGTTCTAATTTTTATAAAAGTCCGCAGTTTGTCCACAGTTCTAATTTTTATAAAAGTCCGCAGTTTGTCCACAGTTCTAATTTTTATAAAAGTCCGCAGTTTGTCCGCAGTTGTCAATTTTTATAAAAGTCCGCAGTTTGTCCGCAGTTCTAATTTTAATAAAAAAAGTCCGCAGTTTGTCCACAGTTCTAATTTTTATAAAAGTCCGCAGTTTGTCCGCAGTTGTCAATTTTTATAAAAGTCCGCAGTTTGTCCACAGTTCTAATTTTTATAAAAGTCCGCAGTTTGTCCGCAGTTCTAATTTTTATAAAAGTCCGCAGTTTGTCCGCAATTCTAATTTTTATAAAAGTCCGCAGTTTGTCCGCAGTTCTAATTTTTATAAAAGTCCGCAGTTTGTCCGCAATTCTAATTTTTATAAAAGTCCGCAGTTTGTCCGCAGTTCTAATTTTAATAAAAAAAAGTCCGCAGTTTGTCCACAGTTCTAATTTTTATAAAAGTCCGCAGTTTGTCCACAGTTCTAATTTTTATAAAAGTCCGCAGTTTGTCCACAGTTCTAATTTTTATAAAAGTCCGCAGTTTGTCCGCAGTTCTAATTTTTAAAAAAGTCCGCAGTTTGTCCACAGTTCTAATTTTTATAAAAGTCCGCAGTTTGTCCACAGTTCTAATTTTTATAAAAGTCCGCAGTTTGTCCGCAGTTCTAATTTTTATAAAAGTCCGCAGTTTGTCCGCAGTTGTCAATTTTTATAAAAGTCCGCAGTTTGTCCGCAGTTCTAATTTTTATAAAAGTCCGCAGTTTGTCCGCAATTCTAATTTTTATAAAAGTCCGCAGTTTGTCCGCAGTTGTCAATTTTTATAAAAGTCCGCAGTTTGTCCGCAGTTCTAATTTTTATAAAAGTCCGCAGTTTGTCCGCAATTCTAATTTTTATAAAAGTCCGCAGTTTGTCCACAGTTCTAATTTTTATAAAAGTCCGCAGTTTGTCCGCAATTCTAATTTTTATAAAAGTCCGCAGTTTGTCCACAGTTCTAATTTTTATAAAAGTCCGCAGTTTGTCCACAGTTCTAATTTTTAAAAAAGTCCGCAGTTTGTCCACAGTTCTAATTTTTATAAAAGTCCGCAGTTTGTCCGCAGTTCTAATTTTTATAAAAGTCCGCAGTTTGTCCACAGTTCTAATTTTTATAAAAGTCCGCAGTTTGTCCACAGTTCTAATTTTTATAAAAGTCCGCAGTTTGTCCGCAATTCTAATTTTTATAAAAGTCCGCAGTTTGTCCACAGTTCTAATTTTTATAAAAGTCCGCAGTTTGTCCACAGTTCTAATTTTTATAAAAGTCCGCAGTTTGTCCACAGTTCTAATTTTTATAAAAGTCCGCAGTTTGTCCACAGTTCTAATTTTTATAAAAGTCCGCAGTTTGTCCACAGTTCTAATTTTTATAAAAGTCCGCAGTTTGTCCGCAGTTCTAATTTTTATAAAAGTCCGCAGTTTGTCCACAGTTCTAATTTTTATAAAAGTCCGCAGTTTGTCCACAGTTCTAATTTTTATAAAAGTCCGCAGTTTGTCCGCAATTCTAATTTTTATAAAAGTCCGCAGTTTGTCCACAGTTCTAATTTTTATAAAAGTCCGCAGTTTGTCCACAGTTCTAATTTTTATAAAAGTCCGCAGTTTGTCCACAGTTCTAATTTTTAAAAAAGTCCGCAGTTTGTCCACAGTTCTAATTTTTATAAAAGTCCGCAGTTTGTCCGCAGTTCTAATTTTTATAAAAGTCCGCAGTTTGTCCACAGTTCTAATTTTTATAAAAGTCCGCAGTTTGTCCACAGTTCTAATTTTTATAAAAGTCCGCAGTTTGTCCGCAGTTGTCAATTTTTATAAAAGTCCGCAGTTTGTCCACAGTTCTAATTTTTAAAAAAGTCCGCAGTTTGTCCACAGTTCTAATTTTTATAAAAGTCCGCAGTTTGTCCACAGTTCTAATTTTTATAAAAGTCCGCAGTTTGTCCACAGTTCTAATTTTTATAAAAGTCCGCAGTTTGTCCGCAGTTGTCAATTTTTATAAAAGTCCGCAGTTTGTCCGCAGTTCTAATTTTTATAAAAGTCCGCAGTTTGTCCGCAATTCTAATTTTTATAAAAGTCCGCAGTTTGTCCACAGTTCTAATTTTTATAAAAGTCCGCAGTTTGTCCACAGTTCTAATTTTTATAAAAGTCCGCAGTTTGTCCACAGTTCTAATTTTTAAAAAAGTCCGCAGTTTGTCCACAGTTCTAATTTTTATAAAAGTCCGCAGTTTGTCCGCAGTTCTAATTTTTATAAAAGTCCGCAGTTTGTCCACAGTTCTAATTTTTATAAAAGTCCGCAGTTTGTCCACAGTTCTAATTTTTATAAAAGTCCGCAGTTTGTCCGCAGTTCTAATTTTTATAAAAGTCCGCAGTTTGTCCACAGTTCTAATTTTTATAAAAGTCCGCAGTTTGTCCACAGTTCTAATTTTTATAAAAGTCCGCAGTTTGTCCACAGTTCTAATTTTTATAAAAGTCCGCAGTTTGTCCACAGTTCTAATTTTTATAAAAGTCCGCAGTTTGTCCGCAGTTGTCAATTTTTATAAAAGTCCGCAGTTTGTCCGCAGTTCTAATTTTTATAAAAGTCCGCAGTTTGTCCGCAATTCTAATTTTTATAAAAGTCCGCAGTTTGTCCACAGTTCTAATTTTTAAAAAAGTCCGCAGTTTGTCCACAGTTGTCAATTTTTATAAAAGTCCGCAGTTTGTCCACAGTTGTCAATTTTTATAAAAGTCCGCAGTTTGTCCGCAGTTCTAATTTTTATAAAAGTCCGCAGTTTGTCCGCAATTCTAATTTTTATAAAAGTCCGCAGTTTGTCCACAGTTCTAATTTTTAAAAAAGTCCGCAGTTTGTCCACAGTTGTCAATTTTTATAAAAGTCCGCAGTTTGTCCACAGTTCTAATTTTTAAAAAAGTCCGCAGTTTGTCCACAGTTCTAATTTTTATAAAAGTCCGCAGTTTGTCCACAGTTCTAATTTTTAAAAAAGTCCGCAGTTTGTCCACAGTTGTCAATTTTTATAAAAGTCCGCAGTTTGTCCACAGTTCTAATTTTTATAAAAGTCCGCAGTTTGTCCACAGTTCTAATTTTTATAAAAGTCCGCAGTTTGTCCGCAGTTCTAATTTTAATAAAAAAAGTCCGCAGTTTGTCCGCAGTTCTAATTTTTATAAAAGTCCGCAGTTTGTCCACAGTTCTAATTTTTATAAAAGTCCGCAGTTTGTCCACAGTTCTAATTTTTATAAAAGTCCGCAGTTTGTCCACAGTTCTAATTTTTATAAAAGTCCGCAGTTTGTCCACAGTTCTAATTTTTATAAAAGTCCGCAGTTTGTCCGCAGTTCTAATTTTAATAAAAAAAGTCCGCAGTTTGTCCGCAGTTGTCAATTTTTATAAAAGTCCGCAGTTTGTCCGCAGTTCTAATTTTTATAAAAGTCCGCAGTTTGTCCGCAATTCTAATTTTTATAAAAGTCCGCAGTTTGTCCACAGTTCTAATTTTTAAAAAAGTCCGCAGTTTGTCCACAGTTGTCAATTTTTATAAAAGTCCGCAGTTTGTCCACAGTTCTAATTTTTATAAAAGTCCGCAGTTTGTCCACAGTTCTAATTTTTATAAAAGTCCGCAGTTTGTCCACAGTTCTAATTTTTATAAAAGTCCGCAGTTTGTCCACAGTTCTAATTTTTATAAAAGTCCGCAGTTTGTCCACAGTTCTAATTTTTATAAAAGTCCGCAGTTTGTCCGCAGTTCTAATTTTAATAAAAAAGTCCGCAGTTTGTCCACAGTTCTAATTTTTATAAAAGTCCGCAGTTTGTCCGCAGTTCTAATTTTTATAAAAGTCCGCAGTTTGTCCGCAATTCTAATTTTTATAAAAGTCCGCAGTTTGTCCACAGTTCTAATTTTTATAAAAGTCCGCAGTTTGTCCACAGTTCTAATTTTTAAAAAAGTCCGCAGTTTGTCCACAGTTCTAATTTTTATAAAAGTCCGCAGTTTGTCCGCAGTTCTAATTTTTATAAAAGTCCGCAGTTTGTCCACAGTTCTAATTTTTATAAAAGTCCGCAGTTTGTCCACAGTTCTAATTTTTATAAAAGTCCGCAGTTTGTCCGCAATTCTAATTTTTATAAAAGTCCGCAGTTTGTCCACAGTTCTAATTTTTATAAAAGTCCGCAGTTTGTCCACAGTTCTAATTTTTAAAAAAAGTCCGCAGTTTGTCCACAGTTGTCAATTTTTATAAAAGTCCGCAGTTTGTCCACAGTTCTAATTTTTATAAAAGTCCGCAGTTTGTCCACAGTTCTAATTTTTATAAAAGTCCGCAGTTTGTCCACAGTTCTAATTTTTAAAAAAGTCCGCAGTTTGTCCACAGTTGTCAATTTTTATAAAAGTCCGCAGTTTGTCCGCAATTCTAATTTTTATAAAAGTCCGCAGTTTGTCCACAGTTCTAATTTTTATAAAAGTCCGCAGTTTGTCCACAGTTCTAATTTTTAAAAAAGTCCGCAGTTTGTCCACAGTTCTAATTTTTATAAAAGTCCGCAGTTTGTCCGCAGTTCTAATTTTTATAAAAGTCCGCAGTTTGTCCACAGTTCTAATTTTTATAAAAGTCCGCAGTTTGTCCACAGTTCTAATTTTTATAAAAGTCCGCAGTTTGTCCGCAATTCTAATTTTTATAAAAGTCCGCAGTTTGTCCGCAATTCTAATTTTTATAAAAGTCCGCAGTTTGTCCACAGTTCTAATTTTTATAAAAGTCCGCAGTTTGTCCACAGTTCTAATTTTTATAAAAGTCCGCAGTTTGTCCACAGTTCTAATTTTTATAAAAGTCCGCAGTTTGTCCACAGTTCTAATTTTTAAAAAAGTCCGCAGTTTGTCCACAGTTGTCAATTTTTATAAAAGTCCGCAGTTTGTCCACAGTTCTAATTTTTATAAAAGTCCGCAGTTTGTCCACAGTTCTAATTTTTATAAAAGTCCGCAGTTTGTCCACAGTTCTAATTTTTATAAAAGTCCGCAGTTTGTCCGCAGTTGTCAATTTTTATAAAAGTCCGCAGTTTGTCCGCAGTTCTAATTTTAATAAAAAAAGTCCGCAGTTTGTCCACAGTTCTAATTTTTATAAAAGTCCGCAGTTTGTCCACAGTTCTAATTTTTATAAAAGTCCGCAGTTTGTCCACAGTTCTAATTTTTATAAAAGTCCGCAGTTTGTCCGCAGTTGTCAATTTTTATAAAAGTCCGCAGTTTGTCCGCAGTTCTAATTTTTATAAAAGTCCGCAGTTTGTCCACAGTTGTCAATTTTTATAAAAGTCCGCAGTTTGTCCGCAGTTCTAATTTTAATAAAAAAAGTCCGCAGTTTGTCCACAGTTCTAATTTTTATAAAAGTCCGCAGTTTGTCCGCAGTTGTCAATTTTTATAAAAGTCCGCAGTTTGTCCACAGTTCTAATTTTTATAAAAGTCCGCAGTTTGTCCGCAGTTCTAATTTTAATAAAAAAAAGTCCGCAGTTTGTCCACAGTTCTAATTTTTATAAAAGTCCGCAGTTTGTCCACAGTTCTAATTTTTATAAAAGTCCGCAGTTTGTCCGCAGTTCTAATTTTTATAAAAGTCCGCAGTTTGTCCGCAATTCTAATTTTTATAAAAGTCCGCAGTTTGTCCGCAGTTCTAATTTTTATAAAAGTCCGCAGTTTGTCCACAGTTCTAATTTTTATAAAAGTCCGCAGTTTGTCCACAGTTCTAATTTTTATAAAAGTCCGCAGTTTGTCCGCAGTTCTAATTTTTAAAAAAGTCCGCAGTTTGTCCACAGTTCTAATTTTTATAAAAGTCCGCAGTTTGTCCACAGTTCTAATTTTTAAAAAAGTCCGCAGTTTGTCCACAGTTCTAATTTTTATAAAAGTCCGCAGTTTGTCCACAGTTCTAATTTTTATAAAAGTCCGCAGTTTGTCCACAGTTCTAATTTTTAAAAAAGTCCGCAGTTTGTCCACAGTTCTAATTTTTATAAAAGTCCGCAGTTTGTCCGCAGTTCTAATTTTTATAAAAGTCCGCAGTTTGTCCGCAGTTGTCAATTTTTATAAAAGTCCGCAGTTTGTCCGCAGTTCTAATTTTTATAAAAGTCCGCAGTTTGTCCGCAATTCTAATTTTTATAAAAGTCCGCAGTTTGTCCACAGTTCTAATTTTTATAAAAGTCCGCAGTTTGTCCGCAATTCTAATTTTTATAAAAGTCCGCAGTTTGTCCACAGTTCTAATTTTTATAAAAGTCCGCAGTTTGTCCACAGTTCTAATTTTTAAAAAAGTCCGCAGTTTGTCCACAGTTCTAATTTTTATAAAAGTCCGCAGTTTGTCCGCAGTTCTAATTTTTATAAAAGTCCGCAGTTTGTCCGCAGTTCTAATTTTTATAAAAGTCCGCAGTTTGTCCACAGTTCTAATTTTTATAAAAGTCCGCAGTTTGTCCGCAGTTGTCAATTTTTATAAAAGTCCGCAGTTTGTCCGCAGTTCTAATTTTAATAAAAAAAGTCCGCAGTTTGTCCACAGTTCTAATTTTTATAAAAGTCCGCAGTTTGTCCACAGTTCTAATTTTTATAAAAGTCCGCAGTTTGTCCGCAGTTGTCAATTTTTATAAAAGTCCGCAGTTTGTCCGCAGTTCTAATTTTAATAAAAAAAGTCCGCAGTTTGTCCACAGTTCTAATTTTTATAAAAGTCCGCAGTTTGTCCGCAGTTGTCAATTTTTATAAAAGTCCGCAGTTTGTCCACAGTTCTAATTTTTATAAAAGTCCGCAGTTTGTCCACAGTTCTAATTTTTATAAAAGTCCGCAGTTTGTCCGCAGTTCTAATTTTAATAAAAAAAAGTCCGCAGTTTGTCCACAGTTCTAATTTTTATAAAAGTCCGCAGTTTGTCCGCAGTTGTCAATTTTTATAAAAGTCCGCAGTTTGTCCACAGTTCTAATTTTTATAAAAGTCCGCAGTTTGTCCGCAGTTCTAATTTTAATAAAAAAAGTCCGCAGTTTGTCCACAGTTCTAATTTTTATAAAAGTCCGCAGTTTGTCCACAGTTCTAATTTTTATAAAAGTCCGCAGTTTGTCCGCAGTTCTAATTTTTATAAAAGTCCGCAGTTTGTCCACAGTTCTAATTTTTATAAAAGTCCGCAGTTTGTCCACAGTTCTAATTTTTATAAAAGTCCGCAGTTTGTCCGCAGTTCTAATTTTTAAAAAAGTCCGCAGTTTGTCCACAGTTCTAATTTTTATAAAAGTCCGCAGTTTGTCCACAGTTCTAATTTTTAAAAAAGTCCGCAGTTTGTCCACAGTTCTAATTTTTATAAAAGTCCGCAGTTTGTCCACAGTTCTAATTTTTATAAAAGTCCGCAGTTTGTCCACAGTTCTAATTTTTAAAAAAGTCCGCAGTTTGTCCACAGTTCTAATTTTTATAAAAGTCCGCAGTTTGTCCGCAGTTCTAATTTTTATAAAAGTCCGCAGTTTGTCCGCAGTTGTCAATTTTTATAAAAGTCCGCAGTTTGTCCGCAGTTCTAATTTTTATAAAAGTCCGCAGTTTGTCCGCAATTCTAATTTTTATAAAAGTCCGCAGTTTGTCCACAGTTCTAATTTTTATAAAAGTCCGCAGTTTGTCCGCAATTCTAATTTTTATAAAAGTCCGCAGTTTGTCCACAGTTCTAATTTTTATAAAAGTCCGCAGTTTGTCCACAGTTCTAATTTTTAAAAAAGTCCGCAGTTTGTCCACAGTTCTAATTTTTATAAAAGTCCGCAGTTTGTCCGCAGTTCTAATTTTTATAAAAGTCCGCAGTTTGTCCGCAGTTCTAATTTTTATAAAAGTCCGCAGTTTGTCCACAGTTCTAATTTTTATAAAAGTCCGCAGTTTGTCCGCAATTCTAATTTTTATAAAAGTCCGCAGTTTGTCCACAGTTCTAATTTTTATAAAAGTCCGCAGTTTGTCCACAGTTCTAATTTTTATAAAAGTCCGCAGTTTGTCCACAGTTCTAATTTTTATAAAAGTCCGCAGTTTGTCCACAGTTCTAATTTTTATAAAAGTCCGCAGTTTGTCCACAGTTCTAATTTTTATAAAAGTCCGCAGTTTGTCCGCAGTTCTAATTTTTATAAAAGTCCGCAGTTTGTCCACAGTTCTAATTTTTATAAAAGTCCGCAGTTTGTCCACAGTTCTAATTTTTATAAAAGTCCGCAGTTTGTCCGCAATTCTAATTTTTATAAAAGTCCGCAGTTTGTCCACAGTTCTAATTTTTATAAAAGTCCGCAGTTTGTCCACAGTTCTAATTTTTATAAAAGTCCGCAGTTTGTCCACAGTTCTAATTTTTAAAAAAAGTCCGCAGTTTGTCCACAGTTCTAATTTTTATAAAAGTCCGCAGTTTGTCCGCAGTTCTAATTTTTATAAAAGTCCGCAGTTTGTCCACAGTTCTAATTTTTATAAAAGTCCGCAGTTTGTCCACAGTTCTAATTTTTATAAAAGTCCGCAGTTTGTCCGCAGTTGTCAATTTTTATAAAAGTCCGCAGTTTGTCCACAGTTCTAATTTTTAAAAAAGTCCGCAGTTTGTCCACAGTTCTAATTTTTATAAAAGTCCGCAGTTTGTACACAGTTCTAATTTTTATAAAAGTCCGCAGTTTGTCCGCAGTTCTAATTTTTATAAAAGTCCGCAGTTTGTCCACAGTTCTAATTTTTATAAAAGTCCGCAGTTTGTCCACAGTTCTAATTTTTATAAAAGTCCGCAGTTTGTCCGCAGTTGTCAATTTTTATAAAAGTCCGCAGTTTGTCCACAGTTCTAATTTTTAAAAAGTCCGCAGTTTGTCCACAGTTCTAATTTTTATAAAAGTCCGCAGTTTGTCCACAGTTCTAATTTTTATAAAAGTCCGCAGTTTGTCCGCAGTTGTCAATTTTTATTAAAGTCCGCAGTTTGTCCGCAGTTCTAATTTTTATAAAAGTCCGCAGTTTGTCCGCAATTCTAATTTTTATAAAAGTCCGCAGTTTGTCCACAGTTCTAATTTTTAAAAAAGTCCGCAGTTTGTCCACAGTTGTCAATTTTTATAAAAGTCCGCAGTTTGTCCACAGTTGTCAATTTTTATAAAAGTCCGCAGTTTGTCCGCAGTTCTAATTTTTATAAAAGTCCGCAGTTTGTCCGCAATTCTAATTTTTATAAAAGTCCGCAGTTTGTCCACAGTTCTAATTTTTAAAAAAGTCCGCAGTTTGTCCACAGTTGTCAATTTTTATAAAAGTCCGCAGTTTGTCCACAGTTCTAATTTTTAAAAAAGTCCGCAGTTTGTCCACAGTTCTAATTTTTATAAAAGTCCGCAGTTTGTCCACAGTTCTAATTTTTATAAAAGTCCGCAGTTTGTCCACAGTTCTAATTTTTATAAAAGTCCGCAGTTTGTCCGCAGTTCTAATTTTAATAAAAAAAGTCCGCAGTTTGTCCGCAGTTCTAATTTTTATAAAAGTCCGCAGTTTGTCCACAGTTCTAATTTTTATAAAAGTCCGCAGTTTGTCCACAGTTCTAATTTTTATAAAAGTCCGCAGTTTGTCCACAGTTCTAATTTTTATAAAAGTCCGCAGTTTGTCCGCAGTTCTAATTTTAATAAAAAAAGTCCGCAGTTTGTCCACAGTTCTAATTTTTATAAAAGTCCGCAGTTTGTCCGCAGTTCTAATTTTAATAAAAAAGTCCGCAGTTTGTCCACAGTTCTAATTTTTATAAAAGTCCGCAGTTTGTCCGCAGTTGTCAATTTTTATAAAAGTCCGCAGTTTGTCCACAGTTCTAATTTTTATAAAAGTCCGCAGTTTGTCCGCAGTTGTCAATTTTTATAAAAGTCCGCAGTTTGTCCACAGTTCTAATTTTTATAAAAGTCCGCAGTTTGTCCGCAGTTCTAATTTTAATAAAAAAAGTCCGCAGTTTGTCCACAGTTCTAATTTTTATAAAAGTCCGCAGTTTGTCCACAGTTCTAATTTTTATAAAAGTCCGCAGTTTGTCCGCAGTTCTAATTTTTATAAAAGTCCGCAGTTTGTCCACAGTTCTAATTTTTATAAAAGTCCGCAGTTTGTCCACAGTTCTAATTTTTATAAAAGTCCGCAGTTTGTCCGCAGTTGTCAATTTTTATAAAAGTCCGCAGTTTGTCCACAGTTCTAATTTTTATAAAAGTCCGCAGTTTGTCCGCAGTTCTAATTTTAATAAAAAAAGTCCGCAGTTTGTCCACAGTTCTAATTTTTATAAAAGTCCGCAGTTTGTCCACAGTTCTAATTTTTATAAAAGTCCGCAGTTTGTCCACAGTTCTAATTTTTATAAAAGTCCGCAGTTTGTCCGCAATTCTAATTTTTAAAAAAGTCCGCAGTTTGTCCACAGTTGTCAATTTTTATAAAAGTCCGCAGTTTGTCCACAGTTCTAATTTTTATAAAAGTCCGCAGTTTGTCCGCAATTCTAATTTTTATAAAAGTCCGCAGTTTGTCCACAGTTCTAATTTTTATAAAAGTCCGCAGTTTGTCCACAGTTCTAATTTTTATAAAAGTCCGCAGTTTGTCCACAGTTGTCAATTTTTATAAAAGTCCGCAGTTTGTCCACAGTTCTAATTTTTATAAAAGTCCGCAGTTTGTCCACAGTTCTAATTTTTATAAAAGTCCGCAGTTTGTCCGCAGTTGTCAATTTTTATAAAAGTCCGCAGTTTGTCCACAGTTCTAATTTTTAAAAAAGTCCGCAGTTTGTCCGCAGTTCTAATTTTTATAAAAGTCCGCAGTTTGTCCGCAATTCTAATTTTTATAAAAGTCCGCAGTTTGTCCGCAGTTCTAATTTTTATAAAAGTCCGCAGTTTGTCCACAGTTCTAATTTTTATAAAAGTCCGCAGTTTGTCCGCAATTCTAATTTTTATAAAAGTCCGCAGTTTGTCCGCAGTTCTAATTTTTATAAAAGTCCGCAGTTTGTCCACAGTTCTAATTTTTATAAAAGTCCGCAGTTTGTCCGCAGTTGTCAATTTTTATAAAAGTCCGCAGTTTGTCCACAGTTCTAATTTTTAAAAAAGTCCGCAGTTTGTCCGCAGTTCTAATTTTTATAAAAGTCCGCAGTTTGTCCGCAATTCTAATTTTTATAAAAGTCCGCAGTTTGTCCGCAGTTCTAATTTTTATAAAAGTCCGCAGTTTGTCCGCAATTCTAATTTTTATAAAAGTCCGCAGTTTGTCCGCAGTTCTAATTTTTATAAAAGTCCGCAGTTTGTCCACAGTTCTAATTTTTATAAAAGTCCGCAGTTTGTCCGCAGTTGTCAATTTTTATAAAAGTCCGCAGTTTGTCCACAGTTCTAATTTTTAAAAAAGTCCGCAGTTTGTCCGCAGTTCTAATTTTTATAAAAGTCCGCAGTTTGTCCGCAATTCTAATTTTTATAAAAGTCCGCAGTTTGTCCGCAGTTGTCAATTTTTATAAAAGTCCGCAGTTTGTCCACAGTTCTAATTTTTATAAAAGTCCGCAGTTTGTCCGCAGTTGTCAATTTTTATAAAAGTCCGCAGTTTGTCCACAGTTCTAATTTTTATAAAGATCCGCAGTTTGTCCGCAGTTCTAATTTTTATAAAAGTCCGCAGTTTGTCCGCAGTTCTAATTTTTAAAAAAGTCCGCAGTTTGTCCACAGTTGTCAATTTTTATAAAAGTCCGCAGTTTGTCCACAGTTCTAATTTTTATAAAAGTCCGCAGTTTGTCCGCAATTCTAATTTTTATAAAAGTCCGCAGTTTGTCCGCAGTTCTAATTTTTATAAAAGTCCGCAGTTTGTCCGCAGTTCTAATTTTTATAAAAGTCCGCAGTTTGTCCACAGTTCTAATTTTTATAAAAGTCCGCAGTTTGTCCGCAGTTGTCAATTTTTATAAAAGTCCGCAGTTTGTCCGCAGTTCTAATTTTTATAAAAGTCCGCAGTTTGTCCACAGTTCTAATTTTTATAAAAGTCCGCAGTTTGTCCGCAGTTGTCAATTTTTATAAAAGTCCGCAGTTTGTCCGCAGTTCTAATTTTTATAAAAGTCCGCAGTTTGTCCACAGTTCTAATTTTTATAAAAGTCCGCAGTTTGTCCGCAGTTGTCAATTTTTATAAAAGTCCGCAGTTTGTCCACAGTTGTCAATTTTTATAAAAGTCCGCAGTTTGTCCACAGTTGTCAATTTTTATAAAAGTCCGCAGTTTGTCCACAGTTCTAATTTTTATAAAAGTCCGCAGTTTGTCCGCAATTCTAATTTTTATAAAAGTCCGCAGTTTGTCCGCAGTTCTAATTTTTATAAAAGTCCGCAGTTTGTCCACAGTTCTAATTTTTATAAAAGTCCGCAGTTTGTCCGCAGTTGTCAATTTTTATAAAAGTCCGCAGTTTGTCCACAGTTCTAATTTTTATAAAAGTCCGCAGTTTGTCCACAGTTCTAATTTTTATAAAAGTCCGCAGTTTGTCCACAGTTCTAATTTTTATAAAAGTCCGCAGTTTGTCCACAGTTCTAATTTTTATAAAAGTCCGCAGTTTGTCCGCAGTTCTAATTTTTATAAAAGTCCGCAGTTTGTCCACAGTTCTAATTTTTATAAAAGTCCGCAGTTTGTCCGCAGTTGTCAATTTTTATAAAAGTCCGCAGTTTGTCCACAGTTCTAATTTTTATAAAAGTCCGCAGTTTGTCCACAGTTCTAATTTTTATAAAAGTCCGCAGTTTGTCCACAGTTCTAATTTTTATAAAAGTCCGCAGTTTGTCCGCAATTCTAATTTTTATAAAAGTCCGCAGTTTGTCCGCAGTTCTAATTTTTATAAAAGTCCGCAGTTTGTCCACAGTTCTAATTTTTATAAAAGTCCGCAGTTTGTCCGCAGTTCTAATTTTTATAAAAGTCCGCAGTTTGTCCACAGTTGTCAATTTTTATAAAAGTCCGCAGTTTGTCCACAGTTCTAATTTTTAAAAAAGTCCGCAGTTTGTCCACAGTTCTAATTTTTATAAAAGTCCGCAGTTTGTCCACAGTTCTAATTTTTATAAAAGTCCGCAGTTTGTCCGCAATTCTAATTTTTATAAAAGTCCGCAGTTTGTCCGCAGTTCTAATTTTTATAAAAGTCCGCAGTTTGTCCACAGTTCTAATTTTTATAAAAGTCCGCAGTTTGTCCGCAATTCTAATTTTTATAAAAGTCCGCAGTTTGTCCGCAGTTCTAATTTTTATAAAAGTCCGCAGTTTGTCCGCAATTCTAATTTTTATAAAAGTCCGCAGTTTGTCCGCAGTTCTAATTTTTATAAAAGTCCGCAGTTTGTCCACAGTTCTAATTTTTATAAAAGTCCGCAGTTTGTCCACAGTTCTAATTTTTATAAAAGTCCGCAGTTTGTCCGCAGTTCTAATTTTTATAAAAGTCCGCAGTTTGTCCACAGTTGTCAATTTTTATAAAAGTCCGCAGTTTGTCCACAGTTCTAATTTTTAAAAAAGTCCGCAGTTTGTCCACAGTTCTAATTTTTATAAAAGTCCGCAGTTTGTCCACAGTTCTAATTTTTATAAAAGTCCGCAGTTTGTCCGCAGTTCTAATTTTTATAAAAGTCCGCAGTTTGTCCACAGTTCTAATTTTTATAAAAGTCCGCAGTTTGTCCGCAGTTCTAATTTTTATAAAAGTCCGCAGTTTGTCCGCAGTTCTAATTTTTATAAAAGTCCGCAGTTTGTCCGCAGTTCTAATTTTTATAAAAGTCCGCAGTTTGTCCACAGTTGTCAATTTTTATAAAAGTCCGCAGTTTGTCCGCAATTCTAATTTTTATAAAAGTCCGCAGTTTGTCCGCAGTTCTAATTTTTATAAAAGTCCGCAGTTTGTCCACAGTTCTAATTTTTATAAAAGTCCGTAGTTTGTCCGCAGTTCTAATTTTTATAAAAGTCCGCAGTTTGTCCGCAGTTCTAATTTTTATAAAAGTCCGCAGTTTGTCCACAGTTGTCAATTTTTAAAAAAGTCCGCAGTTTGTCCACAGTTCTAATTTTTATAAAAGTCCGCAGTTTGTCCGCAGTTCTAATTTTTATAAAAGTCCGTAGTTTGTCCGCAGTTCTAATTTTTATAAAAGTCCGCAGTTTGTCCGCAGTTCTAATTTTTATAAAAGTCCGCAGTTTGTCCGCAGTTCTAATTTTTATAAAAGTCCGCAGTTTGTCCACAGTTCTAATTTTTATAAAAGTCCGCAGTTTGTCCGCAGTTCTAATTTTTATAAAAGTCCGTAGTTTGTCCGCAGTTCTAATTTTTATAAAAGTCCGCAGTTTGTCCGCAGTTCTAATTTTTATAAAAGTCCGCAGTTTGTCCACAGTTGTCAATTTTTAAAAAAAGTCCGCAGTTTGTCCACAGTTCTAATTTTTATAAAAGTCCGCAGTTTGTCCGCAGTTCTAATTTTTATAAAAGTCCGTAGTTTGTCCGCAGTTCTAATTTTTATAAAAGTCCGCAGTTTGTCCGCAGTTCTAATTTTTATAAAAGTCCGCAGTTTGTCCACAGTTCTAATTTTTATAAAAGTCCGCAGTTTGTCCACAGTTGTCAATTTTTAAAAAAGTCCGCAGTTTGTCCACAGTTCTAATTTTTATAAAAGTCCGCAGTTTGTCCGCAGTTCTAATTTTTATAAAAGTCCGTAGTTTGTCCGCAGTTCTAATTTTTATAAAAGTCCGCAGTTTGTCCGCAGTTCTAATTTTTATAAAAGTCCGCAGTTTGTCCGCAGTTCTAATTTTTATAAAAGTCCGCAGTTTGTCCACAGTTCTAATTTTTATAAAAGTCCGCAGTTTGTCCGCAGTTCTAATTTTTATAAAAGTCCGTAGTTTGTCCGCAGTTCTAATTTTTATAAAAGTCCGCAGTTTGTCCGCAGTTCTAATTTTTATAAAAGTCCGCAGTTTGTCCGCAGTTCTAATTTTTATAAAAGTCCGCAGTTTGTCCGCAGTTCTAATTTTTATAAAAGTCCGCAGTTTGTCCACAGTTCTAATTTTTATAAAAGTCCGCAGTTTGTCCGCAGTTCTAATTTTTATAAAAGTCCGTAGTTTGTCCGCAGTTCTAATTTTTATAAAAGTCCGCAGTTTGTCCGCAGTTCTAATTTTTATAAAAGTCCGCAGTTTGTCCGCAGTTCTAATTTTTTATAAAAGTCCGCAGTTTGTCCGCAGTTCTAATTTTTATAAAAGTCCGCAGTTTGTCCACAGTTCTAATTTTTATAAAAGTCCGCAGTTTGTCCACAGTTCTAATTTTTATAAAAGTCCGCAGTTTGTCCACAGTTCTAATTTTTATAAAAGTCCGCAGTTTGTCCACAGTTCTAATTTTTATAAAAGTCCGCAGTTTGTCCACAGTTGTCAATTTTTATAAAAGTCCGCAGTTTGTCCGCAGTTCTAATTTTTATAAAAGTCCGTAGTTTGTCCGCAGTTCTAATTTTTATAAAAGTCCGCAGTTTGTCCGCAGTTCTAATTTTTATAAAAGTCCGCAGTTTGTCCGCAGTTCTAATTTTTATAAAAGTCCGCAGTTTGTCCACAGTTCTAATTTTTATAAAAGTCCGCAGTTTGTCCACAGTTCTAATTTTTATAAAAGTCCGCAGTTTGTCCGCAGTTCTAATTTTTATAAAAGTCCGTAGTTTGTCCGCAGTTCTAATTTTTATAAAAGTCCGCAGTTTGTCCGCAGTTCTAATTTTTATAAAAGTCCGCAGTTTGTCCGCAGTTCTAATTTTTATAAAAGTCCGCAGTTTGTCCGCAGTTCTAATTTTTATAAAAGTCCGCAGTTTGTCCACAGTTCTAATTTTTATAAAAGTCCGCAGTTTGTCCGCAGTTCTAATTTTTATAAAAGTCCGCAGTTTGTCCGCAGTTCTAATTTTTATAAAAGTCCGCAGTTTGTCCACAGTTCTAATTTTTATAAAAGTCCGCAGTTTGTCCGCAGTTCTAATTTTTATAAAAGTCCGTAGTTTGTCCGCAGTTCTAATTTTTATAAAAGTCCGCAGTTTGTCCGCAATTCTAATTTTTATAAAAGTCCGCAGTTTGTCCACAGTTCTAATTTTTAAAAAAGTCCGCAGTTTGTCCGCAGTTCTAATTTTTATAAAAGTCCGCAGTTTGTCCGCAGTTCTAATTTTTATAAAAGTCCGTAGTTTGTCCGCAGTTCTAATTTTTATAAAAGTCCGCAGTTTGTCCGCAGTTCTAATTTTTATAAAAGTCCGCAGTTTGTCCGCAGTTCTAATTTTTATAAAAGTCCGCAGTTTGTCCACAGTTCTAATTTTTATAAAAGTCCGCAGTTTGTCCGCAGTTGTCAATTTTTATAAAAGTCCGCAGTTTGTCCGCAATTCTAATTTTTATAAAAGTCCGCAGTTTGTCCACAGTTCTAATTTTTATAAAAGTCCGCAGTTTGTCCGCAGTTCTAATTTTTATAAAAGTCCGCAGTTTGTCCACAGTTCTAATTTTTATAAAAGTCCGCAGTTTGTCCGCAGTTCTAATTTTTATAAAAGTCCGCAGTTTGTCCACAGTTCTAATTTTTATAAAAGTCCGCAGTTTGTCCGCAGTTCTAATTTTTATAAAAGTCCGCAGTTTGTCCGCAGTTGTCAATTTTTATAAAAGTCCGCAGTTTGTCCGCAGTTCTAATTTTTATAAAAGTCCGCAGTTTGTCCACAGTTCTAATTTTTATAAAAGTCCGCAGTTTGTCCGCAGTTCTAATTTTTATAAAAGTCCGCAGTTTGTCCACAGTTCTAATTTTTATAAAAGTCCGCAGTTTGTCCACAGTTCTAATTTTTATAAAAGTCCGCAGTTTGTCCGCAGTTCTAATTTTTATAAAAGTCCGCAGTTTGTCCGCAATTCTAATTTTTATAAAAGTCCGCAGTTTGTCCACAGTTCTAATTTTTATAAAAGTCCGCAGTTTGTCCGCAGTTGTCAATTTTTATAAAAGTCCGCAGTTTGTCCGCAGTTCTAATTTTTATAAAAGTCCGCAGTTTGTCCGCAATTCTAATTTTTATAAAAGTCCGCAGTTTGTCCACAGTTCTAATTTTTATAAAAGTCCGCAGTTTGTCCGCAGTTGTCAATTTTTATAAAAGTCCGCAGTTTGTCCACAGTTCTAATTTTTATAAAAGTCCGCAGTTTGTCCGCAGTTCTAATTTTTATAAAAGTCCGCAGTTTGTCCACAGTTCTAATTTTTATAAAAGTCCGCAGTTTGTCCGCAATTCTAATTTTTATAAAAGTCCGCAGTTTGTCCACAGTTCTAATTTTTATAAAAGTCCGCAGTTTGTCCGCAGTTGTCAATTTTTATAAAAGTCCGCAGTTTGTCCACAGTTCTAATTTTTATAAAAGTCCGCAGTTTGTCCGCAGTTGTCAATTTTTATAAAAGTCCGCAGTTTGTCCGCAGTTCTAATTTTTATAAAAGTCCGCAGTTTGTCCGCAATTCTAATTTTTATAAAAGTCCGCAGTTTGTCCACAGTTCTAATTTTTATAAAAGTCCGCAGTTTGTCCGCAGTTGTCAATTTTTATAAAAGTCCGCAGTTTGTCCACAGTTCTAATTTTTATAAAAGTCCGCAGTTTGTCCGCAGTTCTAATTTTTATAAAAGTCCGCAGTTTGTCCGCAATTCTAATTTTTATAAAAGTCCGCAGTTTGTCCGCAGTTCTAATTTTTATAAAAGTCCGCAGTTTGTCCACAGTTTTAATTTTTATAAAAGTCCGCAGTTTGTCCACAGTTCTAATTTTTATAAAAGTCCGCAGTTTGTCCACAGTTCTAATTTTTATAAAAGTCCGCAGTTTGTCCGCAATTCTAATTTTTAAAAAAGTCCGCAGTTTGTCCACAGTTCTAATTTTTATAAAAGTCCGCAGTTTGTCCGCAATTCTAATTTTTATAAAAGTCCGCAGTTTGTCCGCAATTCTAATTTTTATAAAAGTCCGCAGTTTGTCCACAGTTCTAATTTTTATAAAAGTCCGCAGTTTGTCCACAGTTCTAATTTTTATAAAAGTCCGCAGTTTGTCCACAGTTCTAATTTTTAAAAAAGTCCGCAGTTTGTCCACAGTTCTAATTTTTATAAAAGTCCGCAGTTTGTCCGCAATTCTAATTTTTATAAAAGTCCGCAGTTTGTCCACAGTTCTAATTTTTAAAAAAGTCCGCAGTTTGTCCACAGTTCTAATTTTTATAAAAGTCCGCAGTTTGTCCGCAGTTCTAATTTTTATAAAAGTCCGCAGTTTGTCCGCAATTCTAATTTTTATAAAAGTCCGCAGTTTGTCCACAGTTCTAATTTTTATAAAAGTCCGCAGTTTGTCCGCAGTTGTCAATTTTTATAAAAGTCCGCAGTTTGTCCACAGTTCTAATTTTTATAAAAGTCCGCAGTTTGTCCGCAATTCTAATTTTTATAAAAGTCCGCAGTTTGTCCACAGTTCTAATTTTTAAAAAAGTCCGCAGTTTGTCCACAGTTCTAATTTTTATAAAAGTCCGCAGTTTGTCCGCAGTTGTCAATTTTTATAAAAGTCCGCAGTTTGTCCACAGTTCTAATTTTTATAAAAGTCCGCAGTTTGTCCGCAGTTCTAATTTTAATAAAAAAAGTCCGCAGTTTGTCCACAGTTCTAATTTTTATAAAAGTCCGCAGTTTGTCCACAGTTCTAATTTTTATAAAAGTCCGCAGTTTGTCCACAGTTCTAATTTTTATAAAAATCCGCAGTTTGTCCGCAGTTGTCAATTTTTATAAAAGTCCGCAGTTTGTCCACAGTTCTAATTTTTAAAAAAGTCCGCAGTTTGTCCGCAATTCTAATTTTTATAAAAGTCCGCAGTTTGTCCGCAGTTCTAATTTTTATAAAAGTCCGCAGTTTGTCCACAGTTCTAATTTTTATAAAAGTCCGCAGTTTGTCCACAGTTCTAATTTTTATAAAAGTCCGCAGTTTGTCCGCAGTTCTAATTTTAATAAAAAAGTCCGCAGTTTGTCCACAGTTCTAATTTTTATAAAAGTCCGCAGTTTGTCCACAGTTCTAATTTTTATAAAAGTCCGCAGTTTGTCCACAGTTCTAATTTTTATAAAAGTCCGCAGTTTGTCCACAGTTCTAATTTTTATAAAAGTCCGCAGTTTGTCCACAGTTCTAATTTTTATAAAAGTCCGCAGTTTGTCCACAGTTCTAATTTTTATAAAAATCCGCAGTTTGTCCGCAGTTGTCAATTTTTATAAAAGTCCGCAGTTTGTCCACAGTTCTAATTTTTATAAAAGTCCGCAGTTTGTCCGCAGTTGTCAATTTTTATAAAAGTCCGCAGTTTGTCCACAGTTCTAATTTTTATAAAAGTCCGCAGTTTGTCCGCAGTTCTAATTTTAATAAAAAAAGTCCGCAGTTTGTCCACAGTTCTAATTTTTATAGAAGTCCGCAGTTTGTCCACAGTTCTAATTTTTATAAAAGTCCGCAGTTTGTCCACAGTTCTAATTTTTATAAAAATCCGCAGTTTGTCCGCAGTTGTCAATTTTTATAAAAGTCCGCAGTTTGTCCACAGTTCTAATTTTTATAAAAGTCCGCAGTTTGTCCACAGTTCTAATTTTTATAAAAGTCCGCAGTTTGTCCGCAATTCTAATTTTTATAAAAGTCCGCAGTTTGTCCACAGTTCTAATTTTTATAAAAGTCCGCAGTTTGTCCACAGTTCTAATTTTTATAAAAGTCCGCAGTTTGTCCACAGTTCTAATTTTTATAAAAATCCGCAGTTTGTCCGCAGTTGTCAATTTTTATAAAAGTCCGCAGTTTGTCCACAGTTCTAATTTTTATAAAAGTCCGCAGTTTGTCCACAGTTCTAATTTTTATAAAAGTCCGCAGTTTGTCCGCAGTTCTAATTTTTATAAAAGTCCGCAGTTTGTCCGCAATTCTAATTTTTATAAAAGTCCGCAGTTTGTCCGCAATTCTAATTTTTATAAAAGTCCGCAGTTTGTCCACAGTTCTAATTTTTATAAAAGTCCGCAGTTTGTCCGCAATTCTAATTTTTATAAAAGTCCGCAGTTTGTCCACAGTTCTAATTTTTATAAAAGTCCGCAGTTTGTCCACAGTTCTAATTTTTATAAAAGTCCGCAGTTTGTCCGCAATTCTAATTTTTATAAAAGTCCGCAGTTTGTCCACAGTTCTAATTTTTAAAAAAGTCCGCAGTTTGTCCACAGTTCTAATTTTTATAAAAGTCCGCAGTTTGTCCGCAGTTCTAATTTTTATAAAAGTCCGCAGTTTGTCCACAGTTCTAATTTTTATAAAAATCCGCAGTTTGTCCGCAGTTGTCAATTTTTATAAAAGTCCGCAGTTTGTCCACAGTTCTAATTTTTAAAAAAGTCCGCAGTTTGTCCGCAATTCTAATTTTTATAAAAGTCCGCAGTTTGTCCACAGTTCTAATTTTTATAAAAGTCCGCAGTTTGTCCACAGTTCTAATTTTTATAAAAGTCCGCAGTTTGTCCGCAATTCTAATTTTTATAAAAGTCCGCAGTTTGTCCGCAGTTGTCAATTTTTATAAGAGTCCGCAGTTTGTCCGCAGTTCTAATTTTTATAAAAGTCCGCAGTTTGTCCACAGTTCTAATTTTTATAAAAGTCCGCAGTTTGTCCACAGTTCTAATTTTTATAAAAGTCCGCAGTTTGTCCACAGTTCTAATTTTTATAAAAGTCCGCAGTTTGTCCACAGTTCTAATTTTTATAAAAGTCCGCAGTTTGTCCGCAGTTCTAATTTTTATAAAAGTCCGCAGTTTGTCCACAGTTCTAATTTTTATAAAAGTCCGCAGTTTGTCCACAGTTCTAATTTTTATAAAAGTCCGCAGTTTGTCCACAGTTCTAATTTTTATAAAAGTCCGCAGTTTGTCCACAGTTCTAATTTTTATAAAAGTCCGCAGTTTGTCCATGTTGAGAGGGGAGGGGACGCACAACCCGAATAACGCAGGCAGAACAAAAAGAATAGTGACACGTCCGTACAATTCAGAAGTTTATTAGAGACTAACATAATGCGCGTGCCAGTAATTCAGTTGGGCAAGCGCAGTATACAAATACAAAAGAGATATATAAATGTATGTGTTCAAATACATAAGCAGATAGAATACATGTGTGCATTGCTCTTGAAAGTTCTTATACGGTACTATTTTAACACCCTTCCTCAATGCAATCATGTCCTACAAAGTTAATTCAAATTTAACATATTCACAAAATCATTATGCTTTTTCTTTGGCAAATTCTTAGTTAATATATCCGCTATCATTAAATCAGTCGAAACATACTTCAACTCAACAAAACCTTCAGATACAGTTTGTCGTACAAAATGATATCGTATATCTATATGTTTTGTCCTAGAATGATGAACTGGATTCTTCGCCAACTGTTGGGCACTCAGGTTATCTCCATATACAACTGTTGGGGTCTCGGCATCTCCACATCCAAGTTCAATGATTAAGCGTCGCAAGACGATAGCTTCCTTGCATGCGGTCGACAAAGCTATATACTCAGCTTCAGTACTACTTAGCGCCACACTGCGTTGTTTCTCAGATTTCCAAGATATTGGACCTCCGGCCAAAAAGAAAACATAGCCGGTATAGGACTTCCGGTCAGTTTTGTCACCACCCCAGTCGGCATCTACATATCCAGAAAAAGCTTGGCCGGTCCTTTTATAGCGTAGCTTTTTATTTATCGTTGACGCCAAGTACCGCAGGATGTGCTTCACACCTGCATCATGCTCTGAATGCGGATCTTGATTCCGCTGAGCCAACTTTGCAACTGAATGCAATATATCCGGTCTGGTGGTTAGGGCCAGCCACATCAGTTCGCCAATTTGAGTCTGGTACGACCCTATGTCAACCCTCTTGCACTGCTTATTGTCGCATGCCACTTGGTGCCCTGCGTCAAGAGGAGTAGCCGCCGGTCTGCAGTTTTTGATACCATATCGAATCAACATATCGTTGATATATTGAGAATGGCCTAAAGTAATAGGCCCAAGCTCTCCGTCTCGATGAATCTCCATACCCAGGAATAGCTCAGTTGCACCTTTGTCTGTGCAATCGAACGCGTTTGATATAGCTGCTTTGATGGCATCCATCTTCTGTTTCGAACGACAAGCTATAAGGAGATCATCAACATAAACAAGAATTAGTGTTAAGTCTTCTTCACCATGTTTTTGGTATAAACATGGCTCACTACTACATGGTTTAAAACCCAAATCTAGTAATACAGCGTCCAGCTTAGAATTCCATGCCCTTCCTGATTGTTTCAAACCGTAGATTGCCTTCTTCAAATGTAATGCGGCCTCTGGACGATTTTTGTCAATGTACCCCATGGGTTGCCTCATATACACCGTGTCCTCCAGGTCGCTATTGAGGTATGCCGTGCATACGT
The DNA here is from genome assembly GCA_018152135.1 of Drosophila paulistorum. Taxonomy (NCBI): domain Eukaryota; kingdom Metazoa; phylum Arthropoda; class Insecta; order Diptera; family Drosophilidae; genus Drosophila; species Drosophila paulistorum. Next base: position 18,118,588 of record JAECXG010000606.1, on the reverse strand, counting down.
CCATTTGATGTAAATAAAGATCCAACTCTGCTGCCATCGCCAAAACAAACCTTACGCTCTCTAATCGGCATACAGGTGCATATGTATCGGTGTAGTTTACACCGAACTGCTGCGAACATCCTTTAGCAACCAATCGCGCCTTAAAACGTTCGATGTCTCCCTGCGCATCCTTTTTCATACTAAAAACCCATTTGCAGCCTATTGTTCGTTGTTTGTTTGTTACATCCATCAGCTCCCAAGTTTGGTTTTTTATCAGAGCTCCAAACTCTTTGTCCATTGCCTCTCGCCACTGCGATGCATATGGTCCACTTATGGCATCCTCGTAGGTCGATGGAATTGGCACTTCACTAGCGACAATCGAACCAAGTATATTATACTGTTTCCTCGGCCGTCCAGGCTTACCCGTTCTGATCACTCGTGGTCTGCCAGGTCCTACCCGCATTTGGTTCTCATCTTGTGCAACCTTTTCTTCAGGTGCACTATGAAACGATTCCTCGTCAGCATCAGATTCAGCAGACTGTCCCTCTGATATGTCGCTCTCGCTTTCATTTATTTCTAGATTTGCATCTGCTATCTCATTTTGGCAATAGCGTCCAGGCAAATCAAACATAACCGTCGTACAATTAGTTTGCTCTAAGGGATCTCTTTCATCAAAGAGAACGTCTCTTCGTTCAATCACTTTGCGAGTTTCTCCATCATATAATCGGTAGCCTTTTGCTTCTCTTGAATACCCCACCATGCGATATTCCTTCCCTTTTGGTCGGAATTTACTTTCCTGATGACCCTTGGAAAGCGCAACTGCAACAGAACCAAAGACTTTAAGATGATTGATACACGGCTTCTTACCAGTCCACGCTTCCATTGGCGTTTGGTTTGTCAACGCGCTTGTAGGCGAACGGTTCCTTAGATATACAGCCGTAAATATAGCTTCCGCCCACAATGCCTCACATAATCCAGACTGTGCCAACAAACACCTAGACATTTCCACCAGAGTGCGGTTAGCTCGTTCCGCAACGCCGTTCTGTTGTGGAGTGTACGCTATGGTCAACTGGCGTAATATCCCGTTTTTCTTCAGGTAGTCATCGAATGCTTTGTTCACATATTCGCGTCCATTGTCACTGCGGATACATTTTAGCCTCTTCCCTGTCTGCCTCTCCACTAGACTCTTGAACTCCAAAAACTTGCCAAAGACCTCATCTTTGCCCTTGAGGAAGTACACAAAAATTCGCCTAGATTTGTCATCAATAAATGTTAGGAAATAACGTGAACCACCAAGTGATTTTGTTCCAAAAGGTCCGCAGACATCACTATGAACCAATTGTAAAAGTTCACTAGACCGACTTTCTGTCATCTTGGGAAATGGCTGAACATGTATTTTACTCACCATGCACGTCTTACATGGAGTATTGGGCACGAAGTTTGTCACACTTAGCCCACGTACCAAGCCCTTACTTGCGATTTGTGTCAGACTTGTATAATTAAGATGACCAAAGCGTTTGTGCCACAATGATACATCTTCTCCAACAGCAGCAAACAGATTTTCCGATTCAGCTTCAAAAACAAACAAGTTGCCAATCTTTTTTGCTTCTAAAATACATTCACCATTTTGTATGACCCTTGCCATATGTTTTTCGAAATGTACAACACTGTTATATTCAATAACACGCGCCACTGACATAAAGTTTCCTGCCAGCCCTGGTACATAAAGTACATTGTTCATTGTTAATTTACAGATTCCAGTCCGAATGGTGACTTTTCCTTTGCCTTCTGCACGTAAATACCCCGCATCTGCCAGACTGATCTTCTCATCATGTACAGAGAAATCCGAAAACAAACTCTTATCGCAACACATATGACTCGTTGCACCAGAATCCAAGCACCACTTCTCTCTTTTCATATTCTCTGCTTCCAAAGCATTTATCAAACTACATTGCTTATTCTCACTTTTCTCAGTGTATTTGTACTCTTTCTCTTTTTTATCGATTCTCTCTTTGCCGCACTGTGCCTTGACATGCCCTTGCCGGCCGCATTTGTAACAAGTAATTTGCGAACGATTTCTCTGTGTGCGTGTATTCTGATTTCTGCCTCTGTTCTGCGTAGCAACAAATGCCTCTTGCCCATTCTCTTTCGTTACTGTTAGACGTTTTCGTTCTGCTTCTTCCTTTAATTTTATGCAGACAATTTCAAAACTGGGCAAAGCGTCGCGCGTCTCGATGGCGACAACGAAATTCTCATACACTGGTGGTAGACTAGATAACAAAATGATAGTTCGTAACTCCTCATTTATCTGTACACCGGCACCTGCAAGCTGATCTAACACATCAGAGAAACTATTTAGATAACTGGCCATTTCTTGACCGTCCGTCATGCGTAAGCTCAGCAACTTATTGTACAGCGATACCTTCCGCACCGGTCCCTTTGGCTGATGGACGTCACGTAGTCTTGTCCACGCCTCATTTGCCGTCAAACAATTCTTTATGTATGCCAATTGAGATGGTTTTACGCTCAACGTAATACTTGCTAGGGCCTTCCGATCCAATCCTCCAAGGTCGACACCTTCCACCGAGGGCAAATTTCCAGCCGTTACATCCCACAGGTCTGAATGCACCAATACGCTGCGCATTTGTATATTCCAAGAATCATAATTCTTTTCGTCCAACTTCTCGATGTGGTACAGATTACTCATGTTGTCTTCAACGTGCTTTTGAGTCTCTTTTCCCGAATAAAGTTCGTAACTTATTCGTATCTTTAATGTTTACTGATATAAATCGTTAAATATATCACTTCATTACTTTACTATTCAAAACCGTGCCCTGGGCCCATAACCTGTTGAGAGGGGAGGGGACGCACAACCCGAATAACGCAGGCAGAACAAAAAGAATAGTGACACGTCCGTACAATTCAGAAGTTTATTAGAGACTAACATAATGCGCGTGCCAGTAATTCAGTTGGGCAAGCGCAGTATACAAATACAAAAGAGATATATAAATGTATGTGTTCAAATACATAAGCAGATAGAATACATGTGTGCATTGCTCTTGAAAGTTCTTATACGGTACTATTTTAACAGTCCACAGTTCTAATTTTTATAAAAGTCCGCAGTTTGTCCACAGTTCTAATTTTTATAAAAGTCCGCAGTTTGTCCGCAGTTCTAATTTTTATAAAAGTCCGCAGTTTGTCCACAGTTCTAATTTTTATAAAAGTCCGCAGTTTGTCCACAGTTCTAATTTTTATAAAAGTCCGCAGTTTGTCCGCAGTTCTAATTTTTATAAAAGTCCGCAGTTTGTCCGCAGTTGTCAATTTTTATAAAAGTCCGCAGTTTGTCCGCAGTTCTAATTTTAATAAAAAAAGTCCGCAGTTTGTCCACAGTTCTAATTTTTATAAAAGTCCGCAGTTTGTCCGCAGTTGTCAATTTTTATAAAAGTCCGCAGTTTGTCCGCAGTTCTAATTTTTATAAAAGTCCGCAGTTTGTCCACAGTTCTAATTTTTATAAAAGTCCGCAGTTTGTCCACAGTTCTAATTTTTATAAAAGTCCGCAGTTTGTCCACAGTTCTAATTTTTATAAAAGTCCGCAGTTTGTCCGCAGTTCTAATTTTTATAAAAGTCCGCAGTTTGTCCGCAGTTGTCAATTTTTATAAAAGTCCGCAGTTTGTCCGCAGTTCTAATTTTTATAAAAGTCCGCAGTTTGTCCACAGTTCTAATTTTTATAAAAGTCCGCAGTTTGTCCGCAGTTGTCAATTTTTATAAAAGTCCGCAGTTTGTCCACAGTTCTAATTTTTATAAAAGTCCGCAGTTTGTCCACAGTTCTAATTTTTATAAAAGTCCGCAGTTTGTCCGCAATTCTAATTTTTATAAAAGTCCGCAGTTTGTCCGCAGTTCTAATTTTTATAAAAGTCCGCAGTTTGTCCACAGTTCTAATTTTTATAAAAGTCCGCAGTTTGTCCGCAGTTGTCAATTTTTATAAAAGTCCGCAGTTTGTCCGCAGTTCTAATTTTTATAAAAGTCCGCAGTTTGTCCACAGTTCTAATTTTTATAAAAGTCCGCAGTTTGTCCACAGTTCTAATTTTTATAAAAGTCCGCAGTTTGTCCACAGTTCTAATTTTTATAAAAGTCCGCAGTTTGTCCACAGTTCTAATTTTTATAAAAGTCCGCAGTTTGTCCACAGTTCTAATTTTTATAAAAGTCCGCAGTTTGTCCACAGTTCTAATTTTTATAAAAGTCCGCAGTTTGTCCACAGTTCTAATTTTTATAAAAGTCCGCAGTTTGTCCACAGTTCTAATTTTTATAAAAGTCCGTAGTTTGTCCGCAGTTCTAATTTTAATAAAAAAAGTCCGCAGTTTGTCCACAGTTCTAATTTTTATAAAAGTCCGCAGTTTGTCCGCAGTTCTAATTTTTATAAAAGTCCGCAGTTTGTCCACAGTTCTAATTTTTATAAAAGTCCGCAGTTTGTCCACAGTTCTAATTTTTATAAAAGTCCGCAGTTTGTCCGCAGTTCTAATTTTAATAAAAAAAGTCCGCAGTTTGTCCACAGTTCTAATTTTTATAAAAGTCCGCAGTTTGTCCGCAGTTCTAATTTTAATAAAAAAAGTCCGCAGTTTGTCCACAGTTCTAATTTTTATAAAAGTCCGCAGTTTGTCCACAGTTCTAATTTTTATAAAAGTCCGTAGTTTGTCCGCAGTTCTAATTTTAATAAAAAAGTCCGCAGTTTGTCCACAGTTCTAATTTTTATAAAAGTCCGCAGTTTGTCCGCAGTTCTAATTTTTATAAAAGTCCGCAGTTTGTCCACAGTTCTAATTTTTATAAAAAGTCCGCAGTTTGTCCACAGTTCTAATTTTTATAAAAGTCCGCAGTTTGTCCGCAGTTCTAATTTTAATAAAAAAAGTCCGCAGTTTGTCCACAGTTCTAATTTTTATAAAAGTCCGCAGTTTGTCCGCAGTTCTAATTTTAATAAAAAAAGTCCGCAGTTTGTCCACAGTTCTAATTTTTATAAAAGTCCGCAGTTTGTCCACAGTTCTAATTTTTATAAAAGTCCGCAGTTTGTCCACAGTTCTAATTTTTATAAAAGTCCGCAGTTTGTCCACAGTTCTAATTTTTATAAAAGTCCGCAGTTTGTCCACAGTTCTAATTTTTATAAAAGTCCACAGTTTGTCCGCAGTTCTAATTTTAATAAAAAAAGTCCGCAGTTTGTCCACAGTTCTAATTTTTATAAAAGTCCGCAGTTTGTCCGCAGTTCTAATTTTAATAAAAAAAGTCCGCAGTTTGTCCACAGTTCTAATTTTTATAAAAGTCCGCAGTTTGTCCGCAGTTCTAATTTTAATAAAAAAGTCCGCAGTTTGTCCACAGTTCTAATTTTTATAAAAGTCCGCAGTTTGTCCACAGTTCTAATTTTTATAAAAGTCCGCAGTTTGTCCACAGTTCTAATTTTTATAAAAGTCCGCAGTTTGTCCGCAGTTCTAATTTTAATAAAAAAAGTCCGCAGTTTGTCCACAGTTCTAATTTTTATAAAAGTCCGCAGTTTGTCCGCAGTTCTAATTTTAATAAAAAAAGTCCGCAGTTTGTCCACAGTTCTAATTTTTATAAAAGTCCGCAGTTTGTCCACAGTTCTAATTTTTATAAAAGTCCGCAGTTTGTCCACAGTTCTAATTTTTATAAAAGTCCGCAGTTTGTCCACAGTTCTAATTTTTATAAAAGTCCGCAGTTTGTCCACAGTTCTAATTTTTATAAAAGTCCGCAGTTTGTCCACAGTTCTAATTTTTATAAAAGTCCGCAGTTTGTCCGCAGTTCTAATTTTTATAAAAGTCCGCAGTTTGTCCACAGTTCTAATTTTTATAAAAAAGTCCGCAGTTTGTCCACAGTTCTAATTTTTATAAAAGTCCGCAGTTTGTCCGCAGTTCTAATTTTAATAAAAAAAGTCCGCAGTTTGTCCACAGTTCTAATTTTTATAAAAGTCCGCAGTTTGTCCACAGTTCTAATTTTTATAAAAGTCCGCAGTTTGTCCACAGTTCTAATTTTTATAAAAGTCCGCAGTTTGTCCACAGTTCTAATTTTTATAAAAGTCCGCAGTTTGTCCACAGTTCTAATTTTTATAAAAGTCCGCAGTTTGTCCACAGTTCTAATTTTTATAAAAGTCCGCAGTTTGTCCGCAGTTCTAATTTTTATAAAAGTCCGCAGTTTGTCCACAGTTCTAATTTTTATAAAAAAAGTCCGCAGTTTGTCCACAGTTCTAATTTTTATAAAAGTCCGCAGTTTGTCCACAGTTCTAATTTTTATAAAAGTCCACAGTTTGTCCGCAGTTCTAATTTTAATAAAAAAAGTCCGCAGTTTGTCCACAGTTCTAATTTTTATAAAAGTCCGCAGTTTGTCCGCAGTTCTAATTTTAATAAAAAAAGTCCGCAGTTTGTCCACAGTTCTAATTTTTATAAAAGTCCGCAGTTTGTCCACAGTTCTAATTTTTATAAAAGTCCGCAGTTTGTCCGCAGTTCTAATTTTTATAAAAGTCCGCAGTTTGTCCGCAGTTCTAATTTTAATAAAAAAAGTCCGCAGTTTGTCCACAGTTCTAATTTTTATAAAAGTCCGCAGTTTGTCCGCAGTTCTAATTTTAATAAAAAAAGTCCGCAGTTTGTCCACAGTTCTAATTTTTATAAAAGTCCGCAGTTTGTCCACAGTTCTAATTTTTATAAAAGTCCGCAGTTTGTCCGCAGTTCTAATTTTTATAAAAGTCCGCAGTTTGTCCGCAGTTCTAATTTTAATAAAAAAAAGTCCGCAGTTTGTCCACAGTTCTAATTTTTATAAAAGTCCGCAGTTTGTCCGCAGTTCTAATTTTAATAAAAAAGTCCGCAGTTTGTCAACAGTTCTAATTTTTATAAAAGTCCGCAGTTTGTCCACAGTTCTAATTTTTATAAAAGTCCGCAGTTTGTCCGCAGTTCTAATTTTAATAAAAAAAGTCCGCAGTTTGTCCACAGTTCTAATTTTTATAAAAGTCCGCAGTTTGTCCGCAGTTCTAATTTTAATAAAAAAAGTCCGCAGTTTGTCCACAGTTCTAATTTTTATAAAAGTCCGCAGTTTGTCCACAGTTCTAATTTTTATAAAAGTCCGCAGTTTGTCCGCAGTTCTAATTTTTATAAAAGTCCGCAGTTTGTCCGCAATTCTAATTTTTATAAAAAAAGTCCGCAGTTTGTCCGCAGTTCTAATTTTTATAAAAGTCCGCAGTTTGTCCGCAGTTCTAATTTTAATAAAAAAAGTCCGCAGTTTGTCCGCAGTTCTAATTTTTATAAAAGTCCGCAGTTTGTCCACAGTTCTAATTTTTATAAAAGTCCGCAGTTTGTCCACAGTTCTAATTTTTATAAAAGTCCGCAGTTTGTCCGCAGTTGTCAATTTTTATAAAAGTCCGCAGTTTGTCCGCAGTTCTAATTTTTATAAAAGTCCGCAGTTTGTCCGCAATTCTAATTTTTATAAAAGTCCGCAGTTTGTCCACAGTTCTAATTTTTATAAAAGTCCGCAGTTTGTCCACAGTTCTAATTTTTATAAAAGTCCGCAGTTTGTCCACAGTTGTCAATTTTTATAAAAGTCCGCAGTTTGTCCACAGTTCTAATTTTTATAAAAGTCCGCAGTTTGTCCGCAGTTCTAATTTTTATAAAAGTCCGCAGTTTGTCCACAGTTCTAATTTTTATAAAAGTCCGCAGTTTGTCCGCAGTTCTAATTTTTATAAAAGTCCGCAGTTTGTCCACAGTTCTAATTTTTATAAAAGTCCGCAGTTTGTCCGCAGTTCTAATTTTTATAAAAGTCCGCAGTTTGTCCGCAATTCTAATTTTTATAAAAGTCCGCAGTTTGTCCGCAGTTGTCAATTTTTATAAAAGTCCGCAGTTTGTCCACAGTTCTAATTTTTATAAAAGTCCGCAGTTTGTCCGCAGTTCTAATTTTTATAAAAGTCCGCATTTTGTCCACAGTTCTAATTTTTATAAAAGTCCGCAGTTTGTCCGCAGTTCTAATTTTTATAAAAGTCCGCAGTTTGTCCGCAGTTGTCAATTTTTATAAAAGTCCGCAGTTTGTCCACAGTTCTAATTTTTATAAAAGTCCGCAGTTTGTCCACAGTTCTAATTTTTATAAAAGTCCGCAGTTTGTCCGCAGTTCTAATTTTTATAAAAGTCCGCAGTTTGTCCACAGTTCTAATTTTTATAAAAGTCCGCAGTTTGTCCGCAGTTCTAATTTTTATAAAAGTCCGCAGTTTGTCCACAGTTCTAATTTTTATAAAAGTCCGCAGTTTGTCCGCAGTTCTAATTTTTATAAAAGTCCGCAGTTTGTCCACAGTTCTAATTTTTATAAAAGTCCGCAGTTTGTCCGCAGTTCTAATTTTTATAAAAGTCCGCAGTTTGTCCGCAATTCTAATTTTTATAAAAGTCCGCAGTTTGTCCGCAGTTCTAATTTTTATAAAAGTCCGCAGTTTGTCCGCAATTCTAATTTTTATAAAAGTCCGCAGTTTGTCCACAGTTCTAATTTTTAAAAAAGTCCGCAGTTTGTCCACAGTTCTAATTTTTATAAAAGTCCGCAGTTTGTCCACAGTTCTAATTTTTATAAAAGTCCGCAGTTTGTCCACAGTTCTAATTTTTATAAAAGTCCGCAGTTTGTCCACAGTTCTAATTTTTATAAAAGTCCGCAGTTTGTCCGCAGTTCTAATTTTAATAAAAAAAGTCCGCAGTTTGTCCACAGTTCTAATTTTTATAAAAGTCCGCAGTTTGTCCACAGTTCTAATTTTTATAAAAGTCCGCAGTTTGTCCACAGTTCTAATTTTTATAAAAGTCCGCAGTTTGTCCGCAGTTCTAATTTTTATAAAAGTCCGCAGTTTGTCCGCAGTTCTAATTTTTATAAAAGTCCGCAGTTTGTCCGCAGTTCTAATTTTAATAAAAAAAGTCCGCAGTTTGTCCACAGTTCTAATTTTTATAAAAGTCCGCAGTTTGTCCGCAGTTGTCAATTTTTATAAAAGTCCGCAGTTTGTCCGCAGTTCTAATTTTTATAAAAGTCCGCAGTTTGTCCGCAGTTCTAATTTTTATAAAAGTCCGCAGTTTGTCCGCAATTCTAATTTTTATAAAAGTCCGCAGTTTGTCCGCAGTTCTAATTTTTTATAAAAGTCCGCAGTTTGTCCGCAATTCTAATTTTTATAAAAGTCCGCAGTTTGTCCACAGTTCTAATTTTTAAAAAAGTCCGCAGTTTGTCCACAGTTCTAATTTTTATAAAAGTCCGCAGTTTGTCCGCAGTTCTAATTTTTATAAAAGTCCGCAGTTTGTCCGCAGTTCTAATTTTAATAAAAAAAGTCCGCAGTTTGTCCACAGTTCTAATTTTTATAAAAGTCCGCAGTTTGTCCGCAGTTGTCAATTTTTATAAAAGTCCGCATTTTGTCCACAGTTCTAATTTTTATAAAAGTCCGCAGTTTGTCCGCAGTTCTAATTTTTATAAAAGTCCGCAGTTTGTCCGCAGTTCTAATTTTTATAAAAGTCCGCAGTTTGTCCGCAGTTCTAATTTTTATAAAAGTCCGCAGTTTGTCCGCAATTCTAATTTTTATAAAAGTCCGCAGTTTGTCCACAGTTCTAATTTTTAAAAAAGTCCGCAGTTTGTCCGCAGTTGTCAATTTTTATAAAAGTCCGCAGTTTGTCCGCAGTTCTAATTTTTATAAAAGTCCGCAGTTTGTCCGCAGTTCTAATTTTTATAAAAGTCCGCAGTTTGTCCGCAATTCTAATTTTTATAAAAGTCCGCAGTTTGTCCGCAGTTCTAATTTTTATAAAAGTCCGCAGTTTGTCCGCAATTCTAATTTTTATAAAAGTCCGCAGTTTGTCCACAGTTCTAATTTTTAAAAAAGTCCGCAGTTTGTCCGCAGTTCTAATTTTTATAAAAGTCCGCAGTTTGTCCGCAGTTCTAATTTTTATAAAAGTCCGCAGTTTGTCCGCAGTTCTAATTTTAATAAAAAAAGTCCGCAGTTTGTCCACAGTTCTAATTTTTATAAAAGTCCGCAGTTTGTCCGCAGTTGTCAATTTTTATAAAAGTCCGCATTTTGTCCACAGTTCTAATTTTTATAAAAGTCCGCAGTTTGTCCGCAGTTCTAATTTTTATAAAAGTCCGCAGTTTGTCCGCAGTTGTCAATTTTTATAAAAGTCCGCAGTTTGTCCACAGTTCTAATTTTTATAAAAGTCCGCAGTTTGTCCACAGTTCTAATTTTTATAAAAGTCCGCAGTTTGTCCACAGTTCTAATTTTTATAAAAGTCCGCAGTTTGTCCGCAGTTCTAATTTTTATAAAAGTCCGCAGTTTGTCCACAGTTCTAATTTTTATAAAAGTCCGCAGTTTGTCCGCAGTTCTAATTTTTATAAAAGTCCGCAGTTTGTCCACAGTTCTAATTTTTATAAAAGTCCGCAGTTTGTCCGCAGTTCTAATTTTTATAAAAGTCCGCAGTTTGTCCGCAATTCTAATTTTTATAAAAGTCCGCAGTTTGTCCACAGTTCTAATTTTTAAAAAAGTCCGCAGTTTGTCCACAGTTCTAATTTTTATAAAAGTCCGCAGTTTGTCCACAGTTCTAATTTTTATAAAAGTCCGCAGTTTGTCCACAGTTCTAATTTTTAAAAAAGTCCGCAGTTTGTCCACAGTTCTAATTTTTATAAAAGTCCGCAGTTTGTCCACAGTTCTAATTTTTATAAAAGTCCGCAGTTTGTCCACAGTTCTAATTTTTAAAAAAGTCCGCAGTTTGTCCGCAGTTCTAATTTTTATAAAAGTCCGCAGTTTGTCCGCAGTTCTAATTTTAATAAAAAAAGTCCGCAGTTTGTCCACAGTTCTAATTTTTATAAAAGTCCGCAGTTTGTCCGCAGTTGTCAATTTTTATAAAAGTCCGCAGTTTGTCCGCAGTTCTAATTTTTATAAAAGTCCGCAGTTTGTCCGCAATTCTAATTTTTATAAAAGTCCGCAGTTTGTCCACAGTTCTAATTTTTATAAAAGTCCGCAGTTTGTCCACAGTTCTAATTTTTATAAAAGTCCGCAGTTTGTCCGCAGTTCTAATTTTAATAAAAAAAGTCCGCAGTTTGTCCACAGTTCTAATTTTTATAAAAGTCCGCAGTTTGTCCACAGTTCTAATTTTTATAAAAGTCCGCAGTTTGTCCACAGTTCTAATTTTTATAAAAGTCCGCAGTTTGTCCGCAGTTCTAATTTTTATAAAAGTCCGCAGTTTGTCCGCAGTTCTAATTTTTATAAAAGTCCGCAGTTTGTCCGCAATTCTAATTTTTATAAAAGTCCGCAGTTTGTCCACAGTTCTAATTTTTATAAAAGTCCGCAGTTTGTCCACAGTTCTAATTTTTATAAAAGTCCGCAGTTTGTCCGCAGTTCTAATTTTAATAAAAAAAGTCCGCAGTTTGTCCACAGTTCTAATTTTTATAAAAGTCCGCAGTTTGTCCACAGTTCTAATTTTTATAAAAGTCCGCAGTTTGTCCACAGTTCTAATTTTTATAAAAGTCCGCAGTTTGTCCGCAGTTCTAATTTTTATAAAAGTCCGCAGTTTGTCCGCAGTTCTAATTTTTATAAAAGTCCGCAGTTTGTCCGCAGTTCTAATTTTAATAAAAAAAGTCCGCAGTTTGTCCACAGTTCTAATTTTTATAAAAGTCCGCAGTTTGTCCGCAGTTGTCAATTTTTATAAAAGTCCGCAGTTTGTCCGCAGTTCTAATTTTTATAAAAGTCCGCAGTTTGTCCGCAATTCTAATTTTTATAAAAGTCCGCAGTTTGTCCGCAGTTCTAATTTTTATAAAAGTCCGCAGTTTGTCCGCAATTCTAATTTTTATAAAAGTCCGCAGTTTGTCCACAGTTCTAATTTTTAAAAAAGTCCGCAGTTTGTCCACAGTTCTAATTTTTAAAAAAGTCCGCAGTTTGTCCACAGTTCTAATTTTTATAAAAGTCCGCAGTTTGTCCGCAGTTCTAATTTTAATAAAAAAAGTCCGCAGTTTGTCCACAGTTCTAATTTTTATAAAAGTCCGCAGTTTGTCCACAGTTCTAATTTTTATAAAAGTCCGCAGTTTGTCCACAGTTCTAATTTTTATAAAAGTCCGCAGTTTGTCCGCAGTTCTAATTTTTATAAAAGTCCGCAGTTTGTCCGCAGTTCTAATTTTTATAAAAGTCCGCAGTTTGTCCGCAGTTGTCAATTTTTATAAAAGTCCGCAGTTTGTCCGCAGTTGTCAATTTTTATAAAAGTCCGCAGTTTGTCCGCAGTTCTAATTTTTATAAAAGTCCGCAGTTTGTCCGCAATTCTAATTTTTATAAAAGTCCGCAGTTTGTCCGCAGTTCTAATTTTTATAAAAGTCCGCAGTTTGTCCGCAGTTGTCAATTTTTATAAAAGTCCGCAGTTTGTCCGCAGTTCTAATTTTTATAAAAGTCCGCAGTTTGTCCGCAATTCTAATTTTTATAAAAGTCCGCAGTTTGTCCACAGTTCTAATTTTTAAAAAAGTCCGCAGTTTGTCCGCAGTTCTAATTTTTATAAAAGTCCGCAGTTTGTCCACAGTTCTAATTTTTATAAAAGTCCGCAGTTTGTCCACAGTTCTAATTTTTATAAAAGTCCGCAGTTTGTCCGCAGTTCTAATTTTTATAAAAGTCCGCAGTTTGTCCGCAGTTCTAATTTTTATAAAAGTCCGCAGTTTGTCCGCAGTTCTAATTTTAATAAAAAAAGTCCGCAGTTTGTCCACAGTTCTAATTTTTATAAAAGTCCGCAGTTTGTCCGCAGTTGTCAATTTTTATAAAAGTCCGCAGTTTGTCCGCAGTTGTCAATTTTTATAAAAGTCCGCAGTTTGTCCGCAGTTCTAATTTTTATAAAAGTCCGCAGTTTGTCCACAGTTCTAATTTTTATAAAAGTCCGCAGTTTGTCCGCAGTTCTAATTTTTATAAAAGTCCGCAGTTTGTCCGCAGTTCTAATTTTTATAAAAGTCCGCAGTTTGTCCGCAGTTCTAATTTTAATAAAAAAAGTCCGCAGTTTGTCCACAGTTCTAATTTTTATAAAAGTCCGCAGTTTGTCCGCAGTTGTCAATTTTTATAAAAGTCCGCAGTTTGTCCGCAGTTCTAATTTTTATAAAAGTCCGCAGTTTGTCCACAGTTCTAATTTTTATAAAAGTCCGCAGTTTGTCCACAGTTCTAATTTTTATAAAAGTCCGCAGTTTGTCCACAGTTCTAATTTTTATAAAAGTCCGCAGTTTGTCCGCAGTTCTAATTTTTATAAAAGTCCGCAGTTTGTCCGCAGTTGTCAATTTTTATAAAAGTCCGCAGTTTGTCCGCAGTTCTAATTTTTATAAAAGTCCGCAGTTTGTCCACAGTTCTAATTTTTATAAAAGTCCGCAGTTTGTCCACAGTTCTAATTTTTATAAAAGTCCGCAGTTTGTCCACAGTTCTAATTTTTATAAAAGTCCGCAGTTTGTCCACAGTTCTAATTTTTATAAAAGTCCGCAGTTTGTCCGCAGTTCTAATTTTTATAAAAGTCCGCAGTTTGTCCACAGTTCTAATTTTTATAAAAGTCCGCAGTTTGTCCGCAGTTGTCAATTTTTATAAAAGTCCGCAGTTTGTCCGCAGTTCTAATTTTTATAAAAGTCCGCAGTTTGTCCACAGTTCTAATTTTTATAAAAGTCCGCAGTTTGTCCACAGTTCTAATTTTTATAAAAGTCCGCAGTTTGTCCACAGTTCTAATTTTTATAAAAGTCCGCAGTTTGTCCGCAGTTCTAATTTTTATAAAAGTCCGCAGTTTGTCCACAGTTCTAATTTTTATAAAAGTCCGCAGTTTGTCCACAGTTCTAATTTTTATAAAAGTCCGCAGTTTGTCCACAGTTCTAATTTTTATAAAAGTCCGCAGTTTGTCCACAGTTCTAATTTTTATAAAAGTCCGTAGTTTGTCCGCAGTTCTATTTTTTATAAAAGTACGCAGTTTGTCCACAGTTCTAATTTTTATAAAAGTCCGCAGTTTGTCCACAGTTCTAATTTTTATAAAAGTCCGCAGTTTGTCCGCAGTTCTAATTTTAATAAAAAAGTCCGCAGTTTGTCCACAGTTCTAATTTTTATAAAAAGTCCGCAGTTTGTCCGCAGTTCTAATTTTTATAAAAGTCCGCAGTTTGTCCACAGTTCTAATTTTTATAAAAGTCCGCAGTTTGTCCGCAGTTCTAATTTTTATAAAAGTCCGCAGTTTGTCCACAGTTCTAATTTTTATAAAAGTCCGCAGTTTGTCCGCAGTTCTAATTTTAATAAAAAAAGTCCGCAGTTTGTCCACAGTTCTAATTTTTATAAAAGTCCGCAGTTTGTCCACAGTTCTAATTTTTATAAAAGTCCGCAGTTTGTCCACAGTTCTAATTTTTATAAAAGTCCGCAGTTTGTCCACAGTTCTAATTTTTATAAAAGTCCGCAGTTTGTCCACAGTTCTAATTTTTATAAAAGTCCACAGTTTGTCCGCAGTTCTAATTTTAATAAAAAAAGTCCGCAGTTTGTCCACAGTTCTAATTTTTATAAAAGTCCGCAGTTTGTCCGCAGTTCTAATTTTAATAAAAAAGTCCGCAGTTTGTCCACAGTTCTAATTTTTATAAAAGTCCGCAGTTTGTCCACAGTTCTAATTTTTATAAAAGTCCGCAGTTTGTCCACAGTTCTAATTTTTATAAAAGTCCGCAGTTTGTCCACAGTTCTAATTTTTATAAAAGTCCGCAGTTTGTCCACAGTTCTAATTTTTATAAAAGTCCGCAGTTTGTCCGCAGTTCTAATTTTTATAAAAGTCCGCAGTTTGTCCACAGTTCTAATTTTTATAAAAAAAGTCCGCAGTTTGTCCACAGTTCTAATTTTTATAAAAGTCCGCAGTTTGTCCGCAGTTCTAATTTTAATAAAAAAAGTCCGCAGTTTGTCCACAGTTCTAATTTTTATAAAAGTCCGCAGTTTGTCCACAGTTCTAATTTTTATAAAAGTCCGCAGTTTGTCCGCAGTTCTAATTTTTATAAAAGTCCGCAGTTTGTCCACAGTTCTAATTTTTATAAAAAAAGTCCGCAGTTTGTCCACAGTTCTAATTTTTATAAAAGTCCGCAGTTTGTCCGCAGTTCTAAATTTTTTAAAAGTCCGCAGTTTGTCCGCAGTTCTAATTTTAATAAAAAAAGTCCGCAGTTTGTCCACAGTTCTAATTTTTATAAAAGTCCGCAGTTTGTCCGCAGTTCTAATTTTAATAAAAAAAGTCCGCAGTTTGTCCACAGTTCTAATTTTTATAAAAGTCCGCAGTTTGTCCGCAGTTCTAATTTTAATAAAAAAAGTCCGCAGTTTGTCCACAGTTCTAATTTTTATAAAAGTCCGCAGTTTGTCCACAGTTCTAATTTTTATAAAAAAAGTCCGCAGTTTGTCCACAGTTCTAATTTTTATAAAAGTCCGCAGTTTGTCCGCAGTTCTAATTTTAATAAAAAAAGTCCGCAGTTTGTCCACAGTTCTAATTTTTATAAAAGTCCGCAGTTTGTCCGCAGTTCTAATTTTAATAAAAAAAGTCCGCAGTTTGTCCACAGTTCTAATTTTTATAAAAGTCCGCAGTTTGTCCGCAGTTCTAATTTTAATAAAAAAAGTCCGCAGTTTGTCCACAGTTCTAATTTTTATAAAAGTCCGCAGTTTGTCCGCAGTTCTAATTTTAATAAAAAAAGTCCGCAGTTTGTCCACAGTTCTAATTTTTATAAAAGTCCGCAGTTTGTCCACAGTTCTAATTTTTATAAAAAAAGTCCGCAGTTTGTCCACAGTTCTAATTTTTATAAAAGTCCGCAGTTTGTCCGCAGTTCTAATTTTAATAAAAAAAAGTCCGCAGTTTGTCCACAGTTCTAATTTTTATAAAAGTCCGCAGTTTGTCCGCAGTTCTAATTTTAATAAAAAAAGTCCGCAGTTTGTCCACAGTTCTAATTTTTATAAAAGTCCGCAGTTTGTCCACAGTTCTAATTTTTATAAAAAAAGTCCGCAGTTTGTCCACAGTTCTAATTTTTATAAAAGTCCGCAGTTTGTCCGCAGTTCTAATTTTAATAAAAAAAGTCCGCAGTTTGTCCACAGTTCTAATTTTTATAAAAGTCCGCAGTTTGTCCGCAGTTCTAATTTTAATAAAAAAGTCCGCAGTTTGTCCACAGTTCTAATTTTTATAAAAGTCCGCAGTTTGTCCACAGTTCTAATTTTTATAAAAGTCCGCAGTTTGTCCGCAGTTCTAATTTTAATAAAAAAGTCCGCAGTTTGTCCACAGTTCTAATTTTTATAAAAGTCCGCAGTTTGTCCGCAGTTCTAATTTTAATAAAAAAAAGTCCGCAGTTTGTCCACAGTTCTAATTTTTATAAAAGTCCGCAGTTTGTCCGCAGTTCTAATTTTAATAAAAAAAGTCCGCAGTTTGTCCACAGTTCTAATTTTTATAAAAGTCCGCAGTTTGTCCACAGTTCTAATTTTTATAAAAGTCCGCAGTTTGTCCGCAGTTCTAATTTTAATAAAAAAAGTCCGCAGTTTGTCCACAGTTCTAATTTTTATAAAAGTCCGCAGTTTGTCCACAGTTCTAATTTTTATAAAAGTCCGCAGTTTGTCCGCAGTTGTCAATTTTTATAAAAGTCCGCAGTTTGTCCGCAGTTCTAATTTTTATAAAAGTCCGCAGTTTGTCCGCAGTTCTAATTTTTATAAAAGTCCGCAGTTTGTCCACAGTTCTAATTTTTATAAAAGTCCGCAGTTTGTCCACAGTTCTAATTTTTATAAAAGTCCGCAGTTTGTCCACAGTTCTAATTTTTATAAAAGTCCGCAGTTTGTCCACAGTTCTAATTTTTATAAAAGTCCGCAGTTTGTCCACAGTTGTCAATTTTTATAAAAGTCCGCAGTTTGTCCACAGTTCTAATTTTTATAAAAGTCCGCAGTTTGTCCGCAGTTCTAATTTTTATAAAAGTCCGCAGTTTGTCCACAGTTCTAATTTTTATAAAAGTCCGCAGTTTGTCCGCAGTTCTAATTTTTATAAAAGTCCGCAGTTTGTCCACAGTTCTAATTTTTATAAAAGTCCGCAGTTTGTCCGCAGTTCTAATTTTTATAAAAGTCCGCAGTTTGTCCGCAATTCTAATTTTTATAAAAGTCCGCAGTTTGTCCGCAGTTGTCAATTTTTATAAAAGTCCGCAGTTTGTCCACAGTTCTAATTTTTATAAAAGTCCGCAGTTTGTCCGCAGTTCTAATTTTTATAAAAGTCCGCATTTTGTCCACAGTTCTAATTTTTATAAAAGTCCGCAGTTTGTCCGCAGTTCTAATTTTTATAAAAGTCCGCAGTTTGTCCGCAGTTGTCAATTTTTATAAAAGTCCGCAGTTTGTCCGCAGTTCTAATTTTTATAAAAGTCCGCAGTTTGTCCACAGTTCTAATTTTTATAAAAGTCCGCAGTTTGTCCACAGTTCTAATTTTTATAAAAGTCCGCAGTTGTCCACAGTTCTAATTTTTATAAAAGTCCGCAGTTTGTCCACAGTTCTAATTTTTAAAAAAGTCCGCAGTTTGTCCACAGTTCTAATTTTTATAAAAGTCCGCAGTTTGTCCACAGTTCTAATTTTTATAAAAGTCCGCAGTTTGTCCACAGTTCTAATTTTTAAAAAAGTCCGCAGTTTGTCCACAGTTCTAATTTTTATAAAAGTCCGCAGTTTGTCCACAGTTCTAATTTTAATAAAAAAAGTCCGCAGTTTGTCCACAGTTCTAATTTTTAAAAAAGTCCGCAGTTTGTCCACAGTTCTAATTTTTATAAAAGTCCGCAGTTTGTCCACAGTTCTAATTTTTATAAAAGTCCGCAGTTTGTCCACAGTTCTAATTTTTATAAAAGTCCGCAGTTTGTCCACAGTTCTAATTTTTAAAAAAGTCCGCAGTTTGTCCACAGTTCTAATTTTTATAAAAGTCCGCAGTTTGTCCACAGTTCTAATTTTTATAAAAGTCCGCAGTTTGTCCACAGTTCTAATTTTTATAAAAGTCCGCAGTTTGTCCACAGTTCTAATTTTTATAAAAGTCCGCAGTTTGTCCACAGTTCTAATTTTTAAAAAAGTCCGCAGTTTGTCCACAGTTCTAATTTTTATAAAAGTCCGCAGTTTGTCCGCAGTTCTAATTTTAATAAAAAAAGTCCGCAGTTTGTCCACAGTTCTAATTTTTAAAAAAGTCCGCAGTTTGTCCACAGTTCTAATTTTTATAAAAGTCCGCAGTTTGTCCACAGTTCTAATTTTTATAAAAGTCCGCAGTTTGTCCACAGTTCTAATTTTTATAAAAGTCCGCAGTTTGTCCACAGTTCTAATTTTTAAAAAAGTCCGCAGTTTGTCCACAGTTCTAATTTTTATAAAAGTCCGCAGTTTGTCCGCAGTTCTAATTTTAATAAAAAAAGTCCGCAGTTTGTCCACAGTTCTAATTTTTATAAAAGTCCGCAGTTTGTCCACAGTTCTAATTTTTATAAAAGTCCGCAGTTTGTCCACAGTTCTAATTTTTATAAAAGTCCGCAGTTTGTCCGCAATTCTAATTTTTATAAAAGTCCGCAGTTTGTCCGCAGTTCTAATTTTTATAAAAGTCCGCAGTTTGTCCACAGTTCTAATTTTTATAAAAGTCCGCAGTTTGTCCACAGTTCTAATTTTTAAAAAAGTCCGCAGTTTGTCCACAGTTCTAATTTTTATAAAAGTCCGCAGTTTGTCCGCAGTTCTAATTTTAATAAAAAAAGTCCGCAGTTTGTCCACAGTTCTAATTTTTATAAAAGTCCGCAGTTTGTCCACAGTTCTAATTTTTATAAAAGTCCGCAGTTTGTCCGCAGTTCTAATTTTTATAAAAGTCCGCAGTTTGTCCGCAATTCTAATTTTTATAAAAGTCCGCAGTTTGTCCGCAGTTCTAATTTTTATAAAAGTCCGCAGTTTGTCCGCAATTCTAATTTTTATAAAAGTCCGCAGTTTGTCCACAGTTCTAATTTTTAAAAAAGTCCGCAGTTTGTCCACAGTTCTAATTTTTATAAAAGTCCGCAGTTTGTCCACAGTTCTAATTTTTATAAAAGTCCGCAGTTTGTCCACAGTTCTAATTTTTAAAAAAGTCCGCAGTTTGTCCACAGTTCTAATTTTTATAAAAGTCCGCAGTTTGTCCACAGTTCTAATTTTTATAAAAGTCCGCAGTTTGTCCACAGTTCTAATTTTTATAAAAGTCCGCAGTTTGTCCACAGTTCTAATTTTTATAAAAGTCCGCAGTTTGTCCACAGTTCTAATTTTTATAAAAGTCCGCAGTTTGTCCGCAGTTCTAATTTTTATAAAAGTCCGCAGTTTGTCCGCAATTCTAATTTTTATAAAAGTCCGCAGTTTGTCCACAGTTCTAATTTTTATAAAAGTCCGCAGTTTGTCCACAGTTCTAATTTTTATAAAAGTCCGCAGTTTGTCCGCAGTTCTAATTTTAATAAAAAAAGTCCGCAGTTTGTCCACAGTTCTAATTTTTATAAAAGTCCGCAGTTTGTCCACAGTTCTAATTTTTATAAAAGTCCGCAGTTTGTCCACAGTTCTAATTTTTATAAAAGTCCGCAGTTTGTCCGCAGTTGTCAATTTTTATAAAAGTCCGCAGTTTGTCCGCAGTTGTCAATTTTTATAAAAGTCCGCAGTTTGTCCGCAGTTCTTATTTTTATAAAAGTCCGCAGTTTGTCCGCAATTCTAATTTTTATAAAAGTCCGCAGTTTGTCCACAGTTCTAATTTTTATAAAAGTCCGCAGTTTGTCCGCAGTTCTAATTTTTATAAAAGTCCGCAGTTTGTCCGCAGTTCTTATTTTTATAAAAGTCCGCAGTTTGTCCGCAATTCTAATTTTTATAAAAGTCCGCAGTTTGTCCACAGTTCTAATTTTTATAAAAGTCCGCAGTTTGTCCGCAGTTCTAATTTTTATAAAAGTCCGCAGTTTGTCCACAGTTCTAATTTTTATAAAAGTCCGCAGTTTGTCCGCAGTTCTAATTTTTATAAAAGTCCGCAGTTTGTCCACAGTTCTAATTTTTATAAAAGTCCGCAGTTTGTCCGCAGTTCTAATTTTTATAAAAGTCCGCAGTTTTTCCACAGTTCTAATTTTTATAAAAGTCCGCAGTTTGTCCACAGTTCTAATTTTTATAAAAGTCCGCAGTTTGTCCGCAGTTCTAATTTTTATAAAAGTCCGCAGTTTGTCCACAGTTCTAATTTTTATAAAAGTCCGCAGTTTGTCCGCAGTTCTAATTTTTATAAAAGTCCGCAGTTTGTCCACAGTTCTAATTTTTATAAAAGTCCGCAGTTTGTCCGCAGTTGTCAATTTTTATAAAAGTCCGCAGTTTGTCCGCAGTTCTAATTTTTATAAAAGTCCGCAGTTTGTCCACAGTTCTAATTTTTATAAAAGTCCGCAGTTTGTCCGCAGTTCTAATTTTTATAAAAGTCCGCAGTTTGTCCACAGTTCTAATTTTTATAAAAGTCCGCAGTTTGTCCGCAGTTCTAATTTTTATAAAAGTCCGCAGTTTGTCCACAGTTCTAATTTTTATAAAAGTCCGCAGTTTGTCCGCAGTTGTCAATTTTTATAAAAGTCCGCAGTTTGTCCGCAGTTCTAATTTTTATAAAAGTCCGCAGTTTGTCCGCAATTCTAATTTTTATAAAAGTCCGCAGTTTGTCCACAGTTCTAATTTTTATAAAAGTCCGCAGTTTGTCCACAGTTCTAATTTTTATAAAAGTCCGCAGTTTGTCCACAGTTCTAATTTTTATAAAAGTCCGCAGTTTGTCCGCAGTTCTAATTTTTATAAAAGTCCGCAGTTTGTCCGCAATTCTAATTTTTATAAAAGTCCGCAGTTTGTCCACAGTTCTAATTTTTATAAAAGTCCGCAGTTTGTCCACAGTTCTAATTTTTATAAAAGTCCGCAGTTTGTCCGCAGTTCTAATTTTAATAAAAAAAGTCCGCAGTTTGTCCACAGTTCTAATTTTTATAAAAGTCCGCAGTTTGTCCACAGTTCTAATTTTTATAAAAGTCCGCAGTTTGTCCACAGTTCTAATTTTTATAAAAGTCCGCAGTTTGTCCGCAGTTCTAATTTTTATAAAAGTCCGCAGTTTGTCCGCAGTTCTAATTTTTATAAAAGTCCGCAGTTTGTCCACAGTTCTAATTTTTATAAAAGTCCGCAGTTTGTCCACAGTTCTAATTTTTATAAAAGTCCGCAGTTTGTCCGCAGTTCTAATTTTTATAAAAGTCCGCAGTTTGTCCACAGTTCTAATTTTTATAAAAGTCCGCAGTTTGTCCGCAGTTCTAATTTTTATAAAAGTCCGCAGTTTGTCCACAGTTCTAATTTTTATAAAAGTCCGCAGTTTGTCCACAGTTCTAATTTTTATAAAAGTCCGCAGTTTGTCCGCAGTTCTAATTTTTATAAAAGTCCGCAGTTTGTCCACAGTTCTAATTTTTATAAAAGTCCGCAGTTTGTCCACAGTTCTAATTTTTATAAAAGTCCGCAGTTTGTCCACAGTTCTAATTTTTATAAAAGTCCGCAGTTTGTCCGCAGTTGTCAATTTTTATAAAAGTCCGCAGTTTGTCCGCAGTTCTAATTTTTATAAAAGTCCGCAGTTTGTCCACAGTTCTAATTTTTATAAAAGTCCGCAGTTTGTCCACAGTTCTAATTTTTATAAAAGTCCGCAGTTTGTCCACAGTTCTAATTTTTATAAAAGTCCGCAGTTTGTCCGCAATTCTAATTTTTATAAAAGTCCGCAGTTTGTCCACAGTTCTAATTTTTATAAAAGTCCGCAGTTTGTCCACAGTTCTAATTTTTATAAAAGTCCGCAGTTTGTCCACAGTTCTAATTTTTATAAAAGTCCGCAGTTTGTCCGCAATTCTAATTTTTATAAAAAGTCCGCAGTTTGTCCGCAGTTGTCAATTTTTATAAAAGTCCGCAGTTTGTCCGCAATTCTAATTTTTATAAAAGTCCGCAGTTTGTCCACAGTTCTAATTTTTATAAAAGTCCGCAGTTTGTCCACAGTTCTAATTTTTATAAAAGTCCGCAGTTTGTCCACAGTTCTAATTTTTATAAAAGTCCGCAGTTTGTCCACAGTTCTAATTTTTATAAAAGTCCGCAGTTTGTCCGCAGTTGTCAATTTTTATAAAAGTCCGCAGTTTGTCCACAGTTCTAATTTTTATAAAAGTCCGCAGTTTGTCCGCAGTTGTCAATTTTTATAAAAGTCCGCAGTTTGTCCGCAGTTCTAATTTTTATAAAAGTCCGCAGTTTGTCCACAGTTCTAATTTTTATAAAAGTCCGCAGTTTGTCCGCAGTTCTAATTTTTATAAAAGTCCGCAGTTTGTCCACAGTTCTAATTTTTATAAAAGTCCGCAGTTTGTCCGCAGTTCTAATTTTTATAAAAGTCCGCAGTTTGTCCACAGTTCTAATTTTTATAAAAGTCCGCAGTTTGTCCGCAGTTGTCAATTTTTATAAAAGTCCGCAGTTTGTCCGCAGTTCTAATTTTTATAAAAGTCCGCAGTTTGTCCGCAATTCTAATTTTTATAAAAGTCCGCAGTTTGTCCACAGTTCTAATTTTTATAAAAGTCCGCAGTTTGTCCACAGTTCTAATTTTTATAAAAGTCCGCAGTTTGTCCACAGTTCTAATTTTTATAAAAGTCCGCAGTTTGTCCGCAGTTCTAATTTTTATAAAAGTCCGCAGTTTGTCCGCAATTCTAATTTTTATAAAAAGTCCGCAGTTTGTCCACAGTTCTAATTTTTATAAAAGTCCGCAGTTTGTCCACAGTTCTAATTTTTATAAAAGTCCGCAGTTTGTCCGCAGTTCTAATTTTAATAAAAAAAGTCCGCAGTTTGTCCACAGTTCTAATTTTTATAAAAGTCCGCAGTTTGTCCACAGTTCTAATTTTTATAAAAGTCCGCAGTTTGTCCACAGTTCTAATTTTTATAAAAGTCCGCAGTTTGTCCGCAGTTCTAATTTTTATAAAAGTCCGCAGTTTGTCCGCAGTTCTAATTTTTATAAAAGTCCGCAGTTTGTCCACAGTTCTAATTTTTATAAAAGTCCGCAGTTTGTCCACAGTTCTAATTTTTATAAAAGTCCGCAGTTTGTCCGCAGTTCTAATTTTTATAAAAGTCCGCAGTTTGTCCACAGTTCTAATTTTTATAAAAGTCCGCAGTTTGTCCGCAGTTCTAATTTTTATAAAAGTCCGCAGTTTGTCCACAGTTCTAATTTTTATAAAAGTCCGCAGTTTGTCCACAGTTCTAATTTTTATAAAAGTCCGCAGTTTGTCCGCAGTTCTAATTTTTATAAAAGTCCGCAGTTTGTCCACAGTTCTAATTTTTATAAAAGTCCGCAGTTTGTCCACAGTTCTAATTTTTATAAAAGTCCGCAGTTTGTCCACAGTTCTAATTTTTATAAAAGTCCGCAGTTTGTCCGCAGTTGTCAATTTTTATAAAAGTCCGCAGTTTGTCCGCAGTTCTAATTTTTATAAAAGTCCGCAGTTTGTCCACAGTTCTAATTTTTATAAAAGTCCGCAGTTTGTCCACAGTTCTAATTTTTATAAAAGTCCGCAGTTTGTCCACAGTTCTAATTTTTATAAAAGTCCGCAGTTTGTCCGCAATTCTAATTTTTATAAAAGTCCGCAGTTTGTCCACAGTTCTAATTTTTATAAAAGTCCGCAGTTTGTCCACAGTTCTAATTTTTATAAAAGTCCGCAGTTTGTCCACAGTTCTAATTTTTATAAAAGTCCGCAGTTTGTCCGCAATTCTAATTTTTATAAAAGTCCGCAGTTTGTCCGCAGTTGTCAATTTTTATAAAAGTCCGCAGTTTGTCCGCAATTCTAATTTTTATAAAAGTCCGCAGTTTGTCCACAGTTCTAATTTTTATAAAAGTCCGCAGTTTGTCCACAGTTCTAATTTTTATAAAAGTCCGCAGTTTGTCCACAGTTCTAATTTTTATAAAAGTCCGCAGTTTGTCCACAGTTCTAATTTTTATAAAAGTCCGCAGTTTGTCCGCAGTTGTCAATTTTTATAAAAGTCCGCAGTTTGTCCACAGTTCTAATTTTTATAAAAGTCCGCAGTTTGTCCACAGTTCTAATTTTTATAAAAGTCCGCAGTTTGTCCACAGTTCTAATTTTTATAAAAGTCCGCAGTTTGTCCACAGTTCTAATTTTTATAAAAGTCCGCAGTTTGTCCGCAATTCTAATTTTTATAAAAGTCCGCAGTTTGTCCACAGTTCTAATTTTTATAAAAGTCCGCAGTTTGTCCACAGTTCTAATTTTTATAAAAGTCCGCAGTTTGTCCACAGTTCTAATTTTTATAAAAGTCCGCAGTTTGTCCACAGTTCTAATTTTTATAAAAGTCCGCAGTTTGTCCGCAATTCTAATTTTTATAAAAGTCCGCAGTTTGTCCGCAGTTGTCAATTTTTATAAAAGTCCGCAGTTTGTCCGCAATTCTAATTTTTATAAAAGTCCGCAGTTTGTCCACAGTTCTAATTTTTATAAAAGTCCGCAGTTTGTCCACAGTTCTAATTTTTATAAAAGTCCGCAGTTTGTCCACAGTTCTAATTTTTATAAAAGTCCGCAGTTTGTCCACAGTTCTAATTTTTATAAAAGTCCGCAGTTTGTCCGCAATTCTAATTTTTATAAAAGTCCGCAGTTTGTCCACAGTTCTAATTTTTATAAAAGTCCGCAGTTTGTCCACAGTTCTAATTTTTATAAAAGTCCGCAGTTTGTCCACAGTTCTAATTTTTATAAAAGTCCGCAGTTTGTCCACAGTTCTAATTTTTATAAAAGTCCGCAGTTTGTCCACAGTTCTAATTTTTATAAAAGTCCGCAGTTTGTCCACAGTTCTAATTTTTATAAAAGTCCGCAGTTTGTCCGCAATTCTAATTTTTATAAAAGTCCGCAGTTTGTCCACAGTTCTAATTTTTATAAAAGTCCGCAGTTTGTCCACAGTTCTAATTTTTATAAAAGTCCGCAGTTTGTCCACAGTTCTAATTTTTATAAAAGTCCGCAGTTTGTCCACAGTTCTAATTTTTATAAAAGTCCGCAGTTTGTCCGCAATTCTAATTTTTATAAAAGTCCGCAGTTTGTCCACAGTTCTAATTTTTATAAAAGTCCGCAGTTTGTCCACAGTTCTAATTTTTAAAAAAGTCCGCAGTTTGTCCGCAGTTCTAATTTTAATAAAAGTCCGCAGTTTGTCCACAGTTCTAATTTTTATAAAAGTCCGCAGTTTGTCCACAGTTCTAATTTTTATAAAAGTCCGCAGTTTGTCCGCAATTCTAATTTTTATAAAAGTCCGCAGTTTGTCCACAGTTCTAATTTTTATAAAAGTCCGCAGTTTGTCCACAGTTCTAATTTTTATAAAAGTCCGCAGTTTGTCCGCAATTCTAATTTTTATAAAAGTCCGCAGTTTGTCCGCAATTCTAATTTTTATAAAAGTCCGCAGTTTGTCCACAGTTCTAATTTTTAAAAAAGTCCGCAGTTTGTCCGCAGTTCTAATTTTTAAAAAAGTCCGCAGTTTGTCCACAGTTGTCAATTTTTATAAAAGTCCGCAGTTTGTCCACAGTTCTAATTTTTAAAAAAGTCCGCAGTTTGTCCGCAGTTCTAATTTTTATAAAAGTCCGCAGTTTGTCCGCAATTCTAATTTTTATAAAAGTCCGCAGTTTGTCCGCAATTCTAATTTTTATAAAAGTCCGCAGTTTGTCCACAGTTCTAATTTTTAAAAAAGTCCGCAGTTTGTCCACAGTTCTAATTTTTATAAAAGTCCGCAGTTTGTCCACAGTTCTAATTTTTATAAAAGTCCGCAGTTTGTCCACAGTTCTAATTTTTATAAAAGTCCGCAGTTTGTCCACAGTTCTAATTTTTATAAAAGTCCGCAGTTTGTCCACAGTTCTAATTTTTATAAAAGTCCGCAGTTTGTCCGCAATTCTAATTTTTATAAAAGTCCGCAGTTTGTCCACAGTTCTAATTTTTATAAAAGTCCGCAGTTTGTCCACAGTTCTAATTTTTATAAAAGTCCGCAGTTTGTCCACAGTTCTAATTTTTATAAAAGTCCGCAGTTTGTCCACAGTTCTAATTTTTATAAAAGTCCGCAGTTTGTCCGCAATTCTAATTTTTATAAAAGTCCGCAGTTTGTCCACAGTTCTAATTTTTATAAAAGTCCGCAGTTTGTCCACAGTTCTAATTTTTAAAAAAGTCCGCAGTTTGTCCGCAGTTCTAATTTTAATAAAAAGTCCGCAGTTTGTCCACAGTTCTAATTTTTATAAAAGTCCGCAGTTTGTCCACAGTTCTAATTTTTATAAAAGTCCGCAGTTTGTCCGCAATTCTAATTTTTATAAAAGTCCGCAGTTTGTCCACAGTTCTAATTTTTATAAAAGTCCGCAGTTTGTCCACAGTTCTAATTTTTATAAAAGTCCGCAGTTTGTCCGCAATTCTAATTTTTATAAAAGTCCGCAGTTTGTCCGCAATTCTAATTTTTATAAAAGTCCGCAGTTTGTCCACAGTTCTAATTTTTAAAAAAGTCCGCAGTTTGTCCGCAGTTCTAATTTTAATAAAAGTCCGCAGTTTGTCCACAGTTCTAATTTTTATAAAAGTCCGCAGTTTGTCCACAGTTCTAATTTTTATAAAAGTCCGCAGTTTGTCCACAGTTCTAATTTTTATAAAAGTCCGCAGTTTGTCCACAGTTCTAATTTTTATAAAAGTCCGCAGTTTGTCCACAGTTCTAATTTTTATAAAAGTCCGCAGTTTGTCCACAGTTCTAATTTTTATAAAAGTCCGCAGTTTGTCCGCAATTCTAATTTTTATAAAAGTCCGCAGTTTGTCCGCAGTTGTCAATTTTTATAAAAGTCCGCAGTTTGTCCGCAGTTCTAATTTTTATAAAAGTCCGCAGTTTGTCCGCAATTCTAATTTTTATAAAAGTCCGCAGTTTGTCCACAGTTCTAATTTTTAAAAAAGTCCGCAGTTTGTCCACAGTTGTCAATTTTTATAAAAGTCCGCAGTTTGTCCGCAGTTCTAATTTTTATAAAAGTCCGCAGTTTGTCCACAGTTCTAATTTTTATAAAAGTCCGCAGTTTGTCCACAGTTCTAATTTTTAAAAAAGTCCGCAGTTTGTCCACAGTTGTGAATTTTTATAAAAGTCCGCAGTTTGTCCACAGTTCTAATTTTTAAAAAAGTCCGCAGTTTGTCCGCAGTTCTAATTTTTATAAAAGTCCGCAGTTTGTCCACAGTTCTAATTTTTATAAAAGTCCGCAGTTTGTCCGCAGTTCTAATTTTTATAAAAGTCCGCAGTTTGTCCGCAATTCTAATTTTTATAAAAGTCCGCAGTTTGTCCGCAGTTCTAATTTTTATAAAAGTCCGCAGTTTGTCCGCAGTTGTCAATTTTTATAAAAGTCCGCAGTTTGTCCGCAGTTCTAATTTTTATAAAAGTCCGCAGTTTGTCCGCAATTCTAATTTTTATAAAAGTCCGCAGTTTGTCCACAGTTCTAATTTTTATAAAAGTCCGCAGTTTGTCCGCAATTCTAATTTTTATAAAAGTCCGCAGTTTGTCCACAGTTCTAATTTTTAAAAAAGTCCGCAGTTTGTCCACAGTTGTCAATTTTTATAAAAGTCCGCAGTTTGTCCACAGTTCTAATTTTTAAAAAAGTCCGCAGTTTGTCCGCAGTTGTCAATTTTTATAAAAGTCCGCAGTTTGTCCGCAGTTCTAATTTTTACAAAAGTCCGCAGTTTGTCCACAGTTCTAATTTTTATAAAAGTCCGCAGTTTGTCCACAGTTCTAATTTTTAAAAAAGTCCGCAGTTTGTCCGCAGTTGTCAATTTTTATAAAAGTCCGCAGTTTGTCCGCAGTTGTCAATTTTTATAAAAGTCCGCAGTTTGTCCGCAGTTCTAATTTTTATAAAAGTCCGCAGTTTGTCCGCAGTTGTCAATTTTTATAAAAGTCCGCAGTTTGTCCGCAGTTCTAATTTTTATAAAAGTCCGCAGTTTGTCCGCAATTCTAATTTTTATAAAAGTCCGCAGTTTGTCCACAGTTCTAATTTTTATAAAAGTCCGCAGTTTGTCCGCAATTCTAATTTTTATAAAAGTCCGCAGTTTGTCCGCAGTTCTAATTTTTATAAAAGT
Organism: Drosophila paulistorum; assembly: GCA_018152135.1. Classification (NCBI taxonomy): domain Eukaryota; kingdom Metazoa; phylum Arthropoda; class Insecta; order Diptera; family Drosophilidae; genus Drosophila; species Drosophila paulistorum. The sequence goes on along the minus strand of JAECXG010000606.1, from coordinate 18,090,541 downwards.
CCGCAGTTTGTCCGCAGTTGTCAATTTTTATAAAAGTCCGCAGTTTGTCCACAGTTCTAATTTTTAAAAAAGTCCGCAGTTTGTCCGCAGTTGTCAATTTTTATAAAAGTCCGCAGTTTGTCCGCAGTTCTAATTTTTATAAAAGTCCGCAGTTTGTCCGCAGTTGTCAATTTTTATAAAAGTCCGCAGTTTGTCCGCAGTTCTAATTTTTATAAAAGTCCGCAGTTTGTCCGCGGTTGTCAATTTTTATAAAAGTCCGCAGTTTGTCCGCAGTTCTAATTTTTATAAAAGTCCGCAGTTTGTCCGCAGTTGTCAATTTTTATAAAAGTCCGCAGTTTGTCCGCAGTTCTAATTTTTATAAAAGTCCGCAGTTTGTCCGCAGTTGTCAATTTTTATAAAAGTCCGCAGTTTGTCCGCAGTTCTAATTTTTATAAAAGTCCGCAGTTTGTCCGCAGTTGTCAATTTTTATAAAAGTCCGCAGTTTGTCCGCAGTTGTCAATTTTTATAAAAGTCCGCAGTTTGTCCGCAGTTCTAATTTTTATAAAAGTCCGCAGTTTGTCCGCAGTTGTCAATTTTTATAAAAGTCCGCAGTTTGTCCGCAGTTGTCAATTTTTATAAAAGTCCGCAGTTTGTCCGCAGTTCTAATTTTTATAAAAGTCCGCAGTTTGTCCGCAGTTGTCAATTTTTATAAAAGTCCGCAGTTTGTCCGCAGTTGTCAATTTTTATAAAAGTCCGCAGTTTGTCCGCAGTTCTAATTTTTATAAAAGTCCGCAGTTTGTCCGCAGTTGTCAATTTTTATAAAAGTCCGCAGTTTGTCCGCAGTTCTAATTTTTATAAAAGTCCGCAGTTTGTCCGCAGTTGTCAATTTTTATAAAAGTCCGCAGTTTGTCCGCAATTCTAATTTTTATAAAAGTCCGCAGTTTGTCCGCAGTTCTAATTTTTATAAAAGTCCGCAGTTTGTCCACAGTTCTAATTTTTATAAAAGTCCGCAGTTTGTCCACAGTTGTCAATTTTTATAAAAGTCCGCAGTTTGTCCGCAGTTCTAATTTTTATAAAAGTCCGCAGTTTGTCCGCAGTTCTAATTTTTATAAAAGTCCGCAGTTTGTCCACAGTTCTAATTTTTATAAAAGTCCGCAGTTTGTCCGCAGTTGTCAATTTTTATAAAAGTCCGCAGTTTGTCCGCAGTTCTAATTTTTATAAAAGTCCGCAGTTTGTCCACAGTTCTAATTTTTATAAAAGTCCGCAGTTTGTCCACAGTTGTCAATTTTTATAAAAGTCCGCAGTTTGTCCGCAGTTCTAATTTTTATAAAAGTCCGCAGTTTGTCCACAGTTCTAATTTTTATAAAAGTCCGCAGTTTGTCCACAGTTGTCAATTTTTATAAAAGTCCGCAGTTTGTCCGCAGTTCTAATTTTTATAAAAGTCCGCAGTTTGTCCGCAGTTCTAATTTTTATAAAAGTCCGCAGTTTGTCCACAGTTCTAATTTTTATAAAAGTCCGCAGTTTGTCCGCAGTTGTCAATTTTTATAAAAGTCCGCAGTTTGTCCGCAGTTCTAATTTTTATAAAAGTCCGCAGTTTGTCCACAGTTCTAATTTTTATAAAAGTCCGCAGTTTGTCCACAGTTGTCAATTTTTATAAAAGTCCGCAGTTTGTCCGCAGTTCTAATTTTTATAAAAGTCCGCAGTTTGTCCGCAGTTCTAATTTTTATAAAAGTCCGCAGTTTGTCCACAGTTCTAATTTTTATAAAAGTCCGCAGTTTGTCCGCAGTTGTCAATTTTTATAAAAGTCCGCAGTTTGTCCGCAGTTCTAATTTTTATAAAAGTCCGCAGTTTGTCCGCAGTTGTCAATTTTTATAAAAGTCCGCAGTTTGTCCACAGTTCTAATTTTTATAAAAGTCCGCAGTTTGTCCACAGTTCTAATTTTTATAAAAGTCCGCAGTTTGTCCACAGTTCTAATTTTTATAAAAGTCCGCAGTTTGTCCACAGTTCTAATTTTTATAAAAGTCCGCAGTTTGTCCGCAATTCTAATTTTTATAAAAGTCCGCAGTTTGTCCACAGTTCTAATTTTTATAAAAGTCCGCAGTTTGTCCACAGTTCTAATTTTTATAAAAGTCCGCAGTTTGTCCACAGTTGTCAATTTTTATAAAAGTCCGCAGTTTGTCCGCAGTTCTAATTTTTATAAAAGTCCGCAGTTTGTCCGCAGTTCTAATTTTTATAAAAAGTCCGCAGTTTGTCCACAGTTCTAATTTTTATAAAAGTCCGCAGTTTGTCCGCAGTTGTCAATTTTTATAAAAGTCCGCAGTTTGTCCGCAGTTCTAATTTTTATAAAAGTCCGCAGTTTGTCCGCAATTCTAATTTTTATAAAAGTCCGCAGTTTGTCCACAGTTCTAATTTTTATAAAAGTCCGCAGTTTGTCCACAGTTCTAATTTTTATAAAAGTCCGCAGTTTGTCCACAGTTCTAATTTTTATAAAAGTCCGCAGTTTGTCCACAGTTCTAATTTTTATAAAAGTCCGCAGTTTGTCCACAGTTCTAATTTTTATAAAAGTCCGCAGTTTGTCCACAGTTCTAATTTTTATAAAAGTCCGCAGTTTGTCCACAGTTCTAATTTTTATAAAAGTCCGCAGTTTGTCCGCAGTTCTAATTTTTATAAAAGTCCGCAGTTTGTCCACAGTTCTAATTTTTATAAAAGTCCGCAGTTTGTCCGCAGTTGTCAATTTTTATAAAAGTCCGCAGTTTGTCCACAGTTCTAATTTTTATAAAAGTCCGCAGTTTGTCCGCAGTTCTAATTTTTATAAAAGTCCGCAGTTTGTCCACAGTTCTAATTTTTATAAAAGTCCGCAGTTTGTCCACAGTTCTAATTTTTATAAAAGTCCGCAGTTTGTCCACAGTTCTAATTTTTATAAAAGTCCGCAGTTTGTCCACAGTTCTAATTTTTATAAAAGTCCGCAGTTTGTCCACAGTTCTAATTTTTATAAAAGTCCGCAGTTTGTCCACAGTTCTAATTTTTATAAAAGTCCGCAGTTTGTCCACAGTTCTAATTTTTATAAAAGTCCGCAGTTTGTCCGCAGTTCTAATTTTTATAAAAGTCCGCAGTTTGTCCACAGTTCTAATTTTTATAAAAGTCCGCAGTTTGTCCGCAATTCTAATTTTTATAAAAGTCCGCAGTTTGTCCGCAGTTCTAATTTTTATAAAAGTCCGCAGTTTGTCCACAGTTCTAATTTTTATAAAAGTCCGCAGTTTGTCCGCAGTTGTCAATTTTTATAAAAGTCCGCAGTTTGTCCACAGTTCTAATTTTTATAAAAGTCCGCAGTTTGTCCGCAGTTCTAATTTTTATAAAAGTCCGCAGTTTGTCCACAGTTCTAATTTTTATAAAAGTCCGCAGTTTGTCCGCAGTTGTCAATTTTTATAAAAGTCCGCAGTTTGTCCGCAGTTCTAATTTTTATAAAAGTCCGCAGTTTGTCCGCAATTCTAATTTTTATAAAAGTCCGCAGTTTGTCCACAGTTGTCAATTTTTATAAAAGTCCGCAGTTTGTCCACAGTTCTAATTTTTATAAAAGTCCGCAGTTTGTCCACAGTTCTAATTTTTATAAAAGTCCGCAGTTTGTCCGCAGTTGTCAATTTTTATAAAAGTCCGCAGTTTGTCCGCAGTTCTAATTTTTATAAAAGTCCGCAGTTTGTCCACAGTTCTAATTTTTATAAAAGTCCGCAGTTTGTCCGCAGTTGTCAATTTTTATAAAAGTCCGCAGTTTGTCCGCAGTTCTAATTTTTATAAAAGTCCGCAGTTTGTCCACAGTTCTAATTTTTATAAAAGTCCGCAGTTTGTCCGCAGTTCTAATTTTTATAAAAGTCCGCAGTTTGTCCACAGTTCTAATTTTTATAAAAGTCCGCAGTTTGTCCGCAGTTGTCAATTTTTATAAAAGTCCGCAGTTTGTCCGCAATTCTAATTTTTATAAAAGTCCGCAGTTTGTCCACAGTTCTAATTTTTATAAAAGTCCGCAGTTTGTCCGCAGTTCTAATTTTTATAAAAGTCCGCAGTTTGTCCACAGTTCTAATTTTTATAAAAGTCCGCAGTTTGTCCGCAGTTGTCAATTTTTATAAAAGTCCGCAGTTTGTCCGCAGTTCTAATTTTTATAAAAGTCCGCAGTTTGTCCACAGTTCTAATTTTTATAAAAGTCCGCAGTTTGTCCGCAGTTGTCAATTTTTATAAAAGTCCGCAGTTTGTCCACAGTTCTAATTTTTATAAAAGTCCGCAGTTTGTCCACAGTTCTAATTTTTATAAAAGTCCGCAGTTTGTCCACAGTTCTAATTTTTATAAAAGTCCGCAGTTTGTCCACAGTTCTAATTTTTATAAAAGTCCGCAGTTTGTCCACAGTTCTAATTTTTATAAAAGTCCGCAGTTTGTCCACAGTTCTAATTTTTATAAAAGTCCGCAGTTTGTCCACAGTTCTAATTTTTAAAAAAGTCCGCAGTTTGTCCACAGTTGTGAATTTTTATAAAAGTCCGCAGTTTGTCCACAGTTCTAATTTTTATAAAAGTCCGCAGTTTGTCCACAGTTCTAATTTTTATAAAAGTCCGCAGTTTGTCCGCAGTTGTCAATTTTTATAAAAGTCCGCAGTTTGTCCACAGTTCTAATTTTTATAAAAGTCCGCAGTTTGTCCGCAGTTGTCAATTTTTATAAAAGTCCGCAGTTTGTCCACAGTTCTAATTTTTATAAAAGTCCGCAGTTTGTCCACAGTTCTAATTTTTATAAAAGTCCGCAGTTTGTCCACAGTTCTAATTTTTATAAAAGTCCGCAGTTTGTCCACAGTTCTAATTTTTATAAAAGTCCGCAGTTTGTCCACAGTTCTAATTTTTATAAAAGTCCGCAGTTTGTCCACAGTTCTAATTTTTATAAAAGTCCGCAGTTTGTCCGCAGTTGTCAATTTTTATAAAAGTCCGCAGTTTGTCCACAGTTCTAATTTTTATAAAAGTCCGCAGTTTGTCCACAGTTCTAATTTTTATAAAAGTCCGCAGTTTGTCCACAGTTCTAATTTTTATAAAAGTCCGCAGTTTGTCCACAGTTCTAATTTTTATAAAAGTCCGCAGTTTGTCCACAGTTCTAATTTTTATAAAAGTCCGCAGTTTGTCCACAGTTCTAATTTTTATAAAAGTCCGCAGTTTGTCCGCAGTTGTCAATTTTGATAAAAGTCCGCAGTTTGTCCACAGTTCTAATTTTTATAAAAGTCCGCAGTTTGTCCGCAATTCTAATTTTTATAAAAGTCCGCAGTTTGTCCGCAGTTCTAATTTTTATAAAAGTCCGCAGTTTGTCCACAGTTCTAATTTTTATAAAAGTCCGCAGTTTGTCCGCAGTTGTCAATTTTTATAAAAGTCCGCAGTTTGTCCACAGTTCTAATTTTTATAAAAGTCCGCAGTTTGTCCACAGTTCTAATTTTTATAAAAGTCCGCAGTTTGTCCACAGTTCTAATTTTTATAAAAAGTCCGCAGTTTGTCCACAGTTCTAATTTTTATAAAAGTCCGCAGTTTGTCCACAGTTCTAATTTTTATAAAAGTCCGCAGTTTGTCCGCAGTTGTCAATTTTGATAAAAGTCCGCAGTTTGTCCGCAGTTGTCAATTTTTATAAAAGTCCGCAGTTTGTCCGCAGTTGTCAATTTTTATAAAAGTCCGCAATTTGTCCGCAGTTCTAATTTTTATAAAAGTCCGCAGTTTGTCCACAGTTCTAATTTTTATAAAAGTCCGCAGTTTGTCCGCAGTTGTCAATTTTTATAAAAGTCCGCAGTTTGTCCGCAGTTGTCAATTTTTATAAAAGTCCGCAATTTGTCCGCAGTTCTAATTTTTATAAAAGTCCGCAGTTTGTCCGCAATTCTAATTTTTATAAAAGTCCGCAGTTTGTCCGCAGTTGTCAATTTTTATAAAAGTCCGCAGTTTGTCCGCAGTTGTCAATTTTGATAAAAGTCCGCAGTTTGTCCACAGTTCTAATTTTTATAAAAGTCCGCAGTTTGTCCGCAATTCTAATTTTTATAAAAGTCCGCAGTTTGTCCGCAGTTCTAATTTTTATAAAAGTCCGCAGTTTGTCCACAGTTCTAATTTTTATAAAAGTCCGCAGTTTGTCCGCAGTTGTCAATTTTTATAAAAGTCCGCAGTTTGTCCACAGTTCTAATTTTTATAAAAGTCCGCAGTTTGTCCACAGTTCTAATTTTTATAAAAGTCCGCAGTTTGTCCACAGTTCTAATTTTTATAAAAGTCCGCAGTTTGTCCACAGTTCTAATTTTTATAAAAGTCCGCAGTTTGTCCACAGTTCTAATTTTTATAAAAGTCCGCAGTTTGTCCGCAGTTGTCAATTTTTATAAAAGTCCGCAGTTTGTCCGCAGTTCTAATTTTTATAAAAGTCCGCAGTTTGTCCGCAGTTGTCAATTTTTATAAAAGTCCGCAGTTTGTCCGCAGTTCTAATTTTTATAAAAGTCCGCAGTTTGTCCACAGTTCTAATTTTTATAAAAGTCCGCAGTTTGTCCACAGTTCTAATTTTTATAAAAGTCCGCAGTTTGTCCGCAATTCTAATTTTTATAAAAGTCCGCAGTTTGTCCACAGTTCTAATTTTTATAAAAGTCCGCAGTTTGTCCACAGTTCTAATTTTTATAAAAGTCCGCAGTTTGTCCGCAGTTGTCAATTTTTATAAAAGTCCGCAGTTTGTCCGCAGTTCTAATTTTTATAAAAGTCCGCAGTTTGTCCGCAGTTCTAATTTTTATAAAAGTCCGCAGTTTGTCCACAGTTCTAATTTTTATAAAAGTCCGCAGTTTGTCCGCAGTTCTAATTTTTATAAAAGTCCGCAGTTTGTCCGCAATTCTAATTTTTATAAAAGTCCGCAGTTTGTCCACAGTTCTAATTTTTATAAAAGTCCGCAGTTTGTCCACAGTTCTAATTTTTATAAAAGTCCGCAGTTTGTCCACAGTTCTAATTTTTATAAAAGTCCGCAGTTTGTCCGCAGTTCTAATTTTAATAAAAAAAGTCCGCAGTTTGTCCACAGTTCTAATTTTTATAAAAGTCCGCAGTTTGTCCACAGTTCTAATTTTTATAAAAGTCCGCAGTTTGTCCGCAGTTCTAATTTTAATAAAAAAAGTCCGCAGTTTGTCCACAGTTCTAATTTTTATAAAAGTCCGCAGTTTGTCCACAGTTCTAATTTTTATAAAAGTCCGCAGTTTGTCCGCAGTTCTAATTTTAATAAAAAAAGTCCGCAGTTTGTCCACAGTTCTAATTTTTATAAAAGTCCGCAGTTTGTCCACAGTTCTAATTTTTATAAAAGTCCGCAGTTTGTCCGCAGTTCTAATTTTAATAAAAAAAGTCCGCAGTTTGTCCACAGTTCTAATTTTTATAAAAGTCCGCAGTTTGTCCGCAGTTCTAATTTTAATAAAAAAAAGTCCGCAGTTTGTCCACAGTTCTAATTTTTATAAAAGTCCGCAGTTTGTCCGCAGTTCTAATTTTTATAAAAGTCCGCAGTTTGTCCACAGTTCTAATTTTTATAAAAGTCCGCAGTTTGTCCACAGTTCTAATTTTTATAAAAGTCCGCAGTTTGTCCGCAGTTCTAATTTTTATAAAAGTCCGCAGTTTGTCCACAGTTCTAATTTTTATAAAAGTCCGCAGTTTGTCCACAGTTCTAATTTTTATAAAAGTCCGCAGTTTGTCCGCAGTTCTAATTTTTATAAAAGTCCGCAGTTTGTCCACAGTTCTAATTTTTATAAAAGTCCGCAGTTTGTCCGCAGTTCTAATTTTAATAAAAAAAAGTCCGCAGTTTGTCCACAGTTCTAATTTTTATAAAAGTCCGCAGTTTGTCCACAGTTCTAATTTTAATAAAAAAAGTCCGCAGTTTGTCCACAGTTCTAATTTTTATAAAAGTCCGCAGTTTGTCCACAGTTCTAATTTTTATAAAAGTCCGCAGTTTGTCCGCAGTTCTAATTTTTATAAAAGTCCGCAGTTTGTCCACAGTTCTAATTTTTATAAAAGTCCGCAGTTTGTCCACAGTTCTAATTTTTATAAAAGTCCGCAGTTTGTCCGCAGTTCTAATTTTAAAAAAAAAATCCGCAGTTTGTCCACAGTTCTAATTTTTATAAAAGTCCGCAGTTTGTCCACAGTTCTAATTTTTATAAAAGTCCGCAGTTTGTCCACAGTTCTAATTTTTATAAAAGTCCGCAGTTTGTCCACAGTTCTAATTTTAATAAAAAAAGTCCGCAGTTTGTCCACAGTTCTAATTTTTATAAAAGTCCGCAGTTTGTCCACAGTTCTAATTTTTATAAAAGTCCGCAGTTTGTCCGCAGTTCTAATTTTTATAAAAGTCCGCAGTTTGTCCACAGTTCTAATTTTTATAAAAGTCCGCAGTTTGTCCACAGTTCTAATTTTTATAAAAGTCCGCAGTTTGTCCGCAGTTCTAATTTTAAAAAAAAAAATCCGCAGTTTGTCCACAGTTCTAATTTTTATAAAAGTCCGCAGTTTGTCCACAGTTCTAATTTTTATAAAAGTCCGCAGTTTGTCCACAGTTCTAATTTTTATAAAAGTCCGCAGTTTGTCCACAGTTCTAATTTTTATAAAAGTCCGCAGTTTGTTCGCAGTTGTCAATTTTTATAAAAGTCCGCAGTTTGTCCGCAGTTCTAATTTTTATAAAAGTCCGCAGTTTGTCCACAGTTCTAATTTTAATAAAAAAAGTCCGCAGTTTGTCCACAGTTCTAATTTTTATAAAAGTCCGCAGTTTGTCCACAGTTCTAATTTTTATAAAAGTCCGCAGTTTGTCCGCAGTTCTAATTTTTATAAAAGTCCGCAGTTTGTCCGCAGTTCTAATTTTTATAAAAGTCCGCAGTTTGTCCACAGTTCTAATTTTTATAAAAGTCCGCAGTTTGTCCACAGTTCTAATTTTTATAAAAGTCCGCAGTTTGTCCGCAGTTCTAATTTTTATAAAAGTCCGCAGTTTGTCCACAGTTCTAATTTTTATAAAAGTCCGCAGTTTGTCCACAGTTCTAATTTTTATAAAAGTCCGCAGTTTGTCCGCAGTTCTAATTTTAAAAAAAAAATCCGCAGTTTGTCCACAGTTCTAATTTTTATAAAAGTCCGCAGTTTGTCCGCAGTTCTAATTTTTATAAAAGTCCGCAGTTTGTCCACAGTTCTAATTTTTATAAAAGTCCGCAGTTTGTCCACAGTTCTAATTTTTATAAAAGTCCGCAGTTTGTCCGCAGTTCTAATTTTAAAAAAAAAATCCGCAGTTTGTCCACAGTTCTAATTTTTATAAAAGTCCGCAGTTTGTCCACAGTTCTAATTTTTATAAAAGTCCGCAGTTTGTCCACAGTTCTAATTTTTATAAAAGTCCGCAGTTTGTCCACAGTTCTAATTTTTATAAAAGTCCGCAGTTTGTCCACAGTTCTAATTTTTATAAAAGTCCGCAGTTTGTCCACAGTTCTAATTTTAATAAAAAAAGTCCGCAGTTTGTCCACAGTTCTAATTTTTATAAAAGTCCGCAGTTTGTCCACAGTTCTAATTTTTATAAAAGTCCGCAGTTTGTCCACAGTTCTAATTTTTATAAAAGTCCGCAGTTTGTCCACAGTTCTAATTTTAATAAAAAAAGTCCGCAGTTTGTCCACAGTTCTAATTTTTATAAAAGTCCGCAGTTTGTCCACAGTTCTAATTTTTATAAAAGTCCGCAGTTTGTCCACAGTTCTAATTTTTATAAAAGTCCGCAGTTTGTCCACAGTTCTAATTTTTATAAAAGTCCGCAGTTTGTCCGCAGTTCTAATTTTAAAAAAAAAAATCCGCAGTTTGTCCACAGTTCTAATTTTTATAAAAGTCCGCAGTTTGTCCACAGTTCTAATTTTTATAAAAGTCCGCAGTTTGTCCACAGTTCTAATTTTTATAAAAGTCCGCAGTTTGTCCACAGTTCTAATTTTTATAAAAGTCCGCAGTTTGTCCGCAGTTCTAATTTTTATAAAAGTCCGCAGTTTGTCCACAGTTCTAATTTTTATAAAAGTCCGCAGTTTGTCCACAGTTCTAATTTTTATAAAAGTCCGCAGTTTGTCCGCAGTTCTAATTTTAAAAAAAAAAATCCGCAGTTTGTCCACAGTTCTAATTTTTATAAAAGTCCGCAGTTTGTCCACAGTTCTAATTTTTATAAAAGTCCGCAGTTTGTCCACAGTTCTAATTTTTATAAAAGTCCGCAGTTTGTCCACAGTTCTAATTTTTATAAAAGTCCGCAGTTTGTCCGCAGTTCTAATTTTAAAAAAAAAAATCCGCAGTTTGTCCACAGTTCTAATTTTTATAAAAGTCCGCAGTTTGTCCACAGTTCTAATTTTTATAAAAGTCCGCAGTTTGTCCACAGTTCTAATTTTTATAAAAGTCCGCAGTTTGTCCACAGTTCTAATTTTAATAAAAAAAGTCCGCAGTTTGTCCACAGTTCTAATTTTTATAAAAGTCCGCAGTTTGTCCACAGTTCTAATTTTTATAAAAGTCCGCAGTTTGTCCGCAGTTCTAATTTTTATAAAAGTCCGCAGTTTGTCCACAGTTCTAATTTTTATAAAAGTCCGCAGTTTGTCCACAGTTCTAATTTTTATAAAAGTCCGCAGTTTGTCCGCAGTTCTAATTTAAAAAAAAAAAATCCGCAGTTTGTCCACAGTTCTAATTTTTATAAAAGTCCGCAGTTTGTCCACAGTTCTAATTTTTATAAAAGTCCGCAGTTTGTCCGCAGTTCTAATTTTAAAAAAAAAAATCCGCAGTTTGTCCACAGTTCTAATTTTTATAAAAGTCCGCAGTTTGTCCGCAGTTCTAATTTTTATAAAAGTCCGCAGTTTGTCCACAGTTCTAATTTTTATAAAAGTCCGCAGTTTGTCCACAGTTCTAATTTTTATAAAAGTCCGCAGTTTGTCCGCAGTTCTAATTTTAAAAAAAAAAATCCGCAGTTTGTCCACAGTTCTAATTTTTATAAAAGTCCGCAGTTTGTCCACAGTTGTGAATTTTTATAAAAGTCCGCAGTTTGTCCACAGTTCTAATTTTTATAAAAGTCCGCAGTTTGTCCACAGTTCTAATTTTTATAAAAGTCCGCAGTTTGTCCGCAGTTGTCAATTTTTATAAAAGTCCGCAGTTTGTCCGCAGTTCTAATTTTAATAAAAAAAAGTCCGCAGTTTGTCCACAGTTGTGAATTTTTATAAAAGTCCGCAGTTTGTCCACAGTTCTAATTTTTATAAAAGTCCGCAGTTTGTCCACAGTTCTAATTTTTATAAAAGTCCGCAGTTTGTCCGCAGTTCTAATTTTTATAAAAGTCCGCAGTTTGTCCACAGTTCTAATTTTTATAAAAGTCCGCAGTTTGTCCACAGTTCTAATTTTTATAAAAGTCCGCAGTTTGTCCGCAATTCTAATTTTTATAAAAGTCCGCAGTTTGTCCACAGTTCTAATTTTTATAAAAGTCCGCAGTTTGTCCACAGTTCTAATTTTTATAAAAGTCCGCAGTTTGTCCGCAGTTGTCAATTTTTATAAAAGTCCGCAGTTTGTCCGCAGTTCTAATTTTTATAAAAGTCCGCAGTTTGTCCACAGTTCTAATTTTTATAAAAGTCCGCAGTTTGTCCACAGTTCTAATTTTTATAAAAGTCCGCAGTTTGTCCGCAATTCTAATTTTTATAAAAGTCCGCAGTTTGTCCACAGTTCTAATTTTTATAAAAGTCCGCAGTTTGTCCACAGTTCTAATTTTTATAAAAGTCCGCAGTTTGTCCGCAGTTGTCAATTTTTATAAAAGTCCGCAGTTTGTCCGCAATTCTAATTTTTATAAAAGTCCGCAGTTTGTCCACAGTTCTAATTTTTATAAAAGTCCGCAGTTTGTCCGCAGTTGTCAATTTTTATAAAAGTCCGCAGTTTGTCCGCAGTTCTAATTTTTATAAAAGTCCGCAGTTTGTCCACAGTTCTAATTTTTATAAAAGTCCGCAGTTTGTCCACAGTTCTAATTTTTATAAAAGTCCGCAGTTTGTCCGCAATTCTAATTTTTATAAAAGTCCGCAGTTTGTCCACAGTTCTAATTTTTATAAAAGTCCGCAGTTTGTCCGCAGTTGTCAATTTTTATAAAAGTCCGCAGTTTGTCCGCAGTTCTAATTTTTATAAAAGTCCGCAGTTTGTCCACAGTTCTAATTTTTATAAAAGTCCGCAGTTTGTCCACAGTTCTAATTTTTATAAAAGTCCGCAGTTTGTCCGCAATTCTAATTTTTATAAAAGTCCGCAGTTTGTCCACAGTTCTAATTTTTATAAAAGTCCGCAGTTTGTCCACAGTTCTAATTTTTATAAAAGTCCGCAGTTTGTCCGCAATTCTAATTTTTATAAAAGTCCGCAGTTTGTCCACAGTTCTAATTTTTATAAAAGTCCGCAGTTTGTCCGCAGTTGTCAATTTTTATAAAAGTCCGCAGTTTGTCCGCAGTTCTAATTTTTATAAAAGTCCGCAGTTTGTCCACAGTTCTAATTTTTATAAAAGTCCGCAGTTTGTCCACAGTTCTAATTTTTATAAAAGTCCGCAGTTTGTCCGCAATTCTAATTTTTATAAAAGTCCGCAGTTTGTCCACAGTTCTAATTTTTATAAAAGTCCGCAGTTTGTCCACAGTTCTAATTTTTATAAAAGTCCGCAGTTTGTCCGCAGTTCTAATTTTTATAAAAGTCCGCAGTTTGTCCGCAGTTGTCAATTTTTATAAAAGTCCGCAGTTTGTCCGCAGTTCTAATTTTAATAAAAAAAGTCCGCAGTTTGTCCACAGTTCTAATTTTTATAAAAGTCCGCAGTTTGTCCACAGTTCTAATTTTTATAAAAGTCCGCAGTTTGTCCGCAATTCTAATTTTTATAAAAGTCCGCAGTTTGTCCACAGTTCTAATTTTTATAAAAGTCCGCAGTTTGTCCGCAATTCTAATTTTTATAAAAGTCCGCAGTTTGTCCACAGTTCTAATTTTTATAAAAGTCCGCAGTTTGTCCACAGTTCTAATTTTTATAAAAGTCCGCAGTTTGTCCGCAATTCTAATTTTTATAAAAGTCCGCAGTTTGTCCACAGTTCTAATTTTTATAAAAGTCCGCAGTTTGTCCACAGTTCTAATTTTTATAAAAGTCCGCAGTTTGTCCGCAGTTCTAATTTTTATAAAAGTCCGCAGTTTGTCCGCAGTTGTCAATTTTTATAAAAGTCCGCAGTTTGTCCGCAGTTCTAATTTTTATAAAAGTCCGCAGTTTGTCCACAGTTCTAATTTTTATAAAAGTCCGCAGTTTGTCCACAGTTCTAATTTTTATAAAAGTCCGCAGTTTGTCCACAGTTCTAATTTTTATAAAAGTCCGCAGTTTGTCCGCAGTTCTAATTTTAATAAAAAAAAGTCCGCAGTTTGTCCACAGTTGTGAATTTTTATAAAAGTCCGCAGTTTGTCCACAGTTCTAATTTTTATAAAAGTCCGCAGTTTGTCCACAGTTCTAATTTTTATAAAAGTCCGCAGTTTGTCCGCAGTTCTAATTTTTATAAAAGTCCGCAGTTTGTCCACAGTTCTAATTTTTATAAAAGTCCGCAGTTTGTCCACAGTTCTAATTTTTATAAAAGTCCGCAGTTTGTCCGCAATTCTAATTTTTATAAAAGTCCGCAGTTTGTCCACAGTTCTAATTTTTATAAAAGTCCGCAGTTTGTCCGCAGTTGTCAATTTTTATAAAAGTCCGCAGTTTGTCCGCAGTTCTAATTTTTATAAAAGTCCGCAGTTTGTCCGCAATTCTAATTTTTATAAAAGTCCGCAGTTTGTCCACAGTTCTAATTTTTATAAAAGTCCGCAGTTTGTCCGCAGTTGTCAATTTTTATAAAAGTCCGCAGTTTGTCCGCAGTTCTAATTTTTATAAAAGTCCGCAGTTTGTCCACAGTTCTAATTTTTATAAAAGTCCGCAGTTTGTCCACAGTTCTAATTTTTATAAAAGTCCGCAGTTTGTCCGCAATTCTAATTTTTATAAAAGTCCGCAGTTTGTCCACAGTTCTAATTTTTATAAAAGTCCGCAGTTTGTCCGCAGTTGTCAATTTTTATAAAAGTCCGCAGTTTGTCCGCAGTTCTAATTTTTATAAAAGTCCGCAGTTTGTCCACAGTTCTAATTTTTATAAAAGTCCGCAGTTTGTCCGCAGTTGTCAATTTTTATAAAAGTCCGCAGTTTGTCCGCAGTTCTAATTTTTATAAAAGTCCGCAGTTTGTCCGCAGTTGTCAATTTTTATAAAAGTCCGCAGTTTGTCCGCAGTTCTAATTTTAATAAAAAAAAGTCCGCAGTTTGTCCACAGTTCTAATTTTTATAAAAGTCCGCAGTTTGTCCACAGTTCTAATTTTTATAAAAGTCCGCAGTTTGTCCGCAATTCTAATTTTTATAAAAGTCCGCAGTTTGTCCACAGTTCTAATTTTTATAAAAGTCCGCAGTTTGTCCGCAGTTGTCAATTTTTATAAAAGTCCGCAGTTTGTCCGCAGTTCTAATTTTTATAAAAGTCCGCAGTTTGTCCACAGTTCTAATTTTTATAAAAGTCCGCAGTTTGTCCACAGTTCTAATTTTTATAAAAGTCCGCAGTTTGTCCGCAATTCTAATTTTTATAAAAGTCCGCAGTTTGTCCACAGTTCTAATTTTTATAAAAGTCCGCAGTTTGTCCACAGTTCTAATTTTTATAAAAGTCCGCAGTTTGTCCGCAGTTCTAATTTTTATAAAAGTCCGCAGTTTGTCCGCAGTTGTCAATTTTTATAAAAGTCCGCAGTTTGTCCGCAGTTCTAATTTTAATAAAAAAAAGTCCGCAGTTTGTCCACAGTTCTAATTTTTATAAAAGTCCGCAGTTTGTCCACAGTTCTAATTTTTATAAAAGTCCGCAGTTTGTCCGCAATTCTAATTTTTATAAAAGTCCGCAGTTTGTCCACAGTTCTAATTTTTATAAAAGTCCGCAGTTTGTCCACAGTTCTAATTTTTATAAAAGTCCGCAGTTTGTCCGCAATTCTAATTTTTATAAAAGTCCGCAGTTTGTCCACAGTTCTAATTTTTATAAAAGTCCGCAGTTTGTCCGCAATTCTAATTTTTATAAAAGTCCGCAGTTTGTCCACAGTTCTAATTTTTATAAAAGTCCGCAGTTTGTCCACAGTTCTAATTTTTATAAAAGTCCGCAGTTTGTCCGCAATTCTAATTTTTATAAAAGTCCGCAGTTTGTCCACAGTTCTAATTTTTATAAAAGTCCGCAGTTTGTCCACAGTTCTAATTTTTATAAAAGTCCGCAGTTTGTCCGCAGTTCTAATTTTTATAAAAGTCCGCAGTTTGTCCGCAGTTGTCAATTTTTATAAAAGTCCGCAGTTTGTCCGCAGTTCTAATTTTAATAAAAAAAAGTCCGCAGTTTGTCCACAGTTCTAATTTTTATAAAAGTCCGCAGTTTGTCCACAGTTCTAATTTTTATAAAAGTCCGCAGTTTGTCCACAGTTCTAATTTTTATAAAAGTCCGCAGTTTGTCCGCAGTTGTCAATTTTGATAAAAGTCCGCAGTTTGTCCGCAGTTCTAATTTTTATAAAAGTCCGCAGTTTGTCCGCAGTTGTCAATTTTTATAAAAGTCCGCAGTTTGTCCGCAGTTCTAATTTTTATAAAAGTCCGCAGTTTGTCCACAGTTCTAATTTTTATAAAAGTCCGCAGTTTGTCCACAGTTCTAATTTTTATAAAAGTCCGCAGTTTGTCCACAGTTCTAATTTTTATAAAAGTCCGCAGTTTGTCCGCAGTTCTAATTTTAATAAAAAAAGTCCGCAGTTTGTCCACAGTTGTGAATTTTTATAAAAGTCCGCAGTTTGTCCACAGTTCTAATTTTTATAAAAGTCCGCAGTTTGTCCACAGTTCTAATTTTTATAAAAGTCCGCAGTTTGTCCGCAGTTCTAATTTTTATAAAAGTCCGCAGTTTGTCCACAGTTCTAATTTTTATAAAAGTCCGCAGTTTGTCCACAGTTCTAATTTTTATAAAAGTCCGCAGTTTGTCCGCAATTCTAATTTTTATAAAAGTCCGCAGTTTGTCCACAGTTCTAATTTTTATAAAAGTCCGCAGTTTGTCCACAGTTCTAATTTTTATAAAAGTCCGCAGTTTGTCCGCAGTTCTAATTTTTATAAAAGTCCGCAGTTTGTCCGCAGTTGTCAATTTTTATAAAAGTCCGCAGTTTGTCCGCAGTTCTAATTTTAATAAAAAAAGTCCGCAGTTTGTCCACAGTTCTAATTTTTATAAAAGTCCGCAGTTTGTCCACAGTTCTAATTTTTATAAAAGTCCGCAGTTTGTCCGCAATTCTAATTTTTATAAAAGTCCGCAGTTTGTCCACAGTTCTAATTTTTATAAAAGTCCGCAGTTTGTCCACAGTTCTAATTTTTATAAAAGTCCGCAGTTTGTCCACAGTTCTAATTTTTATAAAAGTCCGCAGTTTGTCCACAGTTCTAATTTTTATAAAAGTCCGCAGTTTGTCCACAGTTCTAATTTTTATAAAAGTCCGCAGTTTGTCCACAGTTCTAATTTTTATAAAAGTCCGCAGTTTGTCCGCAGTTCTAATTTTTATAAAAGTCCGCAGTTTGTCCACAGTTCTAATTTTTATAAAAGTCCGCAGTTTGTCCACAGTTCTAATTTTTTATAAAAGTCCGCAGTTTGTCCGCAGTTCTAATTTTTATAAAAGTCCGCAGTTTGTCCACAGTTCTAATTTTTATAAAAGTCCGCAGTTTGTCCGCAATTCTAATTTTTATAAAAGTCCGCAGTTTGTCCACAGTTCTAATTTTTATAAAAGTCCGCAGTTTGTCCGCAGTTGTCAATTTTTATAAAAGTCCGCAGTTTGTCCACAGTTCTAATTTTTATAAAAGTCCGCAGTTTGTCCGCAGTTCTAATTTTTATAAAAGTCCGCAGTTTGTCCGCAATTCTAATTTTTATAAAAGTCCGCAGTTTGTCCACAGTTCTAATTTTTATAAAAGTCCGCAGTTTGTCCACAGTTCTAATTTTTATAAAAGTCCGCAGTTTGTCCGCAATTCTAATTTTTATAAAAGTCCGCAGTTTGTCCACAGTTCTAATTTTTATAAAAGTCCGCAGTTTGTCCACAGTTCTAATTTTTATAAAAGTCCGCAGTTTGTCCGCAGTTGTCAATTTTGATAAAAGTCCGCAGTTTGTCCGCAGTTGTCAATTTTTATAAAAGTCCGCAGTTTGTCCGCAGTTCTAATTTTTATAAAAGTCCGCAGTTTGTCCGCAATTCTAATTTTTATAAAAGTCCGCAGTTTGTCCACAGTTCTAATTTTTATAAAAGTCCGCAGTTTGTCCACAGTTCTAATTTTTATAAAAGTCCGCAGTTTGTCCACAGTTCTAATTTTTATTAAAGTCCGCAGTTTGTCCACAGTTCTAATTTTTATAAAAGTCCGCAGTTTGTCCGCAATTCTAATTTTTATAAAAGTCCGCAGTTTGTCCACAGTTCTAATTTTTATAAAAGTCCGCAGTTTGTCCGCAGTTGTCAATTTTTATAAAAGTCCGCAGTTTGTCCGCAGTTCTAATTTTTATAAAAGTCCGCAGTTTGTCCGCAATTCTAATTTTTATAAAAGTCCGCAGTTTGTCCACAGTTCTAATTTTTATAAAAGTCCGCAGTTTGTCCGCAGTTGTCAATTTTGATAAAAGTCCGCAGTTTGTCCGCAGTTGTCAATTTTTATAAAAGTCCGCAGTTTGTCCACAGTTCTAATTTTTATAAAAGTCCGCAGTTTGTCCACAGTTCTAATTTTTATAAAAGTCCGCAGTTTGTCCGCAGTTGTCAATTTTTATAAAAGTCCGCAGTTTGTCCGCAGTTGTCAATTTTTATAAAAGTCCGCAGTTTGTCCGCAGTTCTAATTTTTATAAAAGTCCGCAGTTTGTCCGCAGTTGTCAATTTTTATAAAAGTCCGCAGTTTGTCCGCAGTTGTCAATTTTTATAAAAGTCCGCAGTTTGTCCGCAGTTCTAATTTTTATAAAAGTCCGCAGTTTGTCCGCAATTCTAATTTTTATAAAAGTCCGCAGTTTGTCCACAGTTCTAATTTTTATAAAAGTCCGCAGTTTGTCCACAGTTCTAATTTTTATAAAAGTCCGCAGTTTGTCCACAGTTCTAATTTTTATAAAAGTCCGCAGTTTGTCCGCAGTTCTAATTTTTATAAAAGTCCGCAGTTTGTCCGCAATTCTAATTTTTATAAAAGTCCGCAGTTTGTCCACAGTTCTAATTTTTATAAAAGTCCGCAGTTTGTCCACAGTTCTAATTTTTATAAAAGTCCGCAGTTTGTCCACAGTTCTAATTTTTATAAAAGTCCGCAGTTTGTCCGCAGTTCTAATTTTTATAAAAGTCCGCAGTTTGTCCGCAATTCTAATTTTTATAAAAGTCCGCAGTTTGTCCACAGTTCTAATTTTTATAAAAGTCCGCAGTTTGTCCGCAGTTGTCAATTTTGATAAAAGTCCGCAGTTTGTCCGCAGTTGTCAATTTTTATAAAAGTCCGCAGTTTGTCCGCAGTTGTCAATTTTTATAAAAGTCCGCAGTTTGTCCACAGTTCTAATTTTTATAAAAGTCCGCAGTTTGTCCACAGTTCTAATTTTTATAAAAGTCCGCAGTTTGTCCACAGTTCTAATTTTTATAAAAGTCCGCAGTTTGTCCGCAGTTGTCAATTTTGATAAAAGTCCGCAGTTTGTCCACAGTTCTAATTTTTATAAAAGTCCGCAGTTTGTCCGCAGTTGTCAATTTTTATAAAAGTCCGCAGTTTGTCCGCAGTTCTAATTTTTATAAAAGTCCGCAGTTTGTCCGCAGTTGTCAATTTTTATAAAAGTCCGCAGTTTGTCCACAGTTCTAATTTTTATAAAAGTCCGCAGTTTGTCCACAGTTCTAATTTTTATAAAAGTCCGCAGTTTGTCCGCAGTTGTCAATTTTGATAAAAGTCCGCAGTTTGTCCACAGTTCTAATTTTTATAAAAGTCCGCAGTTTGTCCGCAGTTCTAATTTTTATAAAAGTCCGCAGTTTGTCCGCAGTTCTAATTTTTATAAAAGTCCGCAGTTTGTCCACAGTTCTAATTTTTATAAAAGTCCGCAGTTTGTCCACAGTTCTAATTTTTATAAAAGTCCGCAGTTTGTCCGCAGTTGTCAATTTTGATAAAAGTCCGCAGTTTGTCCACAGTTCTAATTTTTATAAAAGTCCGCAGTTTGTCCGCAGTTGTCAATTTTTATAAAAGTCCGCAGTTTGTCCACAGTTCTAATTTTTATAAAAGTCCGCAGTTTGTCCACAGTTCTAATTTTTATAAAAGTCCGCAGTTTGTCCACAGTTCTAATTTTTATAAAAGTCCGCAGTTTGTCCACAGTTCTAATTTTTATAAAAGTCCGCAGTTTGTCCACAGTTCTAATTTTTATAAAAGTCCGCAGTTTTTCCACAGTTCTAATTTTTATAAAAGTCCGCAGTTTGTCCGCAGTTGTCAATTTTGATAAAAGTCCGCAGTTTGTCCACAGTTCTAATTTTTATAAAAGTCCGCAGTTTGTCCACAGTTCTAATTTTTATAAAAGTCCGCAGTTTGTCCACAGTTCTAATTTTTATAAAAGTCCGCAGTTTGTCCACAGTTCTAATTTTTATAAAAGTCCGCAGTTTGTCCACAGTTCTAATTTTTATAAAAGTCCGCAGTTTGTCCGCAGTTGTCAATTTTGATAAAAGTCCGCAGTTTGTCCGCAGTTGTCAATTTTTATAAAAGTCCGCAGTTTGTCCGCAGTTGTCAATTTTTATAAAAGTCCGCAATTTGTCCGCAGTTCTAATTTTTATAAAAGTCCGCAGTTTGTCCACAGTTCTAATTTTTATAAAAGTCCGCAGTTTGTCCACAGTTCTAATTTTTATAAAAGTCCGCAGTTTGTCCACAGTTCTAATTTTTATAAAAGTCCGCAGTTTGTCCGCAGTTGTCAATTTTTATAAAAGTCCGCAGTTTGTCCGCAGTTCTAATTTTTATAAAAGTCCGCAGTTTGTCCGCAGTTGTCAATTTTTATAAAAGTCCGCAGTTTGTCCGCAGTTCTAATTTTTATAAAAGTCCGCAGTTTGTCCGCAGTTGTCAATTTTGATAAAAGTCCGCAGTTTGTCCGCAGTTGTCAATTTTTATAAAAGTCCGCAGTTTGTCCGCAGTTGTCAATTTTTATAAAAGTCCGCAGTTTGTCCACAGTTCTAATTTTTATAAAAGTCCGCAGTTTGTCCACAGTTCTAATTTTTATAAAAGTCCGCAGTTTGTCCGCAGTTGTCAATTTTGATAAAAGTCCGCAGTTTGTCCACAGTTCTAATTTTTATAAAAGTCCGCAGTTTGTCGGCAGTTGTCAATTTTTATAAAAGTCCGCAGTTTGTCCACAGTTCTAATTTTTATAAAAGTCCGCAGTTTGTCCACAGTTCTAATTTTTATAAAAGTCCGCAGTTTGTCCACAGTTCTAATTTTTATAAAAGTCCGCAGTTTGTCCACAGTTCTAATTTTTATAAAAGTCCGCAGTTTGTCCACAGTTCTAATTTTTATAAAAGTCCGCAGTTTGTCCACAGTTCTAATTTTTATAAAAGTCCGCAGTTTGTCCACAGTTCTAATTTTTATAAAAGTCCGCAGTTTGTCCACAGTTCTAATTTTTATAAAAGTCCGCAGTTTGTCCGCAGTTGTCAATTTTGATAAAAGTCCGCAGTTTGTCCACAGTTCTAATTTTTATAAAAGTCCGCAGTTTGTCCGCAGTTGTCAATTTTTATAAAAGTCCGCAGTTTGTCCACAGTTCTAATTTTTATAAAAGTCCGCAGTTTGTCCGCAGTTGTCAATTTTTATAAAAGTCCGCAGTTTGTCCACAGTTCTAATTTTTATAAAAGTCCGCAGTTTGTCCACAGTTCTAATTTTTATAAAAGTCCGCAGTTTGTCCACAGTTCTAATTTTTATAAAAGTCCGCAGTTTGTCCACAGTTCTAATTTTTATAAAAGTCCGCAGTTTGTCCGCAGTTGTAAATTTTGATAAAAGTCCGCAGTTTGTCCACAGTTCTAATTTTTATAAAAGTCCGCAGTTTGTCCGCAGTTGTAAATTTTGATAAAAGTCCGCAGTTTGTCCACAGTTCTAATTTTTATAAAAGTCCGCAGTTTGTCCGCAGTTGTCAATTTTTATAAAAGTCCGCAGTTTGTCCACAGTTCTAATTTTTATAAAAGTCCGCAGTTTGTCCACAGTTCTAATTTTTATAAAAGTCCGCAGTTTGTCCGCAGTTGTCAATTTTGATAAAAGTCCGCAGTTTGTCCACAGTTCTAATTTTTATAAAAGTCCGCAGTTTGTCCGCAGTTGTCAATTTTTATAAAAGTCCGCAGTTTGTCCACAGTTCTAATTTTTATAAAAGTCCGCAGTTTGTCCACAGTTTTAATTTTTATAAAAGTCCGCAGTTTGTCCACAGTTCTAATTTTTATAAAAGTCCGCAGTTTGTCCGCAGTTGTCAATTTTTATAAAAGTCCGCAGTTTGTCCGCAGTTCTAATTTTTATAAAAGTCCGCAGTTTGTCCACAGTTCTAATTTTTATAAAAGTCCGCAGTTTGTCCGCAGTTGTCAATTTTTATAAAAGTCCGCAGTTTGTCCACAGTTCTAATTTTTATAAAAGTCCGCAGTTTGTCCACAGTTCTAATTTTTATAAAAGTCCGCAGTTTGTCCACAGTTCTAATTTTTATAAAAGTCCGCAGTTTGTCCACAGTTCTAATTTTTATAAAAGTCCGCAGTTTGTCCACAGTTCTAATTTTTATAAAAGTCCGCAGTTTGTCCGCAGTTGTCAATTTTGATAAAAGTCCGCAGTTTGTCCGCAGTTGTCAATTTTTATAAAAGTCCGCAGTTTGTCCGCAGTTGTCAATTTTTATAAAAGTCCGCAATTTGTCCGCAGTTCTAATTTTTATAAAAGTCCGCAGTTTGTCCACAGTTCTAATTTTTATAAAAGTCCGCAGTTTGTCCGCAGTTGTCAATTTTTATAAAAGTCCGCAGTTTGTCCACAGTTCTAATTTTTATAAAAGTCCGCAGTTTGTCCACAGTTCTAATTTTTATAAAAGTCCGCAGTTTGTCCGCAGTTGTCAATTTTTATAAAAGTCCGCAGTTTGTCCGCAGTTCTAATTTTTATAAAAGTCCGCAGTTTGTCCGCAGTTGTCAATTTTTATAAAAGTCCGCAGTTTGTCCGCAGTTGTCAATTTTTATAAAAGTCCGCAATTTGTCCGCAGTTCTAATTTTTATAAAAGTCCGCAGTTTGTCCGCAGTTGTCAATTTTTATAAAAGTCCGCAATTTGTCCGCAGTTCTAATTTTTATAAAAGTCCGCGGTTTGTCCGCAGTTCTAATTTTTATAAAAGTCCGCAGTTTGTCCGCAGTTGTCAATTTTTATAAAAGTCCGCAATTTGTCCGCAGTTCTAATTTTTATAAAAGTCCGCAGTTTGTCCACAGTTCTAATTTTTATAAAAGTCCGCAGTTTGTCCACAGTTCTAATTTTTATAAAAGTCCGCAGTTTGTCCACAGTTCTAATTTTTATAAAAGTCCGCAGTTTGTCCACAGTTCTAATTTTTATAAAAGTCCGCAGTTTGTCCGCAGTTGTCAATTTTTATAAAAGTCCGCAGTTTGTCCGCAGTTCTAATTTTTATAAAAGTCCGCAGTTTGTCCGCAGTTGTCAATTTTTATAAAAGTCCGCAGTTTGTCCGCAGTTCTAATTTTTATAAAAGTCCGCGGTTTGTCCGCAGTTCTAATTTTTATAAAAGTCCGCAGTTTGTCCGCAGTTCTAATTTTAATAAAAAAAAGTCCGCAGTTTGTCCACAGTTCTAATTTTTATAAAAGTCCGCAGTTTGTCCACAGTTCTAATTTTTATAAAAGTCCGCAGTTTGTCCGCAGTTGTGAATTTTTATAAAAGTCCGCAGTTTGTCCGCAGTTCTAATTTTAATAAAAAAAGTCCGCAGTTTGTCCACAGTTCTAATTTTTATAAAAGTCCGCAGTTTGTCCACAGTTCTAATTTTTATAAAAGTCCGCAGTTTGTCCGCAGTTCTAATTTTAATAAAAAAAGTCCGCAGTTTGTCCACAGTTCTAATTTTTATAAAAGTCCGCAGTTTGTCCACAGTTCTAATTTTTATAAAAGTCCGCAGTTTGTCCGCAGTTGTGAATTTTTATAAAAGTCCGCAGTTTGTCCGCAGTTCTAATTTTAATAAAAAAAGTCCGCAGTTTGTCCACAGTTCTAATTTTTATAAAAGTCCGCAGTTTGTCCACAGTTCTAATTTTTATAAAAGTCCGCAGTTTGTCCGCAGTTCTAATTTTAATAAAAAAAGTCCGCAGTTTGTCCACAGTTCTAATTTTTATAAAAGTCCGCAGTTTGTCCACAGTTCTAATTTTTATAAAAGTCCGCAGTTTGTCCACAGTTCTAATTTTTATAAAAGTCCGCAGTTTGTCCGCAGTTGTCAATTTTTATAAAAGTCCGCGGTTTGTCCGCAGTTCTAATTTTTATAAAAGTCCGCAGTTTGTCCACAGTTCTAATTTTTATAAAAGTCCGCAGTTTGTCCGCAGTTCTAATTTTAATAAAAAAAGTCCGCAGTTTGTCCACAGTTCTAATTTTTATAAAAGTCCGCAGTTTGTCCACAGTTCTAATTTTTATAAAAGTCCGCAGTTTGTCCACAGTTCTAATTTTTATAAAAGTCCGCAGTTTGTCCACAGTTCTAATTTTTATAAAAGTCCGCAGTTTGTCCGCAGTTCTAATTTTTATAAAAGTCCGCAGATTGTCCACAGTTCTAATTTTTATAAAAGTCCGCAGTTTGTCCGCAGTTGTCAATTTTTATAAAAGTCCGCAGTTTGTCCGCAGTTCTAATTTTTATAAAAGTCCGCAGTTTGTCCGCAATTCTAATTTTTATAAAAGTCCGCAGTTTGTCCACAGTTCTAATTTTTATAAAAGTCCGCAGTTTGTCCACAGTTCTAATTTTTATAAAAGTCCGCAGTTTGTCCGCAGTTGTGAATTTTTATAAAAGTCCGCAGTTTGTCCGCAGTTCTAATTTTAATAAAAAAAGTCCGCAGTTTGTCCACAGTTCTAATTTTTATAAAAGTCCGCAGTTTGTCCACAGTTCTAATTTTTATAAAAGTCCGCAGTTTGTCCGCAGTTCTAATTTTAATAAAAAAAAGTCCGCAGTTTGTCCACACTTCTAATTTTTATAAAAGTCCGCAGTTTGTCCACAGTTCTAATTTTTATAAAAGTCCGCAGTTTGTCCACAGTTCTAATTTTTATAAAAGTCCGCAGTTTGTCCGAAGTTGTGAATTTTTATAAAAGTCCGCAGTTTGTCCGCAGTTCTAATTTTAATAAAAAAAGTCCGCAGTTTGTCCACAGTTCTAATTTTTATAAAAGTCCGCAGTTTGTCCACAGTTCTAATTTTTATAAAAGTCCGCAGTTTGTCCGCAGTTCTAATTTTAATAAAAAAAGTCCGCAGTTTGTCCACAGTTCTAATTTTTATAAAAGTCCGCAGTTTGTCCGCAGTTCTAATTTTAATAAAAAAAGTCCGCAGTTTGTCCACAGTTCTAATTTTTATAAAAGTCCGCAGTTTGTCCACAGTTCTAATTTTTATAAAAGTCCGCAGTTTGTCCACAGTTCTAATTTTTATAAAAGTCCGCAGTTTGTCCGCAGTTGTCAATTTTTATAAAAGTCCGCGGTTTGTCCGCAGTTCTAATTTTAATAAAAAAAGTCCGCAGTTTGTCCACAGTTCTAATTTTTATAAAAGTCCGCAGTTTGTCCACAGTTCTAATTTTTATAAAAGTCCGCAGTTTGTCCACAGTTCTAATTTTTATAAAAGTCCGCAGTTTGTCCGCAGTTCTAATTTTAATAAAAAAAGTCCGCAGTTTGTCCACAGTTCTAATTTTTATAAAAGTCCGCAGTTTGTCCACAGTTCTAATTTTTATAAAAGTCCGCAGTTTGTCCACAGTTCTAATTTTTATAAAAGTCCGCAGTTTGTCCGCAGTTGTCAATTTTTATAAAAGTCCGCGGTTTGTCCGCAGTTCTAATTTTTATAAAAGTCCGCAGTTTGTCCACAGTTCTAATTTTTATAAAAGTCCGCAGTTTGTCTACAGTTCTAATTTTTATAAAAGTCCGCAGTTTGTCCGCAGTTCTAATTTTAATAAAAAAAGTCCGCAGTTTGTCCACAGTTCTAATTTTTATAAAAGTCCGCAGTTTGTCCACAGTTCTAATTTTTATAAAAGTCCGCAGTTTGTCCACAGTTCTAATTTTTATAAAAGTCCGCAGTTTGTCCACAGTTCTAATTTTTATAAAAGTCCGCAGTTTGTCCGCAGTTCTAATTTTTATAAAAGTCCGCAGTTTGTCCACAGTTCTAATTTTTATAAAAGTCCGCAGTTTGTCCGCAGTTGTCAATTTTTATAAAAGTCCGCAGTTTGTCCGCAGTTCTAATTTTAATAAAAAAAGTCCGCAGTTTGTCCACAGTTCTAATTTTTATAAAAGTCCGCAGTTTGTCCGCAGTTCTAATTTTTATAAAAGTCCGCAGTTTGTCCGCAATTCTAATTTTTATAAAAGTCCGCAGTTTGTCCACAGTTCTAATTTTTATAAAAGTCCGCAGTTTGTCCACAGTTCTAATTTTTATAAAAGTCCGCAGTTTGTCCACAGTTCTAATTTTTAAAAAAGTCCGCAGTTTGTCCGCAGTTGTCAATTTTTATAAAAGTCCGCAGTTTGTCCGCAGTTCTAATTTTAATAAAAAAAGTCCGCAGTTTGTCCACAGTTCTAATTTTTATAAAAGTCCGCAGTTTGTCCGCAGTTCTAATTTTTATAAAAGTCCGCAGTTTGTCCGCAATTCTAATTTTTATAAAAGTCCGCAGTTTGTCCACAGTTCTAATTTTTATAAAAGTCCGCAGTTTGTCCACAGTTCTAATTTTTATAAAAGTCCGCAGTTTGTCCGCAGTTGTGAATTTTTATAAAAGTCCGCAGTTTGTCCGCAGTTCTAATTTTAATAAAAAAAAGTCCGCAGTTTGTCCACAGTTCTAATTTTTATAAAAGTCCGCAGTTTGTCCACAGTTCTAATTTTTATAAAAGTCCGCAGTTTGTCCACAGTTCTAATTTTTATAAAAGTCCGCAGTTTGTCCGCAGTTGTCAATTTTTATAAAAGTCCGCAGTTTGTCCGCAGTTCTAATTTTAATAAAAAAAGTCCGCAGTTTGTCCACAGTTCTAATTTTTATAAAAGTCCGCAGTTTGTCCACAGTTCTAATTTTTATAAAAGTCCGCAGTTTGTCCACAGTTCTAATTTTTATAAAAGTCCGCAGTTTGTCCGCAGTTCTAATTTTTATAAAAGTCCGCAGTTTGTCCGCAGTTGTCAATTTTTATAAAAGTCCGCAGTTTGTCCGCAGTTCTAATTTTTATAAAAGTCCGCAGTTTGTCCGCAATTCTAATTTTTATAAAAGTCCGCAGTTTGTCCACAGTTCTAATTTTTATAAAAGTCCGCAGTTTGTCCACAGTTCTAATTTTTATAAAAGTCCGCAGTTTGTCCGCAGTTCTAATTTTAATAAAAAAAGTCCGCAGTTTGTCCACAGTTCTAATTTTTATAAAAGTCCGCAGTTTGTCCACAGTTCTAATTTTTATAAAAGTCCGCAGTTTGTCCACAGTTCTAATTTTTATAAAAGTCCGCAGTTTGTCCGCAGTTCTAATTTTTATAAAAGTCCGCAGTTTGTCCACAGTTCTAATTTTTATAAAAGTCCGCAGTTTGTCCACAGTTCTAATTTTTATAAAAGTCCGCAGTTTGTCCGCAGTTCTAATTTTTATAAAAGTCCGCAGTTTGTCCGCAGTTGTCAATTTTTATAAAAGTCCGCAGTTTGTCCGCAGTTCTAATTTTTATAAAAGTCCGCAGTTTGTCCGCAATTCTAATTTTTATAAAAGTCCGCAGTTTGTCCACAGTTGTGAATTTTTATAAAAGTCCGCAGTTTGTCCACAGTTCTAATTTTTATAAAAGTCCGCAGTTTGTCCACAGTTCTAATTTTTATAAAAGTCCGCAGTTTGTCCGCAGTTCTAATTTTTATAAAAGTCCGCAGTTTGTCCGCAATTCTAATTTTTATAAAAGTCCGCAGTTTGTCCACAGTTGTGAATTTTTATAAAAGTCCGCAGTTTGTCCACAGTTCTAATTTTTATAAAAGTCCGCAGTTTGTCCACAGTTCTAATTTTTATAAAAGTCCGCAGTTTGTCCGCAATTCTAATTTTTATAAAAGTCCGCAGTTTGTCCACAGTTGTGAATTTTTATAAAAGTCCGCAGTTTGTCCACAGTTCTAATTTTTATAAAAGTCCGCAGTTTGTCCGCAGTTCTAATTTTAATAAAAAAAAGTCCGCAGTTTGTCCACAGTTCTAATTTTTATAAAAGTCCGCAGTTTGGCAACAGTTCTAATTTTTATAAAAGTCCGCAGTTTGTCCGCAGTTCTAATTTTTATAAAAGTCCGCAGTTTGTCCACAGTTCTAATTTTTATAAAAGTCCGCAGTTTGTCCGCAGTTCTAATTTTAATAAAAAAAGTCCGCAGTTTGTCCACAGTTCTAATTTTTATAAAAGTCCGCAGTTTGGCAACAGTTCTAATTTTTATAAAAGTCCGCAGTTTGTCCACAGTTCTAATTTTTATAAAAGTCCGCAGTTTGTCCACAGTTCTAATTTTTATAAAAGTCCGCAGTTTGTCCGCAGTTGTCAATTTTTATAAAAGTCCGCAGTTTGTCCGCAGTTCTAATTTTTAAAAAAGTCCGCAGTTTGTCCACAGTTCTAATTTTTATAAAAGTCCGCAGTTTGTCCGCAGTTCTAATTTTAATAAAAAAAGTCCGCAGTTTGTCCACAGTTCTAATTTTTATAAAAGTCCGCAGTTTGTCCGCAGTTCTAATTTTAATAAAAAAAGTCCGCAGTTTGTCCACAGTTCTAATTTTTATAAAAGTCCGCAGTTTGTCCACAGTTCTAATTTTTATAAAAGTCCGCAGTTTGTCCGCAGTTCTAATTTTAATAAAAAAAGTCCGCAGTTTGTCCACAGTTCTAATTTTTATAAAAGTCCGCAGTTTGTCCGCAGTTCTAATTTTTATAAAAGTCCGCAGTTTGTCCGCAGTTCTAATTTTTATAAAAAAAGTCCGCAGTTTGTCCACAGTTCTAATTTTTATAAAAGTCCGCAGTTTGTCCGCAGTTCTAATTTTAATAAAAAAAGTCCGCAGTTTGTCCACAGTTCTAATTTTTATAAAAGTCCGCAGTTTGTCCGCAGTTCTAATTTTTATAAAAGTCCGCAGTTTGTCCGCAGTTCTAATTTTTATAAAAGTCCGCAGTTTGTCCGCAGTTCTAATTTTTATAAAAGTCCGCAGTTTGTCCGCAGTTCTAATTTTAATAAAAAAAAGTCCGCAGTTTGTCCACAGTTCTAATTTTTATAAAAGTCCGCAGTTTGTCCGCAGTTCTAATTTTTATAAAAGTCCGCAGTTTGTCCGCAGTTCTAATTTTTATAAAAAAAGTCCGCAGTTTGTCCACAGTTCTAATTTTTATAAAAGTCCGCAGTTTGTCCGCAGTTCTAATTTTAATAAAAAAAGTCCGCAGTTTGTCCACAGTTCTAATTTTTATAAAAGTCCGCAGTTTGTCCGCAGTTCTAATTTTTATAAAAGTCCGCAGTTTGTCCGCAGTTCTAATTTTTATAAAAGTCCGCAGTTTGTCCGCAGTTCTAATTTTTATAAAAGTCCGCAGTTTGTCCGCAGTTCTAATTTTTATAAAAAAAGTCCGCAGTTTGTCCACAGTTCTAATTTTTATAAAAGTCCGCAGTTTGTCCGCAGTTCTAATTTTAATAAAAAAAGTCCGCAGTTTGTCCACAGTTCTAATTTTTATAAAAGTCCGCAGTTTGGCAACAGTTCTAATTTTTATAAAAGTCCGCAGTTTGTCCACAGTTCTAATTTTTATAAAAGTCCGCAGTTTGTCCACAGTTCTAATTTTTATAAAAGTCCGCAGTTTGGCAACAGTTCTAATTTTTATAAAAGTCCGCAGTTTGTCCACAGTTCTAATTTTTATAAAAGTCCGCAGTTTGTCCACAGTTCTAATTTTTATAAAAGTCCGCAGTTTGTCCGCAGTTCTAATTTTAATAAAAAAAGTCCGCAGTTTGTCCACAGTTCTAATTTTTATAAAAGTCCGCAGTTTGGCAACAGTTCTAATTTTTATAAAAGTCCGCAGTTTGTCCGCAGTTCTAATTTTTATAAAAGTCCGCAGTTTGTCCACAGTTCTAATTTTTATAAAAGTCCGCAGTTTGTCCGCAGTTCTAATTTTAATAAAAAAAAGTCCGCAGTTTGTCCACAGTTCTAATTTTTATAAAAGTCCGCAGTTTGTCCACAGTTCTAATTTTTATAAAAGTCCGCAGTTTGTCCACAGTTCTAATTTTTATAAAAGTCCGCAGTTTGTCCGCAGTTCTAATTTTTATAAAAGTCCGCAGTTTGTCCGCAGTTCTAATTTTAATAAAAAAAGTCCGCAGTTTGTCCACAGTTCTAATTTTTATAAAAGTCCGCAGTTTGTCCACAGTTCTAATTTTTATAAAAGTCCGCAGTTTGTCCGCAGTTGTCAATTTTTATAAAAGTCCGCAGTTTGTCCACAGTTCTAATTTTTATAAAAGTCCGCAGTTTGTCCACAGTTCTAATTTTTATAAAAGTCCGCAGTTTGTCCGCAGTTGTCAATTTTTATAAAAGTCCGCAGTTTGTCCACAGTTCTAATTTTTATAAAAGTCCGCAGTTTGTCCACAGTTCTAATTTTTAAAAAAGTCCGCAGTTTGTCCACAGTTCTAATTTTTATAAAAGTCCGCAGTTTGTCCACAGTTCTAATTTTTATAAAAGTCCGCAGTTTGTCCACAGTTCTAATTTTTAAAAAAGTCCGCATTTTGTCCACAGTTGTCAATTTTTATAAAAGTCCGCAGTTTGTCCACAGTTCTAATTTTTATAAAAGTCCGCAGTTTGTCCACAGTTCTAATTTTTATAAAAGTCCGCAGTTTGTCCACAGTTCTAATTTTTAAAAAAGTCCGCATTTTGTCCACAGTTGTCAATTTTTATAAAAGTCCGCAGTTTGTCCACAGTTCTAATTTTTAAAAAAGTCCGCAGTTTGTCCACAGTTGTGAATTTTTATAAAAGTCCGCAGTTTGTCCACAGTTCTAATTTTTAAAAAAGTCCGCAGTTTGTCCACAGTTCTAATTTTTAAAAAAGTCCGCATTTTGTCCACAGTTGTCAATTTTTATAAAAGTCCGCAGTTTGTCCACAGTTCTAATTTTTAAAAAAGTCCGCAGTTTGTCCACAGTTGTGAATTTTTATAAAAGTCCGCAGTTTGTCCACAGTTCTAATTTTTAAAAAAGTCCGCAGTTTGTCCACAGTTCTAATTTTTAAAAAAGTCCGCAGTTTGTCCACAGTTCTAATTTTTATAAAAGTCCGCAGTTTGTCCACAGTTCTAATTTTTATAAAAGTCCGCAGTTTGTCCACAGTTCTAATTTTTATAAAAGTCCGCAGTTTGTCCGCAGTTCTAATTTTAATAAAAAAAGTCCGCAGTTTGTCCACAGTTCTAATTTTTATAAAAGTCCGCAGTTTGTCCACAGTTCTAATTTTTATAAAAGTCCGCAGTTTGTCCACAGTTCTAATTTTTAAAAAAGTCCGCAGTTTGTCCACAGTTGTGAATTTTTATAAAAGTCCGCAGTTTGTCCACAGTTCTAATTTTTAAAAAAGTCCGCAGTTTGTCCACAGTTCTAATTTTTATAAAAGTCCGCAGTTTGTCCACAGTTCTAATTTTTATAAAAGTCCGCAGTTTGTCCACAGTTCTAATTTTTATAAAAGTCCGCAGTTTGTCCGCAGTTCTAATTTTTATAAAAGTCCGCAGTTTGTCCGCAGTTCTAATTTTAATAAAAAAAGTCCGCAGTTTGTCCACAGTTCTAATTTTTATAAAAGTCCGCAGTTTGTCCACAGTTCTAATTTTTATAAAAGTCCGCAGTTTGTCCACAGTTCTAATTTTTATAAAAGTCCGCAGTTTGTCCGCAGTTCTAATTTTAATAAAAGTCCGCAGTTTGTCCACAGTTCTAATTTTTATAAAAGTCCGCAGTTTGTCCACAGTTCTAATTTTTATAAAAGTCCGCAGTTTGTCCGCAGTTCTAATTTTTATAAAAGTCCGCAGTTTGTCCACAGTTCTAATTTTTATAAAAGTCCGCAGTTTGTCCACAGTTCTAATTTTTATAAAAGTCCGCAGTTTGTCCACAGTTCTAATTTTTATAAAAGTCCGCAGTTTGTCCGCAGTTCTAATTTTTATAAAAGTCCGCAGTTTGTCCACAGTTCTAATTTTTATAAAAGTCCGCAGTTTGTCCACAGTTCTAATTTTTATAAAAGTCCGCAGTTTGTCCGCAGTTCTAATTTTTATAAAAGTCCGCAGTTTGTCCACAGTTCTAATTTTTATAAAAGTCCGCAGTTTGTCCACAGTTCTAATTTTTATAAAAGTCCGCAGTTTGTCCACAGTTCTAATTTTTATAAAAGTCCGCAGTTTGTCCGCAGTTCTAATTTTTATAAAAGTCCGCAGTTTGTCCACAGTTCTAATTTTTATAAAAGTCCGCAGTTTGTCCACAGTTCTAATTTTTATAAAAGTCCGCAGTTTGTCCGCAGTTCTAATTTTTATAAAAGTCCGCAGTTTGTCCACAGTTCTAATTTTTATAAAAGTCCGCAGTTTGTCCACAGTTCTAATTTTTATAAAAGTCCGCAGTTTGTCCACAGTTCTAATTTTTATAAAAGTCCGCAGTTTGTCCACAGTTCTAATTTTTATAAAAGTCCGCAGTTTGTCCGCAGTTGTCAATTTTTATAAAAGTCCGCAGTTTGTCCACAGTTCTAATTTTTATAAAAGTCCGCAGTTTGTCCGCAGTTCTAATTTTTATAAAAGTCCGCAGTTTGTCCACAGTTCTAATTTTTATAAAAGTCCGCAGTTTGTCCACAGTTCTAATTTTTATAAAAGTCCGCAGTTTGTCCACAGTTCTAATTTTTATAAAAGTCCGCAGTTTGTCCACAGTTCTAATTTTTATAAAAGTCCGCAGTTTGTCCACAGTTCTAATTTTTATAAAAGTCCGCAGTTTGTCCACAGTTCTAATTTTTATAAAAGTCCGCAGTTTGTCCGCAGTTCTAATTTTTATAAAAGTCCGCAGTTTGTCCGCAGTTCTAATTTTAATAAAAAAAGTCCGCAGTTTGTCCACAGTTCTAATTTTAATAAAAAAAAGTCCGCAGTTTGTCCACAGTTCTAATTTTAATAAAAAAAAGTCCGCAGTTTGTCCGCAGTTCTAATTTTAATAAAAAAAGTCCGCAGTTTGTCCACAGTTCTAATTTTTATAAAAGTCCGCAGTTTGTCCACAGTTCTAATTTTTATAAAAGTCCGCAGTTTGTCCGCAGTTCTAATTTTAATAAAAAAAAGTCCGCAGTTTGTCCACAGTTCTAATTTTAATAAAAAAAAGTCCGCAGTTTGTCCACAGTTCTAATTTTAATAAAAAAAGTCCGCAGTTTGTCCGCAGTTCTAATTTTAATAAAAAAAGTCCGCAGTTTGTCCACAGTTCTAATTTTTATAAAAGTCCGCAGTTTGTCCACAGTTCTAATTTTTATAAAAGTCCGCAGTTTGTCCACAGTTCTAATTTTTATAAAAGTCCGCAGTTTGTCCACAGTTCTAATTTTTATAAAAGTCCGCAGTTTGTCCACAGTTCTAATTTTAATAAAAAAAGTCCGCAGTTTGTCCACAGTTCTAATTTTTATAAAAGTCCGCAGTTTGTCCGCAGTTCTAATTTTAATAAAAAAAGTCCGCAGTTTGTCCACAGTTCTAATTTTTATAAAAGTCCGCAGTTTGTCCGCAGTTGTCAATTTTTATAAAAGTCCGCAGTTTGTCCACAGTTCTAATTTTTATAAAAGTCCGCAGTTTGTCCACAGTTCTAATTTTTATAAAAGTCCGCAGTTTGTCCGCAGTTCTAATTTTTATAAAAGTCCGCAGTTTGTCCGCAGTTCTAATTTTAATAAAAAAAAGTCCGCAGTTTGTCCACAGTTCTAATTTTTATAAAAGTCCGCAGTTTGTCCACAGTTCTAATTTTTAAAAAAGTCCGCAGTTTGTCCGCAGTTGTCAATTTTTATAAAAGTCCGCAGTTTGTCCGCAGTTCTAATTTTAATAAAAAAAGTCCGCAGTTTGTCCACAGTTCTAATTTTTAAAAAAGTCCGCAGTTTGTCCGCAGTTGTCAATTTTTATAAAAGTCCGCAGTTTGTCCGCAGTTCTAATTTTTATAAAAGTCCGCAGTTTGTCCACAGTTCTAATTTTTATAAAAGTCCGCAGTTTGTCCGCAGTTGTCAATTTTTATAAAAGTCCGCAGTTTGTCCGCAGTTCTAATTTTTATAAAAGTCCGCAGTTTGTCCGCAATTCTAATTTTTATAAAAGTCCGCAGTTTGTCCGCAATTCTAATTTTTATAAAAGTCCGCAGTTTGTCCGCAGTTGTCAATTTTTATAAAAGTCCGCAGTTTGTCCACAGTTCTAATTTTTATAAAAGTCCGCAGTTTGTCCGCAGTTGTCAATTTTTATAAAAGTCCGCAGTTTGTCCGCAGTTCTAATTTTTATAAAAGTCCGCAGTTTGTCCGCAATTCTAATTTTTATAAAAGTCCGCAGTTTGTCCACAGTTCTAATTTTTATAAAAGTCCGCAGTTTGTCCGCAGTTCTAATTTTTATAAAAGTCCGCAGTTTGTCCGCAATTCTAATTTTTATAAAAGTCCGCAGTTTGTCCGCAGTTCTAATTTTTATAAAAGTCCGCAGTTTGTCCGCAATTCTAATTTTTATAAAAGTCCGCAGTTTGTCCACAGTTCTAATTTTTATAAAAGTCCGCAGTTTGTCCGCAGTTGTCAATTTTTATAAAAGTCCGCAGTTTGTCCGCAGTTCTAATTTTTATAAAAGTCCGCAGTTTGTCCGCAATTCTAATTTTTATAAAAGTCCGCAGTTTGTCCACAGTTCTAATTTTTATAAAAGTCCGCAGTTTGTCCACAGTTCTAATTTTTATAAAAGTCCGCAGTTTGTCCACAGTTCTAATTTTTATAAAAGTCCGCAGTTTGTCCGCAGTTCTAATTTTTATAAAAGTCCGCAGTTTGTCCACAGTTCTAATTTTTATAAAAGTCCGCAGTTTGTCCGCAGTTGTCAATTTTTATAAAAGTCCGCAGTTTGTCCACAGTTCTAATTTTTATAAAAGTCCGCAGTTTGTCCACAGTTCTAATTTTTATAAAAGTCCGCAGTTTGTCCACAGTTCTAATTTTTATAAAAGTCCGCAGTTTGTCCGCAGTTCTACTTTTTATAAAAGTCCGCAGTTTGTCCACAGTTCTAATTTTTATAAAAGTCCGCAG
Source organism: Drosophila paulistorum (assembly GCA_018152135.1). Classification (NCBI taxonomy): domain Eukaryota; kingdom Metazoa; phylum Arthropoda; class Insecta; order Diptera; family Drosophilidae; genus Drosophila; species Drosophila paulistorum. The sequence continues at coordinate 18,056,211 of JAECXG010000606.1, read as the reverse complement.
TTTGTCCGCAGTTCTAATTTTTATAAAAGTCCGCAGTTTGTCCACAGTTCTAATTTTTATAAAAGTCCGCAGTTTGTCCACAGTTCTAATTTTTATAAAAGTCCGCAGTTTGTCCGCAGTTCTAATTTTTATAAAAGTCCGCAGTTTGTCCACAGTTCTAATTTTTATAAAAGTCCGCAGTTTGTCCGCAGTTCTAATTTTTATAAAAGTCCGCAGTTTGTCCACAGTTCTAATTTTTATAAAAGTCCGCAGTTTGTCCGCAGTTCTAATTTTTATAAAAGTCCGCAGTTTGTCCACAGTTCTAATTTTTATAAAAGTCCGCAGTTTGTCCACAGTTCTAATTTTTATAAAAGTCCGCAGTTTGTCCACAGTTCTAATTTTTATAAAAGTCCGCAGTTTGTCCACAGTTCTAATTTTTATAAAAGTCCGCAGTTTGTCCACAGTTCTAATTTTTATAAAAGTCCGCAGTTTGTCCGCAGTTCTAATTTTTATAAAAGTCCGCAGTTTGTCCACAGTTCTAATTTTTATAAAAGTCCGCAGTTTGTCCACAGTTCTAATTTTTATAAAAGTCCGCAGTTTGTCCGCAGTTCTACTTTTTATAAAAGTCCGCAGTTTGTCCACAGTTCTAATTTTTATAAAAGTCCGCAGTTTGTCCGCAGTTGTCAATTTTTATAAAAGTCCGCAGTTTGTCCACAGTTCTAATTTTTATAAAAGTCCGCAGTTTGTCCACAGTTCTAATTTTTATAAAAGTCCGCAGTTTGTCCGCAGTTCTAATTTTAATAAAAAAAGTCCGCAGTTTGTCCACAGTTCTAATTTTTAAAAAAGTCCGCAGTTTGTCCGCAGTTGTCAATTTTTATAAAAGTCCGCAGTTTGTCCGCAGTTCTAATTTTTATAAAAGTCCGCAGTTTGTCCACAGTTCTAATTTTTATAAAAGTCCGCAGTTTGTCCGCAGTTGTCAATTTTTATAAAAGTCCGCAGTTTGTCCACAGTTCTAATTTTTATAAAAGTCCGCAGTTTGTCCACAGTTCTAATTTTTATAAAAGTCCGCAGTTTGTCCGCAGTTCTAATTTTAATAAAAAAAGTCCGCAGTTTGTCCACAGTTCTAATTTTTATAAAAGTCCGCAGTTTGTCCACAGTTCTAATTTTTATAAAAGTCCGCAGTTTGTCCACAGTTCTAATTTTTATAAAAGTCCGCAGTTTGTCCGCAGTTCTACTTTTTATAAAAGTCCGCAGTTTGTCCACAGTTCTAATTTTTATAAAAGTCCGCAGTTTGTCCGCAGTTCTACTTTTTATAAAAGTCCGCAGTTTGTCCGCAATTCTAATTTTTATAAAAGTCCGCAGTTTGTCCACAGTTCTAATTTTTATAAAAGTCCGCAGTTTGTCCGCAATTCTAATTTTTATAAAAGTCCGCAGTTTGTCCACAGTTCTAATTTTTATAAAAGTCCGCAGTTTGTCCGCAGTTCTAATTTTTATAAAAGTCCGCAGTTTGTCCACAGTTCTAATTTTTATAAAAGTCCGCAGTTTGTCCACAGTTCTAATTTTTATAAAAGTCCGCAGTTTGTCCACAGTTCTAATTTTTATAAAAGTCCGCAGTTTGTCCGCAGTTCTAATTTTTATAAAAGTCCGCAGTTTGTCCACAGTTCTAATTTTTATAAAAGTCCGCAGTTTGTCCACAGTTCTAATTTTTATAAAAGTCCGCAGTTTGTCCGCAGTTCTAATTTTTATAAAAGTCCGCAGTTTGTCCACAGTTCTAATTTTTATAAAAGTCCGCAGTTTGTCCGCAATTCTAATTTTTATAAAAGTCCGCAGTTTGTCCACAGTTCTAATTTTTATAAAAGTCCGCAGTTTGTCCGCAGTTCTAATTTTTATAAAAGTCCGCAGTTTGTCCGCAGTTGTCAATTTTTATAAAAGTCCGCAGTTTGTCCGCAGTTCTAATTTTTATAAAAGTCCGCAGTTTGTCCACAGTTCTAATTTTTATAAAAGTCCGCAGTTTGTCCGCAGTTCTAATTTTTATAAAAGTCCGCAGTTTATCCGCAGTTCTAATTTTTATAAAAGTCCGCAGTTTGTCCGCAGTTCTAATTTTTATAAAAGTCCGCAGTTTGTCCGCAGTTGTCAATTTTTATAAAAGTCCGCAGTTTGTCCGCAGTTCTAATTTTTATAAAAGTCCGCAGTTTGTCCGCAGTTGTCAATTTTTATAAAAGTCCGCAGTTTGTCCGCAGTTCTAATTTTTATAAAAGTCCGCAGTTTATCCGCAGTTCTAATTTTTATAAAAGTCCGCAGTTTGTCCGCAGTTCTAATTTTTATAAAAGTCCGCAGTTTGTCCGCAGTTGTCAATTTTTATAAAAGTCCGCAGTTTGTCCGCAGTTCTAATTTTTATAAAAGTCCGCAGTTTATCCGCAGTTCTAATTTTTATAAAAGTCCGCAGTTTGTCCGCAGTTCTAATTTTTATAAAAGTCCGCAGTTTGTCCACAGTTCTAATTTTTATAAAAGTCCGCAGTTTGTCCGCAGTTCTAATTTTTATAAAAGTCCGCAGTTTATCCGCAGTTCTAATTTTTATAAAAGTCCGCAGTTTGTCCGCAGTTCTAATTTTTATAAAAGTCCGCAGTTTGTCCGCAGTTGTCAATTTTTATAAAAGTCCGCAGTTTGTCCGCAGTTCTAATTTTTATAAAAGTCCGCAGTTTGTCCGCAGTTGTCAATTTTTATAAAAGTCCGCAGTTTGTCCGCAGTTCTAATTTTTATAAAAGTCCGCAGTTTATCCGCAGTTCTAATTTTTATAAAAGTCCGCAGTTTGTCCGCAGTTCTAATTTTTATAAAAGTCCGCAGTTTGTCCGCAGTTGTCAATTTTTATAAAAGTCCGCAGTTTGTCCGCAGTTCTAATTTTTATAAAAGTCCGCAGTTTATCCGCAGTTCTAATTTTTATAAAAGTCCGCAGTTTGTCCGCAGTTCTAATTTTTATAAAAGTCCGCAGTTTGTCCGCAGTTGTCAATTTTTATAAAAGTCCGCAGTTTGTCCGCAATTCTAATTTTTATAAAAGTCCGCAGTTTGTCCGCAGTTCTAATTTTTATAAAAGTCCGCAGTTTGTCCACAGTTCTAATTTTTATAAAAGTCCGCAGTTTGTCCGCAGTTCTAATTTTTATAAAAGTCCGCAGTTTGTCCACAGTTCTAATTTTTATAAAAGTCCGCAGTTTGTCCGCAGTTCTAATTTTTATAAAAGTCCGCAGTTTGTCCGCAATTCTAATTTTTATAAAAGTCCGCAGTTTGTCCGCAGTTCTAATTTTTATAAAAGTCCGCAGTTTGTCCGCAGTTCTAATTTTTATAAAAGTCCGCAGTTTGTCCGCAGTTCTAATTTTTATAAAAGTCCGCAGTTTGTCCGCAATTCTAATTTTTATAAAAGTCCGCAGTTTGTCCGCAGTTCTAATTTTTATAAAAGTCCGCAGTTTGTCCGCAATTCTAATTTTTATAAAAGTCCGCAGTTTGTCCGCAGTTCTAATTTTTATAAACGTCCGCAGTTTGTCCGCAGTTCTAATTTTTATAAAAGTCCGCAGTTTGTCCACAGTTCTAATTTTTATAAAAGTCCGCAGTTTGTCCGCAGTTCTAATTTTTATAAAAGTCCGCAGTTTGTCCGCAGTTCTAATTTTTATAAAAGTCCGCAGTTTGTCCACAGTTCTAATTTTTATAAAAGTCCGCAGTTTGTCCACAGTTCTAATTTTTATAAAAGTCCGCAGTTTGTCCGCAGTTCTAATTTTTATAAAAGTCCGCAGTTTGTCCGCAATTCTAATTTTTATAAAAGTCCGCAGTTTGTCCGCAGTTCTAATTTTTATAAAAGTCCGCAGTTTGTCCGCAGTTCTAATTTTTATAAAAGTCCGCAGTTTGTCCGCAATTCTAATTTTTATAAAAGTCCGCAGTTTGTCCGCAGTTCTAATTTTTATAAAAGTCCGCAGTTTGTCCACAGTTCTAATTTTTATAAAAGTCCGCAGTTTGTCCGCAGTTCTAATTTTTATAAAAGTCCGCAGTTTGTCCACAGTTCTAATTTTTATAAAAGTCCGCAGTTTGTCCACAGTTCTAATTTTTATAAAAGTCCGCAGTTTGTCCACAGTTCTAATTTTTATAAAAGTCCGCAGTTTGTCCGCAGTTCTAATTTTAATAAAAAAGTCCGCAGTTTGTCCACAGTTCTAATTTTTATAAAAGTCCGCAGTTTGTCCACAGTTCTAATTTTTATAAAAGTCCGCAGTTTGTCCGCAGTTCTAATTTTTATAAAAGTCCGCAGTTTGTCCGCAGTTCTAATTTTTATAAAAAAAGTCCGCAGTTTGTCCACAGTTCTAATTTTTATAAAAGTCCGCAGTTTGTCCGCAGTTCTAATTTTAATAAAAAAAGTCCGCAGTTTGTCCACAGTTCTAATTTTTATAAAAGTCCGCAGTTTGTCCGCAGTTCTAATTTTTATAAAAGTCCGCAGTTTGTCCGCAGTTCTAATTTTTATAAAAGTCCGCAGTTTGTCCGCAGTTCTAATTTTTATAAAAGTCCGCAGTTTGTCCGCAGTTCTAATTTTAATAAAAAAAGTCCGCAGTTTGTCCACAGTTCTAATTTTTATAAAAGTCCGCAGTTTGTCCGCAGTTCTAATTTTTATAAAAGTCCGCAGTTTGTCCGCAGTTCTAATTTTTATAAAAAAAGTCCGCAGTTTGTCCACAGTTCTAATTTTTATAAAAGTCCGCAGTTTGTCCGCAGTTCTAATTTTAATAAAAAAAGTCCGCAGTTTGTCCACAGTTCTAATTTTTATAAAAGTCCGCAGTTTGTCCGCAGTTCTAATTTTTATAAAAGTCCGCAGTTTGTCCGCAGTTCTAATTTTTATAAAAGTCCGCAGTTTGTCCGCAGTTCTAATTTTTATAAAAGTCCGCAGTTTGTCCGCAGTTCTAATTTTTATAAAAAAAGTCCGCAGTTTGTCCACAGTTCTAATTTTTATAAAAGTCCGCAGTTTGTCCGCAGTTCTAATTTTAATAAAAAAAGTCCGCAGTTTGTCCACAGTTCTAATTTTTATAAAAGTCCGCAGTTTGGCAACAGTTCTAATTTTTATAAAAGTCCGCAGTTTGTCCACAGTTCTAATTTTTATAAAAGTCCGCAGTTTGTCCACAGTTCTAATTTTTATAAAAGTCCGCAGTTTGGCAACAGTTCTAATTTTTATAAAAGTCCGCAGTTTGTCCACAGTTCTAATTTTTATAAAAGTCCGCAGTTTGTCCACAGTTCTAATTTTTATAAAAGTCCGCAGTTTGTCCGCAGTTCTAATTTTAATAAAAAAAGTCCGCAGTTTGTCCACAGTTCTAATTTTTATAAAAGTCCGCAGTTTGGCAACAGTTCTAATTTTTATAAAAGTCCGCAGTTTGTCCGCAGTTCTAATTTTTATAAAAGTCCGCAGTTTGTCCACAGTTCTAATTTTTATAAAAGTCCGCAGTTTGTCCGCAGTTCTAATTTTAATAAAAAAAGTCCGCAGTTTGTCCACAGTTCTAATTTTTATAAAAGTCCGCAGTTTGTCCACAGTTCTAATTTTTATAAAAGTCCGCAGTTTGTCCACAGTTCTAATTTTTATAAAAGTCCGCAGTTTGTCCGCAGTTGTCAATTTTTATAAAAGTCCGCAGTTTGTCCACAGTTCTAATTTTTATAAAAGTCCGCAGTTTGTCCACAGTTCTAATTTTTATAAAAGTCCGCAGTTTGTCCGCAGTTGTCAATTTTTATAAAAGTCCGCAGTTTGTCCACAGTTCTAATTTTTATAAAAGTCCGCAGTTTGTCCACAGTTCTAATTTTTAAAAAAGTCCGCAGTTTGTCCACAGTTCTAATTTTTATAAAAGTCCGCAGTTTGTCCACAGTTCTAATTTTTATAAAAGTCCGCAGTTTGTCCACAGTTCTAATTTTTAAAAAGTCCGCATTTTGTCCACAGTTGTCAATTTTTATAAAAGTCCGCAGTTTGTCCACAGTTCTAATTTTTATAAAAGTCCGCAGTTTGTCCACAGTTCTAATTTTTATAAAAGTCCGCAGTTTGTCCACAGTTCTAATTTTTAAAAAAGTCCGCATTTTGTCCACAGTTGTCAATTTTTATAAAAGTCCGCAGTTTGTCCACAGTTCTAATTTTTAAAAAAGTCCGCAGTTTGTCCACAGTTGTGAATTTTTATAAAAGTCCGCAGTTTGTCCACAGTTCTAATTTTTAAAAAAGTCCGCAGTTTGTCCACAGTTCTAATTTTTAAAAAAGTCCGCATTTTGTCCACAGTTGTCAATTTTTATAAAAGTCCGCAGTTTGTCCACAGTTCTAATTTTTAAAAAAGTCCGCAGTTTGTCCACAGTTGTGAATTTTTATAAAAGTCCGCAGTTTGTCCACAGTTCTAATTTTTAAAAAAGTCCGCAGTTTGTCCACAGTTGTGAATTTTTATAAAAGTCCGCAGTTTGTCCACAGTTCTAATTTTTAAAAAAGTCCGCAGTTTGTCCACAGTTCTAATTTTTATAAAAGTCCGCAGTTTGTCCACAGTTCTAATTTTTATAAAAGTCCGCAGTTTGTCCACAGTTCTAATTTTTATAAAAGTCCGCAGTTTGTCCGCAGTTCTAATTTTAATAAAAAAAGTCCGCAGTTTGTCCACAGTTCTAATTTTTATAAAAGTCCGCAGTTTGTCCACAGTTCTAATTTTTATAAAAGTCCGCAGTTTGTCCGCAGTTCTAATTTTTTATAAAAGTCCGCAGTTTGTCCACAGTTCTAATTTTTATAAAAGTCCGCAGTTTGTCCACAGTTCTAATTTTTATAAAAGTCCGCAGTTTGTCCACAGTTCTAATTTTTATAAAAGTCCGCAGTTTGTCCGCAGTTCTAATTTTTATAAAAGTCCGCAGTTTGTCCACAGTTCTAATTTTTATAAAAGTCCGCAGTTTGTCCACAGTTCTAATTTTTATAAAAGTCCGCAGTTTGTCCGCAGTTCTAATTTTTATAAAAGTCCGCAGTTTGTCCACAGTTCTAATTTTTATAAAAGTCCGCAGTTTGTCCACAGTTCTAATTTTTATAAAAGTCCGCAGTTTGTCCACAGTTCTAATTTTTATAAAAGTCCGCAGTTTGTCCGCAGTTCTAATTTTTATAAAAGTCCGCAGTTTGTCCACAGTTCTAATTTTTATAAAAGTCCGCAGTTTGTCCACAGTTCTAATTTTTATAAAAGTCCGCAGTTTGTCCGCAGTTCTAATTTTTATAAAAGTCCGCAGTTTGTCCACAGTTCTAATTTTTATAAAAGTCCGCAGTTTGTCCACAGTTCTAATTTTTATAAAAGTCCGCAGTTTGTCCACAGTTCTAATTTTTATAAAAGTCCGCAGTTTGTCCACAGTTCTAATTTTTATAAAAGTCCGCAGTTTGTCCGCAGTTCTAATTTTTATAAAAGTCCGCAGTTTGTCCACAGTTCTAATTTTTATAAAAGTCCGCAGTTTGTCCACAGTTCTAATTTTTATAAAAGTCCGCAGTTTGTCCGCAGTTCTAATTTTTATAAAAGTCCGCAGTTTGTCCACAGTTCTAATTTTTATAAAAGTCCGCAGTTTGTCCGCAGTTGTCAATTTTTATAAAAGTCCGCAGTTTGTCCACAGTTCTAATTTTTATAAAAGTCCGCAGTTTGTCCGCAGTTCTAATTTTTATAAAAGTCCGCAGTTTGTCCACAGTTCTAATTTTTATAAAAGTCCGCAGTTTGTCCACAGTTCTAATTTTTATAAAAGTCCGCAGTTTGTCCACAGTTCTAATTTTTATAAAAGTCCGCAGTTTGTCCACAGTTCTAATTTTTATAAAAGTCCGCAGTTTGTCCACAGTTCTAATTTTTATAAAAGTCCGCAGTTTGTCCACAGTTCTAATTTTTATAAAAGTCCGCAGTTTGTCCGCAGTTCTAATTTTTATAAAAGTCCGCAGTTTGTCCGCAGTTCTAATTTTAATAAAAAAGTCCGCAGTTTGTCCACAGTTCTAATTTTAATAAAAAAAGTCCGCAGTTTGTCCACAGTTCTAATTTTAATAAAAAAAAGTCCGCAGTTTGTCCGCAGTTCTAATTTTAATAAAAAAAGTCCGCAGTTTGTCCACAGTTCTAATTTTTATAAAAGTCCGCAGTTTGTCCACAGTTCTAATTTTTATAAAAGTCCGCAGTTTGTCCGCAGTTCTAATTTTAATAAAAAAAGTCCGCAGTTTGTCCACAGTTCTAATTTTAATAAAAAAAAGTCCGCAGTTTGTCCACAGTTCTAATTTTAATAAAAAAAGTCCGCAGTTTGTCCGCAGTTCTAATTTTAATAAAAAAAGTCCGCAGTTTGTCCACAGTTCTAATTTTTATAAAAGTCCGCAGTTTGTCCACAGTTCTAATTTTTATAAAAGTCCGCAGTTTGTCCACAGTTCTAATTTTTATAAAAGTCCGCAGTTTGTCCACAGTTCTAATTTTTATAAAAGTCCGCAGTTTGTCCACAGTTCTAATTTTAATAAAAAAAGTCCGCAGTTTGTCCACAGTTCTAATTTTTATAAAAGTCCGCAGTTTGTCCGCAGTTCTAATTTTAATAAAAAAAGTCCGCAGTTTGTCCACAGTTCTAATTTTTATAAAAGTCCGCAGTTTGTCCGCAGTTGTCAATTTTTATAAAAGTCCGCAGTTTGTCCACAGTTCTAATTTTTATAAAAGTCCGCAGTTTGTCCACAGTTCTAATTTTTATAAAAGTCCGCAGTTTGTCCGCAGTTCTAATTTTTATAAAAGTCCGCAGTTTGTCCGCAGTTCTAATTTTAATAAAAAAAGTCCGCAGTTTGTCCACAGTTCTAATTTTTATAAAAGTCCGCAGTTTGTCCACAGTTCTAATTTTTAAAAAAGTCCGCAGTTTGTCCGCAGTTGTCAATTTTTATAAAAGTCCGCAGTTTGTCCGCAGTTCTAATTTTAATAAAAAAGTCCGCAGTTTGTCCACAGTTCTAATTTTTAAAAAAGTCCGCAGTTTGTCCGCAGTTGTCAATTTTTATAAAAGTCCGCAGTTTGTCCGCAGTTCTAATTTTTATAAAAGTCCGCAGTTTGTCCACAGTTCTAATTTTTATAAAAGTCCGCAGTTTGTCCGCAGTTGTCAATTTTTATAAAAGTCCGCAGTTTGTCCGCAGTTCTAATTTTTATAAAAGTCCGCAGTTTGTCCGCAATTCTAATTTTTATAAAAGTCCGCAGTTTGTCCGCAATTCTAATTTTTATAAAAGTCCGCAGTTTGTCCGCAGTTGTCAATTTTTATAAAAGTCCGCAGTTTGTCCACAGTTCTAATTTTTATAAAAGTCCGCAGTTTGTCCGCAGTTGTCAATTTTTATAAAAGTCCGCAGTTTGTCCGCAGTTCTAATTTTTATAAAAGTCCGCAGTTTGTCCGCAATTCTAATTTTTATAAAAGTCCGCAGTTTGTCCACAGTTCTAATTTTTATAAAAGTCCGCAGTTTGTCCGCAGTTCTAATTTTTATAAAAGTCCGCAGTTTGTCCGCAATTCTAATTTTTATAAAAGTCCGCAGTTTGTCCGCAGTTCTAATTTTTATAAAAGTCCGCAGTTTGTCCGCAATTCTAATTTTTATAAAAGTCCGCAGTTTGTCCACAGTTCTAATTTTTATAAAAGTCCGCAGTTTGTCCGCAGTTGTCAATTTTTATAAAAGTCCGCAGTTTGTCCGCAGTTCTAATTTTTATAAAAGTCCGCAGTTTGTCCGCAATTCTAATTTTTATAAAAGTCCGCAGTTTGTCCACAGTTCTAATTTTTATAAAAGTCCGCAGTTTGTCCACAGTTCTAATTTTTATAAAAGTCCGCAGTTTGTCCACAGTTCTAATTTTTATAAAAGTCCGCAGTTTGTCCGCAGTTCTAATTTTTATAAAAGTCCGCAGTTTGTCCACAGTTCTAATTTTTATAAAAGTCCGCAGTTTGTCCGCAGTTGTCAATTTTTATAAAAGTCCGCAGTTTGTCCACAGTTCTAATTTTTATAAAAGTCCGCAGTTTGTCCACAGTTCTAATTTTTATAAAAGTCCGCAGTTTGTCCACAGTTCTAATTTTTATAAAAGTCCGCAGTTTGTCCGCAGTTCTACTTTTTATAAAAGTCCGCAGTTTGTCCACAGTTCTAATTTTTATAAAAGTCCGCAGTTTGTCCGCAGTTCTAATTTTTATAAAAGTCCGCAGTTTGTCCACAGTTCTAATTTTTATAAAAGTCCGCAGTTTGTCCACAGTTCTAATTTTTATAAAAGTCCGCAGTTTGTCCGCAGTTCTAATTTTTATAAAAGTCCGCAGTTTGTCCACAGTTCTAATTTTTATAAAAGTCCGCAGTTTGTCCGCAGTTCTAATTTTTATAAAAGTCCGCAGTTTGTCCACAGTTCTAATTTTTATAAAAGTCCGCAGTTTGTCCGCAGTTCTAATTTTTATAAAAGTCCGCAGTTTGTCCACAGTTCTAATTTTTATAAAAGTCCGCAGTTTGTCCACAGTTCTAATTTTTATAAAAGTCCGCAGTTTGTCCACAGTTCTAATTTTTATAAAAGTCCGCAGTTTGTCCACAGTTCTAATTTTTATAAAAGTCCGCAGTTTGTCCACAGTTCTAATTTTTATAAAAGTCCGCAGTTTGTCCGCAGTTCTAATTTTTATAAAAGTCCGCAGTTTGTCCACAGTTCTAATTTTTATAAAAGTCCGCAGTTTGTCCACAGTTCTAATTTTTATAAAAGTCCGCAGTTTGTCCGCAGTTCTACTTTTTATAAAAGTCCGCAGTTTGTCCACAGTTCTAATTTTTATAAAAGTCCGCAGTTTGTCCGCAGTTGTCAATTTTTATAAAAGTCCGCAGTTTGTCCACAGTTCTAATTTTTATAAAAGTCCGCAGTTTGTCCACAGTTCTAATTTTTATAAAAGTCCGCAGTTTGTCCGCAGTTCTAATTTTAATAAAAAAAGTCCGCAGTTTGTCCACAGTTCTAATTTTTAAAAAAGTCCGCAGTTTGTCCGCAGTTGTCAATTTTTATAAAAGTCCGCAGTTTGTCCGCAGTTCTAATTTTTATAAAAAGTCCGCAGTTTGTCCACAGTTCTAATTTTTATAAAAGTCCGCAGTTTGTCCGCAGTTGTCAATTTTTATAAAAGTCCGCAGTTTGTCCACAGTTCTAATTTTTATAAAAGTCCGCAGTTTGTCCACAGTTCTAATTTTTATAAAAGTCCGCAGTTTGTCCGCAGTTCTAATTTTAATAAAAAAAGTCCGCAGTTTGTCCACAGTTCTAATTTTTATAAAAGTCCGCAGTTTGTCCACAGTTCTAATTTTTATAAAAGTCCGCAGTTTGTCCACAGTTCTAATTTTTATAAAAGTCCGCAGTTTGTCCGCAGTTCTACTTTTTATAAAAGTCCGCAGTTTGTCCACAGTTCTAATTTTTATAAAAGTCCGCAGTTTGTCCGCAGTTCTACTTTTTATAAAAGTCCGCAGTTTGTCCGCAATTCTAATTTTTATAAAAGTCCGCAGTTTGTCCACAGTTCTAATTTTTATAAAAGTCCGCAGTTTGTCCGCAATTCTAATTTTTATAAAAGTCCGCAGTTTGTCCACAGTTCTAATTTTTATAAAAGTCCGCAGTTTGTCCACAGTTCTAATTTTTATAAAAGTCCGCAGTTTGTCCACAGTTCTAATTTTTATAAAAGTCCGCAGTTTGTCCGCAGTTCTAATTTTTATAAAAGTCCGCAGTTTGTCCGCAGTTCTAATTTTAATAAAAAAAAGTCCGCAGTTTGTCCACAGTTCTAATTTTTATAAAAGTCCGCAGTTTGTCCACAGTTCTAATTTTTAAAAAAGTCCGCAGTTTGTCCGCAGTTGTCAATTTTTATAAAAGTCCGCAGTTTGTCCGCAGTTCTAATTTTAATAAAAAAAGTCCGCAGTTTGTCCACAGTTCTAATTTTTAAAAAAGTCCGCAGTTTGTCCGCAGTTGTCAATTTTTATAAAAGTCCGCAGTTTGTCCGCAGTTCTAATTTTTATAAAAGTCCGCAGTTTGTCCGCAATTCTAATTTTTATAAAAGTCCGCAGTTTGTCCGCAATTCTAATTTTTATAAAAGTCCGCAGTTTGTCCGCAGTTGTCAATTTTTATAAAAGTCCGCAGTTTGTCCACAGTTCTAATTTTTATAAAAGTCCGCAGTTTGTCCGCAGTTGTCAATTTTTATAAAAGTCCGCAGTTTGTCCGCAGTTCTAATTTTTATAAAAGTCCGCAGTTTGTCCGCAATTCTAATTTTTATAAAAGTCCGCAGTTTGTCCACAGTTCTAATTTTTATAAAAGTCCGCAGTTTGTCCGCAGTTCTAATTTTTATAAAAGTCCGCAGTTTGTCCGCAATTCTAATTTTTATAAAAGTCCGCAGTTTGTCCGCAGTTCTAATTTTTATAAAAGTCCGCAGTTTGTCCGCAATTCTAATTTTTATAAAAGTCCGCAGTTTGTCCACAGTTCTAATTTTTATAAAAGTCCGCAGTTTGTCCGCAGTTGTCAATTTTTATAAAAGTCCGCAGTTTGTCCGCAGTTCTAATTTTTATAAAAGTCCGCAGTTTGTCCGCAATTCTAATTTTTATAAAAGTCCGCAGTTTGTCCACAGTTCTAATTTTTATAAAAGTCCGCAGTTTGTCCACAGTTCTAATTTTTATAAAAGTCCGCAGTTTGTCCACAGTTCTAATTTTTATAAAAGTCCGCAGTTTGTCCGCAGTTCTAATTTTTATAAAAGTCCGCAGTTTGTCCACAGTTCTAATTTTTATAAAAGTCCGCAGTTTGTCCGCAGTTGTCAATTTTTATAAAAGTCCGCAGTTTGTCCACAGTTCTAATTTTTATAAAAGTCCGCAGTTTGTCCACAGTTCTAATTTTTATAAAAGTCCGCAGTTTGTCCACAGTTCTAATTTTTATAAAAGTCCGCAGTTTGTCCGCAGTTCTACTTTTTATAAAAGTCCGCAGTTTGTCCACAGTTCTAATTTTTATAAAAGTCCGCAGTTTGTCCGCAGTTCTAATTTTTATAAAAGTCCGCAGTTTGTCCACAGTTCTAATTTTTATAAAAGTCCGCAGTTTGTCCACAGTTCTAATTTTTATAAAAGTCCGCAGTTTGTCCGCAGTTCTAATTTTTATAAAAGTCCGCAGTTTGTCCACAGTTCTAATTTTTATAAAAGTCCGCAGTTTGTCCGCAGTTCTAATTTTTATAAAAGTCCGCAGTTTGTCCACAGTTCTAATTTTTATAAAAGTCCGCAGTTTGTCCGCAGTTCTAATTTTTATAAAAGTCCGCAGTTTGTCCACAGTTCTAATTTTTATAAAAGTCCGCAGTTTGTCCACAGTTCTAATTTTTATAAAAGTCCGCAGTTTGTCCACAGTTCTAATTTTTATAAAAGTCCGCAGTTTGTCCACAGTTCTAATTTTTATAAAAGTCCGCAGTTTGTCCACAGTTCTAATTTTTATAAAAGTCCGCAGTTTGTCCGCAGTTCTAATTTTTATAAAAGTCCGCAGTTTGTCCACAGTTCTAATTTTTATAAAAGTCCGCAGTTTGTCCACAGTTCTAATTTTTATAAAAGTCCGCAGTTTGTCCGCAGTTCTACTTTTTATAAAAGTCCGCAGTTTGTCCACAGTTCTAATTTTTATAAAAGTCCGCAGTTTGTCCGCAGTTGTCAATTTTTATAAAAGTCCGCAGTTTGTCCACAGTTCTAATTTTTATAAAAGTCCGCAGTTTGTCCACAGTTCTAATTTTTATAAAAGTCCGCAGTTTGTCCGCAGTTCTAATTTTAATAAAAAAAGTCCGCAGTTTGTCCACAGTTCTAATTTTTAAAAAAGTCCGCAGTTTGTCCGCAGTTGTCAATTTTTATAAAAGTCCGCAGTTTGTCCGCAGTTCTAATTTTTATAAAAGTCCGCAGTTTGTCCACAGTTCTAATTTTTATAAAAGTCCGCAGTTTGTCCGCAGTTGTCAATTTTTATAAAAGTCCGCAGTTTGTCCACAGTTCTAATTTTTATAAAAGTCCGCAGTTTGTCCACAGTTCTAATTTTTATAAAAGTCCGCAGTTTGTCCGCAGTTCTAATTTTAATAAAAAAGTCCGCAGTTTGTCCACAGTTCTAATTTTTATAAAAGTCCGCAGTTTGTCCACAGTTCTAATTTTTATAAAAGTCCGCAGTTTGTCCACAGTTCTAATTTTTATAAAAGTCCGCAGTTTGTCCGCAGTTCTACTTTTTATAAAAGTCCGCAGTTTGTCCACAGTTCTAATTTTTATAAAAGTCCGCAGTTTGTCCGCAGTTCTACTTTTTATAAAAGTCCGCAGTTTGTCCGCAATTCTAATTTTTATAAAAGTCCGCAGTTTGTCCACAGTTCTAATTTTTATAAAAGTCCGCAGTTTGTCCGCAATTCTAATTTTTATAAAAGTCCGCAGTTTGTCCACAGTTCTAATTTTTATAAAAGTCCGCAGTTTGTCCGCAGTTCTAATTTTTATAAAAGTCCGCAGTTTGTCCACAGTTCTAATTTTTATAAAAGTCCGCAGTTTGTCCACAGTTCTAATTTTTATAAAAGTCCGCAGTTTGTCCACAGTTCTAATTTTTATAAAAGTCCGCAGTTTGTCCGCAGTTCTAATTTTTATAAAAGTCCGCAGTTTGTCCACAGTTCTAATTTTTATAAAAGTCCGCAGTTTGTCCACAGTTCTAATTTTTATAAAAGTCCGCAGTTTGTCCGCAGTTCTAATTTTTATAAAAGTCCGCAGTTTGTCCACAGTTCTAATTTTTATAAAAGTCCGCAGTTTGTCCGCAATTCTAATTTTTATAAAAGTCCGCAGTTTGTCCACAGTTCTAATTTTTATAAAAGTCCGCAGTTTGTCCGCAGTTCTAATTTTTATAAAAGTCCGCAGTTTGTCCGCAGTTGTCAATTTTTATAAAAGTCCGCAGTTTGTCCGCAGTTCTAATTTTTATAAAAGTCCGCAGTTTGTCCACAGTTCTAATTTTTATAAAAGTCCGCAGTTTGTCCGCAGTTCTAATTTTTATAAAAGTCCGCAGTTTATCCGCAGTTCTAATTTTTATAAAAGTCCGCAGTTTGTCCGCAGTTCTAATTTTTATAAAAGTCCGCAGTTTGTCCGCAGTTGTCAATTTTTATAAAAGTCCGCAGTTTGTCCGCAGTTCTAATTTTTATAAAAGTCCGCAGTTTGTCCGCAGTTGTCAATTTTTATAAAAGTCCGCAGTTTGTCCGCAGTTCTAATTTTTATAAAAGTCCGCAGTTTATCCGCAGTTCTAATTTTTATAAAAGTCCGCAGTTTGTCCGCAGTTCTAATTTTTATAAAAGTCCGCAGTTTGTCCGCAGTTGTCAATTTTTATAAAAGTCCGCAGTTTGTCCGCAGTTCTAATTTTTATAAAAGTCCGCAGTTTATCCGCAGTTCTAATTTTTATAAAAGTCCGCAGTTTGTCCGCAGTTCTAATTTTTATAAAAGTCCGCAGTTTGTCCGCAATTCTAATTTTTATAAAAGTCCGCAGTTTGTCCGCAGTTCTAATTTTTATAAAAGTCCGCAGTTTGTCCACAGTTCTAATTTTTATAAAAGTCCGCAGTTTGTCCGCAGTTCTAATTTTTATAAAAGTCCGCAGTTTGTCCACAGTTCTAATTTTTATAAAAGTCCGCAGTTTGTCCGCAGTTCTAATTTTTATAAAAGTCCGCAGTTTGTCCGCAATTCTAATTTTTATAAAAGTCCGCAGTTTGTCCGCAGTTCTAATTTTTATAAAAGTCCGCAGTTTGTCCGCAATTCTAATTTTTATAAAAGTCCGCAGTTTGTCCGCAGTTCTAATTTTTATAAACGTCCGCAGTTTGTCCGCAGTTCTAATTTTTATAAAAGTCCGCAGTTTGTCCGCAGTTCTAATTTTTATAAAAGTCCGCAGTTTGTCCGCAGTTCTAATTTTTATAAAAGTCCGCAGTTTGTCCGCAGTTCTAATTTTTATAAAAGTCCGCAGTTTGTCCACAGTTCTAATTTTTATAAAAGTCCGCAGTTTGTCCACAGTTCTAATTTTTATAAAAGTCCGCAGTTTGTCCACAGTTCTAATTTTTATAAAAGTCCGCAGTTTGTCCGCAGTTCTAATTTTAATAAAAAAAGTCCGCAGTTTGTCCACAGTTCTAATTTTTATAAAAGTCCGCAGTTTGTCCACAGTTCTAATTTTTATAAAAGTCCGCAGTTTGTCCACAGTTCTAATTTTTATAAAAGTCCGCAGTTTGTCCGCAGTTCTAATTTTTATAAAAGTCCGCAGTTTGTCCGCAATTCTAATTTTTATAAAAGTCCGCAGTTTGTCCGCAGTTGTCAATTTTTATAAAAGTCCGCAGTTTGTCCGCAGTTCTAATTTTTATAAAAGTCCGCAGTTTGTCCGCAATTCTAATTTTTATAAAAGTCCGCAGTTTGTCCGCAGTTGTCAATTTTTATAAAAGTCCGCAGTTTGTCCACAGTTCTAATTTTGATAAAAGTCCGCAGTTTGTCCACAGTAGTAATTTTTATAAAAGTCCGCAGTTTGTCCACAGTTCTAATTTTGATAAAAGTCCGCAGTTTGTCCACAGTAGTAATTTTTATAAAAGTCCGCAGTTTGTCCACAGTTCTAATTTTGATAAAAGTCCGCAGTTTGTCCACAGTAGTAATTTTTATAAAAGTCCGCAGTTTGTCCACAGTAGTAATTTTTAAAAAAGTCCGCAGTTTGTCCACAGTTCTAATTTTTATAAAAGTCCGCAGTTTGTCCACAGTTGTCAATTTTTATAAAATCCGCAGTTTGTCCACAGTTCTAATTTTGATAAAAGTCCGCAGTTTGTCCACAGTAGTAATTTTTATAAAAGTCCGCAGTTTGTCCACAGTTCTAATTTTGATAAAAGTCCGCAGTTTGTCCACAGTAGTAATTTTTATAAAAGTCCGCAGTTTGTCCACAGTTCTAATTTTGATAAAAGTCCGCAGTTTGTCCACAGTAGTAATTTTTATAAAAGTCCGCAGTTTGTCCACAGTAGTAATTTTTAAAAAAGTCCGCAGTTTGTCCACAGTTCTAATTTTTATAAAAGTCCGCAGTTTGTCCACAGTTGTCAATTTTTATAAAATCCGCAGTTTGTCCACAGTTCTAATTTTGATAAAAGTCCGCAGTTTGTCCACAGTTCTAATTTTGATAAAAGTCCGCAGTTTGTCCACAGTTCTAATTTTTATAAAAGTCCGCAGTTTGTCCGCAATTCTAATTTTTATAAAAGTCCGCAGTTTGTCCACAGTTCTAATTTTTATAAAAGTCCGCAGTTTGTCCGCAGTTGTCAATTTTTATAAAAGTCCGCAGTTTGTCCGCAGTTCTAATTTTTATAAAAGTCCGCAGTTTGTCCACAGTTCTAATTTTTATAAAAGTCCGCAGTTTGTCCGCAGTTGTCAATTTTTATAAAAGTCCGCAGTTTGTCCGCAGTTCTAATTTTTATAAAAGTCCGCAGTTTGTCCGCAGTTGTCAATTTTTATAAAAGTCCGCAGTTTGTCCGCAGTTCTAATTTTTATAAAAGTCCGCAGTTTGTCCACAGTAGTAATTTTTATAAAAGTCCGCAGTTTGTCCACAGTTCTAATTTTGATAAAAGTCCGCAGTTTGTCCACAGTAGTAATTTTTATAAAAGTCCGCAGTTTGTCCACAGTAGTAATTTGTAAAAAAGTCCGCAGTTTGTCCACAGTTCTAATTTTTATAAAAGTCCGCAGTTTGTCCACAGTTGTCAATTTTTATAAAATCCGCAGTTTGTCCACAGTTCTAATTTTTATAAAAGTCCGCAGTTTGTCCACAGTAGTAATTTGTAAAAAAGTCCGCAGTTTGTCCACAGTTCTAATTTTGATAAAAGTCCGCAGTTTGTCCACAGTAGTAATTTTTAAAAAAGTCCGCAGTTTGTCCACAGTTCTAATTTTTAAAAAAGTCCGCAGTTTGTCCACAGTAGTAATTTTTAAAAAAGTCCGCAGTTTGTCCACAGTGGACATTTTTAAAAAGTCCACAGTTTGTCCACAGTTAGTCCACAGTTTGTCCACAGTTCTAATTTTTATAAAAGTCCGCAATTTGTCCACAGTTCTAATTTTTATAAAAGTCCGCATTTTGTCCACAGTTCTAATTTTTATAAAAGTCCGCAGTTTGTCCACAGTTGTCAAGTTTTATAAAAGTCCGCAGTTTGTCCACAGTTGTCAATTTTTATAAAAGTCCGCAGTTTGTCCACAGTTGTGAATTTTTATAAAAGTCCGCAGTTGTCAATTTTTATAAAAGTCCGCAGTTTGTCCACAGTTCTAATTTTGATAAAAGTCCGCAGTTTGTCCACAGTAGTAATTTTTAAAAAAGTCCGCAGTTTGTCCACAGTTCTAATTTTTAAAAAAGTCCGCAGTTTGTCCACAGTTCTAATTTTTTAAAAAGTCCGCAGTTTGTCCACAGTTCTAATTTTTTAAAAAGTCCACAGTTTGTCCACAGTTTGCCCACAGTTTGTCCACAGTGGACATTTTTAAAAAGTCCAAAGTTTGTCCACAGTTAGTCCACAGTTTGGTCACAGTGGACATTTTTAAAAAAGTCCACAGTTTGTCCACAGTTCTAATTTTGATAAAAGTCCGCAGTTTGTCCACAGTAGTAATTTTTATAAAAGTCCGCAGTTTGTCCACAGTTCTAATTTTTATAAAAGTCCGCAGTTTGTCCACAGTAGTAATTTTTATAAAAGTCCGCAGTTTGTCCACAGTTCTAATTTTTATAAAAGTCCGCAGTTTGTCCACAGTTGTCAAGTTTTATAAAAGTCCGCAGTTTGTCCACAGTTGTCAATTTTTATAAAAGTCCGCAGTTTGTCCACAGTTGTGAATTTTTATAAAAGTCCGCAGTTTGTCCACAGTTGTCAAGTTTTATAAAAGTCCGCAGTTTGTCCACAGTTGTCAATTTTTATAAAAGTCCGCAGTTTGTCCACAGTTCTAATTTTGATAAAAGTCCGCAGTTTGTCCACAGTTCTAATTTTTAAAAAAGTCCGCAGTTTGTCCACAGTTCTAATTTTTTAAAAAGTCCACAGTTTGTCCACAGTTTGCCCACAGTTTGTCCACAGTGGACATTTTTAAAAAGTCCAAAGTTTGTCCACAGTTAGTCCACAGTGGATATTTTTTAAATGTCCACAGTTTATCCACAGGTACTCCACAGTTTGTCCACAGTTCTAATTTTTATAAAAGTCCGCAGTTTGTCCACAGTTGTCAAGTTTTATAAAAGTCCGCAGTTTGTCCACAGTTGTCAATTTTTATAAAAGTCCGCAGTTTGTCCACAGTAGTAATTTTTATAAAAGTCCACAGTTCTAATTTTTATAAAAGTCCGCAGTTTGTCCACAGTTCTAATTTTTATAAAAGTCCGCAGTTTGTCCACAGTTGTCAAGTTTTATAAAAGTCCGCAGTTTGTCCACAGTTGTCAATTTTTATAAAAGTCCGCAGTTTGTCCACAGTTGTGAATTTTTATAAAAGTCCGCAGTTGTCAATTTTTATAAAAGTCCGCAGCTTGTCCACAGTTGTCAATTTTTATAAAAGTCCGCAGTTTGTCCACAGTTCTAATTTTGATAAAAGTCCGCAGTTTGTCCACAGTAGTAATTTTTATAAAAGTCCGCAGTTTGTCCACAGTTCTAATTTTGATAAAAGTCCGCAGTTTGTCCGCAGTTGTCAATTTTTATAAAAGTCCGCAGTTTGTCCACAGTTGTCAAGTTTTATAAAAGTCCGCAGTTTGTCCACAGTTCTAATTTTGATAAAAGTCCGCAGTTTGTCCACAGTAGTAATTTTTATAAAAGTCCGCAGTTTGTCCACAGTTCTAATTTTTATAAAAGTCCGCAGTTTGTCCACAGTTCTAATTTTTATAAAAGTCCGCAGTTTGTCCACAGTTGTCAAGTTTTATAAAAGTCCGCAGTTTGTCCACAGTTGTCAATTTTTATAAAAGTCCGCAGTTTGTCCACAGTTGTGAATTTTTATAAAAGTC
Source organism: Drosophila paulistorum (assembly GCA_018152135.1). NCBI lineage: Eukaryota > Metazoa > Arthropoda > Insecta > Diptera > Drosophilidae > Drosophila > Drosophila paulistorum. The sequence goes on along the minus strand of JAECXG010000606.1, from coordinate 18,036,310 downwards.
CGCAGTTGTCAATTTTTATAAAAGTCCGCAGTTTGTCCACAGTTGTCAAGTTTTATAAAAGTCCGCAGTTTGTCCACAGTTCTAATTTTGATAAAAGTCCGCAGTTTGTCCACAGTAGTAATTTTTATAAAAGTCCGCAGTTTGTCCACAGTTCTAATTTTGATAAAAGTCCGCAGTTTGTCCGCAGTTGTCAATTTTTATAAAAGTCCGCAGTTTGTCCACAGTTGTCAAGTTTTATAAAAGTCCGCAGTTTGTCCACAGTTCTAATTTTGATAAAAGTCCGCAGTTTGTCCACAGTAGTAATTTTTAAAAAAGTCCGCAGTTTGTCCACAGTTCTAATTTTTTAAAAAGTCCACAGTTTGTCCACAGTTTGCCCACAGTTTGTCCACAGTGGACATTTTTAAAAAGTCCACAGTTTGTCCACAGTTAGTCCACAGTTTGGTCACAGTGGACATTTTTAAAAAAGTCCACAGTTTGTCCGCAGTTTGCCCACAGATTGTCCACAGTGGACATTTTTAAAAAGTCCACAGTTTGTCCACAGTTGGTCCACAGTTTGTCCATAATGGACATTTTTAAAAAGTCAACAGTTTGGCCACAGTTAGTCCACAGTGGACATTTTTAAAAAAGTCCACAGTTTTTCCACAGTTAGTCCACAGTGGACATTTTTTAAAAGGTCAACAGTTTGTCATTTTATTTACAGTTTGTTATTTAATTTCATACCTTGCCATCTCGCTCACTCTTATGACATTGTTATGGCGTTATGTATGCTTATATGGGAGGATCAGACTGAAAACTTTAGGTGAGTTCCGCGCTCATTAAACATTATCCAAGCGGCCCCAAATTTTGTCGAGATTTTTTTAGGACTAATTGTAAGAGGATAAGTAAAAAGGCACGGCACTTAAAAAAATATTAATTTGTTTTTCCCCCATATAACTAAGAACATCCTTAGTGTCTATTAGATATGGGAGGTTAATTTTGAATGGTTTAAATTTTAAACCTTTTCATAGAATGCAAGAAATTTTTCCATATTCTTATTCCTTGATCAAAGAAAACTACATGACACCTTTTCAATGGAAGCTTTCCCTTACCTTTCTATAAACCTACCACAGCTTTCTTTTATATATTTTGATAGTCTCTTTTATATCTCCTAATGGGAATTGTTTTTTTGTTTTTGTTGTTTTTACTACCCTGAAATGGATTTGAAACATTTTTATCCTATATGTACCTATTAGGAATTGGCAGACTAAAGATCCTAAATATTCTATTTAAATAGCTTTTCCGCGAATCGTCTAGACCCAAATTTAAAAATTTCCCTGAATTGCTTAACGAAATGCATTTGAGTTGTTTTTAGCTTTCCCACACGAATTTACCTAATTAACTAGCCACATTTCTTTCTTCTTGTAGCTCTTTCTCTTTTACCTCCTTTTTTCTGGTATGTTTTTTCTTCTTCTTATTTTTATTTCTTACCCCATTTAAAACAAAATAAAAAAAAACCAGCACCAGCAGCGCTGACAAGGAACCTGCAATGCTTCACATGGTTCTACCAAACTGCCCATCAAATAAATCAGCAACAAAATGGAAGAGACAAAAAAAAGAATGAACGACCATAAGACGCACATGCAAACACGTCGCTTCACTCGTCGTCTCCGTCGACTTCACCATCTTTTCTTCATCTCTGCGCAATGTTTTGGCCATTTCAGTTATCAGAGTGCGCGTTTTAATGAGTTCGAGTACGTTTTATGAGCAAAAACGAAGAGAAAAAAAAAAGCCAAACTGAACGCGACTCTTGTGAAATCCGACAAACGCACCAATGTGGAATGCACACAAAAATGTTAGAATCTTGCCGCAGCGATAAACTTTCGCAAAAGGCAAGAAAGGGGGGAAAGGCGAGTCACTTTACATCTTGCCACACATCTCTCCACGTCTCCTTTGAGCAAAAAAAGCGAAGAGAGCTCATCATAATCAACTGCGACCGTCTTATGATGATTGTGATTGGTGTCGCCTCACCTGAGGCTGGTTACCGTCTAGCACGTACGCACCGACCGCCTGCGACCCTTTAAACTCAACAAGATACATTTCTAAAGATATCCAAAGAGTGTCAGAGAGAAATAGAGAGGGAGAAAAGGAGAGAGAGAGAGAGAGAGAGAGAGTGGCTCTGCTCTGATCTTCTCTTCTCCTCTGGTACGTGGCATGTGAAATATGCCTCCCGTTTGGAATTTATGAATGAATATCTTTCTTGGCCAAACAAAGTAAATGCATTTATGCATGAATGAAGAAATGTAAACAGAAACAAAACAGTAGAAAGAATAAATTGCCAAAGTTGTTAAAGAAGATATATACCAGAAAAACACAGCATACCTTTAGGGGTAATTATTTTGTGACCAAGATTATATTAAACATAATTTCTTCCTTTCTCTGTGCTTACAAAACAACAAAACTTATGTACCAATGCTCATTAAAATAAACTTTAAAATGAAATCATTTAAGTGTTTCATAAGACATTGTAGCAAAATGCTGTCAATTTTTAGTTCAGTTTTCAATTTTAGTTTACTTTCTGTTAAGACAGTTTTAATCTTAATATATTAAATTAATCAAAAAACATTTGGAAATTCAAAATTTTCACTTACTCAGCTTAAAGTCCAAAAATCTTATAAAAATTCGTATATAAAATCCCAAGTCATGTTTTTTTTTTATTATTAAGATCGATCCAATGCAATTAAATCTATATAAAATGGATAAAAATGTAATTGTAAAATAGTATAAAAATAAAATGTAAAATTTCATAGTTCCAACCGATTTTGTGAGGCCAATCGGTAGTATATAATGGTTCAATGGGAAATATAAATGTACATATACATATACCTAATAATGCTGATCTAGAATATTTCGATTACTCTCAAAACTTCTGGCATTATCTAAACATTTTCAGGACTCAACTTTTAGTATAAAGCAGACAATCTTTAGCTATGCGCATCTGAAACAAAAAAAAACTCTGAAATAGATACTCTTAAAAATAAATAATATGTCTTAGTTTCTCAATTGAGATTGACTTATACTTTAAAAGCATATTTCCATCTTACCAAAAATGATTGAATAATCCACTAGAGAAAAATAAACTGTGCAAATAGAGCTAAAGCTTATTACATGATAGAAAAAAAAAGATTGATGAATCAATAATTTTAGCTTAAATGATTGAAACTTTTAGCAAAATTAAAAAGTTTTCTAAGAAAATAATTGATGTAACAAAAATAAAGCTAATTTGAATGAAATTTTTAATAACTGAAATAATTTACTCGCGTTTTTGTTGTAAGTAATTAAATCTTTATTAAATCTCAATTTGTCGGTGATTATTATTCAATATTTTTTTCTGTTTTCTTTCTCCATTTTTGTTTTTGGGTTTCACTATATACATATACATATACATATACATATATGTATCTGTATCTGTGTGTGTGTGTGTGTGTTTAGTTATTCTTTTTCACATTTCCACCACAATTTAGCCAAAAAGTCTGCCGATAAGCTTAGTTAACGCTACAAACGAGTTAATTGCCGTTCTTATTCTCATTTAATGTTTGCTTTTACTTTTCCCTCTCTTTATCGTTTTGCGTTCTTGCTAATTTTCACAACATTACCAAGTTTTCTTTTGCTTTTTTTTGTTTTCTGTTTTAAACATTTTACAATACTTTTGCATTTTTGGCTTACTTTTACTGCTGGGTTTTGTTTTTTGTTTTTTTTTTTTCATTCATTTTTATTTTTTGGTTTTAGTTCTTGCTAAAAATGTTCATATTTGATACTTAATTGCAACGGCAACTGCAAAATTGGCAAAGAGTTTCAAAAAAAAAAAAAAAAAACGAACATTAAGTATACGTTCCATAGAAACGAAAATTAGTTGGTGTCTGTGTATGTGTGTGTGTGTGTGTGTGTGAGGGATACTGGGGAAAATATGTTCTTAGATTTTGTTGCTGTACACAAAAGAGTTAAGTAGGAAAGCTTTCGACGTGCTTTTGACAAATCTTAAACAATTATCTACCATTAAAATCACATTTCAATTGAAAATTGTATTTAAATGTCGCCAAAAAATATGCAATAGTAAAAAAAACCTTTGACTATTAACTTTTATTTAAAACGAATGTCATCCGGATTTTAACCTTCAAGCCCAAGCAAAGATACTCTTCATTCAGACAGATCAGAGTTAAGCGTAAGTTTAATTAAAAATGTAGCCAAAAAGTATGCAACCATTTGCAGTAGTTAGCTTTAATAGAATGATAGAATTGAACGATCCTCGATCAAAGATTCATCGCATCGTTTTAGTTATTTATTGAATAACTGGAAGGGGTTACTTTATTTCCGATAGATAACGACTTCAGTTAAGCACATCTAAAGATTTTCCATTTGCGTGTGTGTGTGTGTGTATGTGTGAGTGGCTTTCTGTAAAATATCGGAACTCAATTCGAAATGTGTCTTAGTTATTTGTTCTTCTTCTTCTTTTATGTAGCTCTAATAGACCGAGTCTGTGTTCTTAGTTAGTTAGTTAATTATATAGTAAGTTTTCATTGCAGGACAACGAGACAAGGGGCGACGGTGAAGAAGAAGAGAGTGAAAGAGAGAGGCAGAGTAGTGTGTGTGTGTGTGTGTGTGTGAAGATTGACTTTGGATGGGTCGAAACCGACAACGACGCCTTGTTGTTTAATTATATATTGTACACTATAAATCGCTCCATAGAAAAAGTGTAAATTATGCTATATACCCAAGTGTGTGTATATATTATATATATATGCATGTATTACATAGCCATGTAACATACACACATATACACATATATCTGTATATATTGATAGAGTTGAAATATCCATGTTTGTTTTTTTTTTTGTTCCATTTTTTTCTGTTTTTTTTTTTTGGTTGTTGTATAGCTTCAGCTTCGGCTTACTCATATATAAATAGTTTTTGTGTTTTTGTTTTTTTTTTAAATTTTATTTTGGGTTTGTTCATTTTTTTCTTGTATACGTATTAGTTAATTAATGTATAATTAATTTATTTATATATGCAATTTATATTGCTTAAATTTTGTGTGTTCTTGTTTGTTGTTGCTGTTGTTCTCTTTTTGTTTTGTTTTGTTTTTTTTTTTTTTGTTTTGTTATTATAAACAATGCAACGGGCTTTGAAGCAAGAGCTAGAGCAAGATAGAGGCCAGCGAGCGAGTGAGCAAGAGAGAGGAGCAAGAGCGAGAGAGCACAAGACACAAACTCAAGCTTAACTCATCATATATACATATACATATATATATGTATATAGATACTCGTTCGGATCGTTTAGATCAGCAGATCTCAAGTCTATTACATTCTGTTTTTGTTTTTTTTTGTTTTTGTTAATTGTTTTTGTTTAGAAATATGAAACTTTTTGCAAAAAGGAAGCGCCACTTGTTCTTGAATTTCTTCGTTTTCTTGTTTTTTTTTTTTTTCTTTTTTGTTTAAACTAATTCATGTATTTTTTTCCTTTAACTTGCTTTAATTTATCGTATTTTGTATATGTCGTTTTTGTTCTTTTTGTTTTTGTTCTTGTATGTTACTAAGTATCCATTGAAACGGTTTTTTGTTTGCTTTATGCATTTAATTAATTAATTTTTTTTTTTTTTGCAATTTTTCATTTCTCTTTTTATTTTATTTGTTTTTTGCTTCAGTTGAGTTTTATTTTTTTGTTAATATTCACGAGCACGCGCGAGCATTTTTCAATTTGCATTTTTCTTTCCAAAAAATTTACAATTACTTTCCCCTATTTCGGTTCTTTCTGTCATACTTTTGTTATTCCCCTCCCTATCATCATTATCATCCTCTTCACATCTACATATGTATATACGTGTGTGTGTGTGTGTGTGTGTGTGTGTGTGTGTGGAATGCTCGAGTAAAATGTTTAGTTTTCTTTCGTTTTCTCCTCCTTGTTTTTTTTTTTTGCTCGTTTTTTGTTGTGAATTTTTTCTCTTTTTTTGTTTGGGTTTTTTTTTTCTCAATTTTTTGCTTGTTTCTTGGTTGCGTTGTAATTTGATTTTACAAAATAAATTTTCATTATCGTTATATTTATGTGGTTATCGTTATCAAACGTTGATCTGGTTCCATCTGGTTTCAAACTCTGTCTCTAAAAAGTTACACAAGTCAAGGTGTACAGTATCTTATATCTGTGTTTTGGAAATCAAAACAAAAACATAATAATAATAATAATAATGATAATAATAAATAATAATAAAAGGACAACACACACACAATTTACTCGTTATATTCATTATCATCATCATCATCGTCATGATCATTTTGGGTCCAACTTACTTCAGTTTTTGATTCCTGATATTTTGTTGCGTAATTATTATTATTCGAATATATAAATATTGATTCCTCTTTGTTTCGTCTTTCAATATATATATATAACCCCCGACTTTGAGCTTTCATTATCTATGTATATATATGTATATATATTACGTACGACAAGTGTGTTGACTGCTGATTTTATACCCTTGCTAGAGATGAGTTAGAGTTAGAGGTGAATATATTTAAAGTATTCAATCAGATCACTTCGAAATCAATTAATCAGTCATCAGACGAAACCTCTTTCTAATGCTTAATTTGTTTTTCCATATGAACTATTATAGAAAATTTCGTTCTAATCGATTCCAGACTTAATGGGAAGCAAGATTAGTTTTCAGCTTAGCTTAAATCGAAAATATACTACTACAACTTCAGATCGGACAAATCAGATAAATGTAGAAAACAATCAAATTAAGTTTATAATTTTAAACAGTTTTCATTATGGTTTTTATAATTGAATTTCAAATTCCAAAGATTAACTCAGATAATTACTTTCATTTAGTTTGATTCGGAGTTCATCGAGTGACAAAAACCTTTTTTAACAATGTTTCTATAGATCGGACAACTTTGTTGGAACTTTATGAACCTCCAGGATATCATACAATAATCAATTAAACTTCGGCAAGGGTATACAAACTTCGACTTTGCCAAAGCTAGCTTCCGTTATGTATTTTAAATTTACCTTAGCATTCTCTTGATTTTTCTCTTGTTTTTCAAAATTTTTCGTTTTACTTTCATCTTTAATATGCGTTCTATTTTCTTTTTCATTTCGTATTTCTCTGTTATTTTTGGCGATATGTATGTATGTACATGTTATATACAACTTAGATGAACGAACAAAACATGCAAATGGATGAAACGAACTAAATTTAATCTGAAAAAAATAAAAAACCAAAATTATATTAAATATAAATATGCATAACAAACAATTGTGTACAAAAATACCGCTTAATAATTCCACAAATGGGGAAATGTTTCCATTAATGCTTCAAAAAAAAATCCCCAAAAATTGTTCCAATTACTAAACGGTTTTTCAAACACTATATAGAAAAAAAAATAAATCAGTACGGTTTGTCTTTCAAAAAAATTGATTTTTAATTTATTATTTTTTCCCATTTTTTTGTTCCTTTCTTTTTGTTTTCTTTTACGTTTTTACTCTACGTGTTTTGCGTTTTCTATTTTAGTTTTTTTTTTTGTTTTTTTTGTTTTTGTTTTCTTCGTCTTCTTCTGTGTTTTAGTTGTGTGTTTTTACTTTTAAGCTTTTTACAATAAACATATTAAAATTTAAAATGTAGAAATTGTATTGAATTTTTTGTTTTGTTTTCTTCTTCACTCTTTCTTAATGCAAAATTTAAAAAATTATGGAAAGCAACAGTAAAAATTAAATTTAAGCTTAAAATTTATAAAAAAAAAAGAAAAAAAAATAAGAATAAGTATAAGAATTAACAACATTAATTGATTTACTCTTGTAATTTAAGTTTGCTTTTCTCTCGTTTTGTTTTAATCGGTATTACTTGCGTATGTTATTATTGTTGTTTGTTTTTCTAAATGGGTCTCGATATTATTATTATTATTATTATTATTTTATAATTGTTATCTTTTATTATATAATATAATACATATAATATGCCTTGACTCAAAAAGGATTTAACAGAGCGGCGAGACATTGACTTAACATTTCTACATAAGACGAATTGATATTTCCCTTCTCTTTTTTCCTTTTGTTTTTGATTTTCAGTTTTTTAATTCAGTTTTTAATTCATTGATCTTGAAAAACTTTTCGCAAAAAAAATGTTTATTTACACACAATCAACAAGAAAGAGAGAGGACGAGTGAAAGTGAAAATTTGAACCACATGATTAAAATATTATACTTAAAATTAGGCAAAACCGAGCAGGACGACGACAAGATTCGAACACAACTCGAAATTAACAGTAATTTTTGTAAATCAAACATGGACTTTTTATTCTCGTTTCCTTCCTTATTTCCTTCTTTCTTTCTTTCTTTTTTTTTGTGATTTTTTCAATTATTTTTATTCATTTTTTTGTTTTGTTTTTAGTTTTTACCTTTGCTCTAGATTGTAGACTTTACTTTCGTTTGCTGTCTTGCAAAAAAAAAAAAAAATGGTTTGTTTACTTAAATTTTTGTTTAAATGTTTTTTCCTTTTTGTTTTCTTCTCTTGCATTGTTATTGTTATTATTATTATTACTCTTTTGTTGTATTTAGTGTAGTTTTTGCATTTCTCTTAATGTTTTGCCTTTAAATATTTGTTGACAATTTGATGTTGCATCATAAAATACATTTGCTGTTTCGGTTGCTTCTGTTGTAATTTGTTGGAAAGTTGCTGCCATTGCAATCGTCATGGCCTATGGAATCTGTTTAGGAGTAAAAGAGGGCGAGCGTGTGTGAGTGAGAGAGAGCGAGAGAGAGAGAGAGAGACAGAGTAGAGGGGGGAAAGAAAACAAACAACACACAAAAAAAAAAAGCAAAAGAAAAATTGCAAAAGTTGAGATTAGTTTCCACTGTTTAGTTGACTTCGTTTTCATCTTTTATTTTGTTGTTGTTGTTGTTTTATTTTCTTCTTTGCTTTGTTTGGTGTTTGTTAAAGGGAAAAAGTTAAATGTCATAAAATGTTGCTAGTCGTCGTCGAGTTAATCAAAAATTTGTCCTTCAATTTACTTTGGTTTAGTAGTTTGGGTTAATGTCATAGAAAATCTCGATTTTCTACTGAGAAAAAACATTATTCAATTTTATTTCTTCAAATGTAGAATATATTGAATACTTGATAACAAGAAGCAATCGATTGTTTTGCTTTTCTTTGAAATACATTTTCCCTGGGTTTAGGAATGTTCAAACTATTTTTGGGAACTAAAATTGAACAACTCTTTTAAGGGAGTGAATGATCATGATCAACTAAACTTGTTCACTAAATGACTGACTGACTCGCTTGACTCACTGAATAATTTATTCACAGTCTTATTTAGTCACTGAATATTTGTTTAAATTCGCAATTTACTTAAGTAAATGCACGATAATCTTGCATAAGAGTATAAAAACTGATCGGTGACCTCAGTCAGAGCAGATTGAATAAATGAGTCAGTGAGTGAGTGAGTAAGTTAGCAGAGGACGGTCTACTTTATCGGCAATGGTCGATTTCCTTCTGGCCAATGGTTTCCTACAGCTGTTTGTGCCTTTCTGGGAAATGAGTTTTATTCACTACTCTCATTTGGATATTTTGGGGGGTCCATGAAATCTAAAAACCCTATTGGTGATGTTTTCTTTTTATTTTTTTTACAAATTAAAGCCAGAAACTAAATCCTAAACCCCTTTTCACACTGCCACGACGAAAGTTTGCATGGACATTTAAGGACAACTAAAATGCAACCAGGCAACGCGACAGGCACACACAGAAAATCCGAAAGCCATTACACTAAAGTTGCCTGGGCCAAAAATCTTCTGCTTCTGCACCTCAGCACCTCTCAGCAGGCGGCCCATTTGCCCCTCAATTTTCTTTATCCCAAAATGGCGGACAGTAGTAGTAAAAACTGCATGGGAAATAGAAATGTTGAACGAAAACCACCATCAAGTCCTTTGTGGCCAACATATCGCGTGGCCAACAATGTCAGGCTTTAGTGGGAGTGAATAGAACAAGAACAAGGGGGGGAGATGGGGGTGGGATTGCTGCAGTGGACATTGCACGTGACACATCATTGGGCACATTGGCATTGGCAATTTTTTGCTTCGTTCACTTTTTGGCCATTCGAACTCGTTTGGTTTTGGTTATTTCAATTTTTTTCCCACCCCCCCATTCATTTTGTTTTCTTTTTTGTTCTCTCTTGCAGTTTTTTTTTGGTGGCTTTCAATTTTAGTTTCTGTCAGGCCATGGAAGGACACACTTGTCTACATAATTTAGTATCGTCCACTATCAAGGTTGAACGTGATGGGGAGCGGGAGAGCGGGGTTGGGGGTTTAATTGTGAAATTTTTGGAATTGGCAATTTACCTCGTCAAATGCCGACTGCCCTCGTGGACTGCCATTTCCGAGGATTTAAATTCATTGAGCTCCTTCCGTATGGCAGCCTTATCCTTTGGCGTCAGTCTTGTCCATGGCTTATCCGCGCGCCGATCGTAGTCGTGAGCCTGCGTTACCTCGATATAATCATTAAATCGTATGATCTTTTTCTCTTTCAACTCTTCGACAGTTGGCCGAAAACTGAGCTTACGCAACAGATACGATTTCTTTTCCTCTTTTTGCTTCTTTTCCTCGGCGGGTGATTGAGCTAAAATAGATATGCAACAAATTTAAAGTCAAAACAAAAGAAAGAATATGACAAAAGAACTCACTTTTCAATATATTACGCTCGACAAGCTCCTCGGCAGTGGGCCGCATGGACAGACGTCGTATGAGTCGTGCTCCAATTGCCTCCTTGGACTCTTTGAGCTCATTATCGGTGACCTGATGCAATATATTACGATTGATCAAATCCTGTTTATCGGGTCGCAATTGCAATTTCAGTGATAGTGATTCTTTGCGTGCCAATTTGGCTAATCGTGTATTATCATTGTCATCGTCGCGATAGACAATATGGCCATCGCTCTCATCGCTATCGCTGCTACTCTCCCGTATCACAAAGGGTCGTGTGTTCTCTTTATTCTCCACAGTGCACGGCAGTTGGATGTTAAACATTTGTTGCCTGCTGTGTTTTAGTCAGGGATGGTATAGAAAATGTATAATATATATTTAGTTAGTCGCTGGCAGCAAGTATGATAATACTAATATCAACAACAACAATGATAAGAAGAACAACAACAATGAGTACAACAAAAAGTACAAGTATACATTCACATCCAAGTACATATGTGTTGGGTTGGTTGGTTATTCTAGGCATCATTAGCAGTCACATTAAATACTAGCACACACATACACAAGGGACAGGCTGAAAGAGTAAGTGTGCGTGTGTGCGTGTGTACGTGTGTACGTGTGTGTCTGTGTCTGTGTAAGGGAAAAGGTAAACGAGAAGAAAAAGTGCAAAGTAAGAAGGGAAAGAAAACTCATGCAATCCCTAAGCCTTTCATCTCTGCAATCTGGCCAGGGCAATCTGCCAGATTTACCAGCCACACACACAATCACACACTCACACACACACACACACACTCACACAATGTAAGAGATATAGTCTTACCACATGTGTGAGTGTGTTTGCTAAATTTATTCATCTTCCTGCATAAAATCTACCTCCCCAACCTCCCTCTGGGTGTTACTTTCTCTTTTTCTCACTCTCTTGCCTTGTTTTTTTTTTTTGCCTTCACTCCTTTAAGTTTTGTCACCAAAACCCCCTAAAAAAAAACGAAAAAAAATGGCATTCTTCTCCATTTTCCCTTCTGTTTTGTTGGCGTTGCGGCAATTTTTTGTTGCTGTTGTTGTTTTTTAAAGTGGCACGTGGAAAGAGCGCGCTCACAGCTGGCAACACATATGCAAAAAAGAAAAACACACACACACACACAGTTATGTGTGTGTTGTGTGTGTTTGTACTTAAAGCTTGCCTTGAATTCCATATCCTGCATAAAGCGAGCTCTTCCGCCATACATTTTTATCCTCTTTTCGTTTTCGCTTTTTTGTTTGTTGTTGTTGTTGTTGTTATTGTTGGTGGTTTGGAAGGGCGTTAAAACATATTGAATGAAAGATGATATGCCTTTCCCCTTCCTCTTCTTTCATTCTATCATTTGACAAGACACGACAAGCGAATTGCAAGGACTCGTGTTATGAAATTTTCCCAAATTGAAATGAAAATTGATAAAGACTAGCTAACAGTCATGGGCAGAGGATCTAGGACTTTGAAGTAAGGGGAGGAACTCTGCCCCTTAAAGTATGCAAAAAGTATACAAATTTTGTACAAAACAATGTTTGCTTCGAGCATTATATTTATTATCCACAAGACATGCCAAAATTTCTTTATATGTTGCAAATAGGCAAATTCATGGACTGCTTGTGGCATACTTTAGGGGGCAGGAGAATGCTAGTCTATGCTAAAGTTAATTAATAATTTGACTGCAATTTGACATGGCAGATCATCATGGAACGTTGAAGATATTCTATATCGAGTAATTCCAATTAAAATCGTCTCCAAAGTAATGTACTTTAACTTGATTAGCCTAATTAAAATGAACTGATTAAAATTTAAATAAAAAATTTATTTAACCTTTCCTTTTTAGATTTTTAGCGCAATTTTCCTTTACATTATCAAATTTTATATGCCTTTAAATTTGAAGCTAGACAAGAGATGCTTCTTCTATTTTGTTTTAGCCTTTGGCGTTTTTCTTTTATTTTTTCAAAATTTATGATAAATATGTAGAAAAATTTGTGTTGTGGTACGTTTGGCCGAGCAGCAGCTCTTCCTGCTTTACGCTTTGTTGCAGATCTTTTACAAGTTCCACATGGCCAAGAAAAGATTTTTTTTGCTCTTCTTTTAAAATTGTTTCAATGTTGTTTTTTTTTGTTCTTTTAACTGAAGTGCATACATAAACAATTTTGACTTGAAAATTTTCTTTCGTTTTTGGGTTTAACGCCTCGACAGAAGCTCAAAGGCCACTTAATAATGAACAAATTTGACAGACAGAGAAACAAGGATGAAGACGAAGAGAACAAACTTGTGTGTGTGTATGATTTTTGTTTTTACTTTTTATAAAACAAAATGATTAAGAAGGGAAAACTCATTTCATTTCATTTCACATCAAATTAAAAAAACAAGCACAAAAATATGCCCCAATAACATTCAGAGTTGGGCGTTAGTTGTTGATAGGCTGCTATGTTCGCGGGCGGGGGGTGGGAGGTGGTGTTTTTTTTTGTAATTTGAAAGAAATTCTTCTTTGAAATGAAACATGCTAACAAGGAAAGTGAGGAACAGACAGACAGATAGAGATAAAGAGGGGGGGAAAGAGAGATACAAAGTGCAGGAGACGACAAAAATCAAAATAAAAACAAATATGAATGTAGTTAGCCAGTCGGTAGACCGACTTCCCTATACCCTCTTTCAAATTGGCCAACTTGTCTCTATCACCATCTAGAAGACCCATTTAATCGACTCATTCTCCAGCTGTCTAGCACAATTTCAATTTCGAGTTTATAGGTTAGCAACCAATTATAAAATACTCTAAAAACATGTTTATATATTTTAGGTTCTTTTCGAAACATATTCAAATTGTCAGCTATATTCTAAACGTTATTCGAAATTTTTTAATTATGTACCTATAGGTATTTAGTTTAAGTGTTTTGTAACATATTTTTTGAAAGGGTATATTTATTCATATGCATTTGGGCCTCCTAATGGTTTTACATACTCTTTTTCTCCCATTCGTTACAGGGTATCAAAACTTTTATGATAAAAAAAACTTCACAAACACACACATACACAGGCAAGCAAACATTCAAGTGTATAAAAGACAATGGAGTGAGGATCTCTGGATGTGTGTGTGTGGGTGTGGGTGTGGGTTGGGGTGGGTGGTTGAAGAAATGAAACTTAACAGCAGCAAACAACAAAAAGTTAGTAATTTAATAAAGAAGAGTGTCGGTTGTGTTGCGAGTAATGTCAAAGTTTCATTCATTTTCAGCAAAAGCAGGAATGGATGCTCAGAGAGGGGAGTGAGGGATAACATCAAAACAAGACTAAAAACGAAAAGAAGTACGAAAAATGTTTAAAATGATGTGTTAGGAATAAGACACATTGAATTAGATAGAGAGCGAGAGACTGAGGGAGAAAGCGATGCAATTGTGTGCAAGGATGGGCTTGGACTTCGTAGGGCATCATGTAAGGTGAGGTAAGGAGGACAGAAGGAATGGGAGAGTGTGTTACATAACAACAGTTATATTGAGAGTTGGTTATTGTTTTATTTTGTGTTTCTATGAGTGCACTGGAAAAGCATGTGTTTTTTAGTCTTTGTTGTGGGAGGAGGGGGGGTTCTCTTTTTTTTCATTGTGTTTTATTGTTTTTGGTTTCTATTTTGGTGTTTTGTTTCACATAAATTAGCTAAAAAATGGATGGTTTACCATATTCTAATCCGTGGTCGTAGTATAGGCCTGATTATCGTGATATATAGATATCGGATTGGTTTATATTGTAGTTGTTGTAGTTGTAGTAGTAGTAGTAGTAGTAGTAGAAGTATAGAGGAGTGTGAGGCATAAAACGTGTTCGACACGCACACACAAATGATGAGGTAAACGGAACAATATATATATATATATAATATATAATGATGATATATATATTTATTTATTTTGGGATAGTTGTGGTCAGGGCGGTAAGAAGAAGAAGAAGTAGAAAAACAGTAGTAATTAACAATTTAAACAACAGATATTATTGCAAAAATAAATTTAAAATTATAATAAGAAGTTAAATATAGAGATTCTTGTTTATTGGTGAGAGGAAAAAGGAGGATTAGTGGTGAAAATAAAACAAACAAACAAAAAAGAAAAAACAAGAAAAAGAAAATGGAATAAACGTTAATAACAAAAAAACATTTGTGAGTTTAAAAATTTCATTTCGTTCTCTACGGGGTGGTGGAAAAAAGAACTACTAGAAAACGTAAAATACAATAATTTTCTGCGATTGGAGTGGCGGGGGGTTTGGAAAGACAGCGGCAATAAGAAATTTAACAAAATTAACAAACAAAAATTCTAACAAACAATAAAAAAAACAAAAATTAGAACAGAACAAAAATAGTTATCTACAATTTTTAACTTTGAGCTGCTTCGGTTAAAATAGATAGAGATAAATAGGTATGTGATTTCAAAATGTTTACAAGAAATTTAAAATCTACAAAGATATTTGCGTGTTGTAAAGCGAACAATTGTTCAGTGTTTACAGGTCATAAAATATATATTTACATATAACACGATTGCATAAATTTTTCAATTTCTTGGCATCCAAGATTTTACAGTAGTTCCAAATAATTTACTCAACATATTAAAATCATTTGCATTTTCATTGTGTTTTCAGCACTAAAACTTACGCCTTACAACACTGTTAACATTTTGCTTTCGCCTTACAACACTGTAAACATTTATTAACATTTTGCTACACTGAACCATTCTTCTTATGAGCAAACTTTAATATATTCTGATTGTATTCATTTCACATATGGTCATTAACCGAAAAGACAGCTCAGTATATATTTTTTTTAGTGTAATTTAAACATAAAAATTGTAGATAACGCAAATGAAAACAAGAAAAACACTTGGTTCCACTTACTTGAGCGAATAGTTATTCCCTGTGGCATCTTGACGCACCACCAAAGGACGTTGACTTGCCGATTGTTGTGCAGCGGCAGCTGCTGCCGCTGCCATAGAACCAATGCCGCCATTACTATTTGAAATTGCCGCAGCTGTGGCATTACTTGTGGCGCCACCATTATTGTGATGCTCTTGGGTGGGCGTTACGGGTGTTGAGGCCGATGTTGGCATACCAACTTTCTTCTTCAGCGCCGATTTTAGAGGAACTGCATTTGGTTTTGGCTCTTTGGCTGGAATTTCCTCAACGCGCTGTGTATCCATAACACGTACATGATTGCCACCACCATATGGGGCATACTCATCATCTGAATCTAACTCATCTTGATCGGGATCGTGATCTGTAAAGGAAAAAATTGTTCAATTAGTCATAAAGTGACGGAAAATTTCACATAATATTGTTTCAAATAAATATAAAGTTTTCAAGCACTAGCGTAATTATGAAGTGCGCATTTGGTTAATGAGCTGAAGCTTGCTTTCATTGATTGTTTGTTAGTTAGTTAGATGAAACAAGACGTTTACCATCATAATCATAATCCTGATGCTGATAGTCCTGATCGTTCATGGCGCCTGGCCCGTGCGGTCGTCCAGCGATGAGCGTGGGGCTCGGCGTGGAGAACATTGGCGGCGGTGGGATGGGTCCAATCTCTGATACGGGTATTGGTGGCTCTGGTAACTCGCTAAGCATAACGCCTGGTGGCAATTTACCTCCGCCATATGGTGGTGGTGTACTGCCCGGTGGACCGGCAACCATTTTACCATCATCGCCATCTGTAAAAGAAGTAAACGTGAAGTGGTGAGGGGAAAGACGACTAAAGAGAGATTTCGTTGTCGATTTCATTTTGTTTTTTGTGGCAGATGTGGAAGGAGTGTTAGAGAAAAATTAAATATTCTTCATCTAGCAAGTGTTTGCTTATGTGTCTGTGGGTGTGTGAAAATGTGGTTGTGGTTTAGTGTTTGAGTGATTTATTTACAACGAGCAAGAGAAACTGATATATCGATGACTGAGATATCGTCGATAAATTTGAATAAGTTTGCTTACTTCTTGAGCAATCGAGCTTGACCAATTGAACAAGGTGTATGGAATATTTTAAAGCCTTTGCATTGGCAGAGTGTTTGTTATATGGGAAAACTAGAGCTTAAAAGGTGTATCAAGTTGATCCTTATTACGGTAATAAAGCAAGGCCTGAATATGTACAAGGGTAACCAATTTCGATAACATCGATAACAGTTTCTCTGGCTCAACAACAATAACGATTACGAATACTAATTTCATATATGTAACTGACAATGCTGACAACTTACAGTGCTCATTGTGGTAGCAAATGTTGACTCCGCGACGCGTCAGCTTGTTGGCACCGCCCAATGTGTTGGGCCTTTCCAATTTATTATTGGAATCATTACCGCCACCGCCGCCAGGTGGCGGCAGCATGGAGCCCTGACATGTCGGCTGCTCAATGTTGGGCGTTGATATTGTGCCATTTCCACCGTGTTGTTGTTGTTGTGCATCAGTCTTGTCTTTTCTTGGTTCTATGGAAAGAAAAAGATAATGAGTAAGAGAAAGATGAGAGAGAGAGAGAGAGAGGAAATTAGTAAATTTCTAAAGTATGTATGTGGTGTGGAGCAAACTAATTTAAAACTATTCAACAAACTCATACGGTCTTCTGCTCATGTGGGTCCCCACTTGACAAGCTTTTACTTTAATTGTCCTATGTTGGTCCACTCTGCTCTTCATTCTCTTTCCCTTTCATTTTAGTGTTTTTTTTTTGTCGGTTTTGGTGGTTTGTATGGTCGGGTTGGAGAGTCCTGGAAATTGCCTGGCAGGCAGCTGGTCTGGCCAGGCCACTTGAGTGGCCACAAAGCACTCGCACACTAGCCCAAATATGAACACACACACACACACACACACACATTTCTCGTTACACCCTTTGTTTAAGGGTCTTTGTTCAACCTACATCTGCCTGAGGGAGCCTCTTTCCTGTCCGTCAGCAGAGAGTAAGTCTGTCCATCTGTCCGTCCTTTAGTGGTCAAGTGTAATATTTTTAATTGTTGTTAAAGGGTTAAGCATTGTTTCAGCAGGGACCTGGACCGGCTTGGTCGCATTTGGGGGCCTAGAGTATGTGGTTGCGAGACGTTTTACGAAAAGGCTGACACTTTCTATATACAAACACACACACAGACCCATACACACAGTTGCATTTCTATTGGCTTAATGTTTATGTCAGGTTCTTCGTGTAATTCATTACCACAAAAGGAAACTAGTTACGTAATGTGTACAAGATGAAGAGTAAATAAGGTAAAATAACATTTAAAACGAGAAGGCAAAGTAAATTCTATTGCAATGATAATAATATTATATAAGAACGAGCTATGGAAGTTAACTTCGGCCTTGCCGAA
Organism: Drosophila paulistorum; assembly: GCA_018152135.1. NCBI lineage: Eukaryota > Metazoa > Arthropoda > Insecta > Diptera > Drosophilidae > Drosophila > Drosophila paulistorum. The sequence goes on along the minus strand of JAECXG010000606.1, from coordinate 18,018,278 downwards.
GTTTATATACCCTTGCAGTTCTTTATTATATTTAATTCGATAAGAAAAGTGAAATTTCAAATCAATGAATATGCTCAAATATTTTTCAAACTACTGAATTCAAAACACATTTAATGATTATTTAACAATATATGATATAGTAGTCCGATCCCGATGATTTTCATACTTTATCTCACACAGGTAATAAAGAGTCTCCAAAAAAAATTTCAACCCGGTATCTCTTAAGATGGCTGAGTAAAACGCATTTTCAAAACACATTTAATGATTATTTAACAATATATGATATAGTAGTCCGATCCCGATGATTTTCATACTTTATCTCACACAGGTAATAAAGAGTCTCCAAAAAAAATTTCAACCCGATATCTCTTAAGATGGCTGAGTAAAACGCATACTTCAAACTACTGAATTCAAAACACATTTAATGATTATTAAACAATATATGATATAGTAGTCCGATCCCGATGATTTTCATACTTTATCTCACACAGGTAATAAAGAGTCTCCAAAAAAAATTTCAACCCGATATCTCTTAAGATGGCTGAGTAAAACGCATACGCACAGACGGACGGACAGACGGACAGACGGACATGGCTATATCGACTCAGCTTCTCAAGCTGATCAAGAATATATATACTTTATGGGGTCGGAAACGTCTCCTTCTGTGCGTTACAAACATCTGATCAATTTTATAATACCCTCTGCAAGGGTATAAAAATGAACAATACATGGATAAATTCACAAATTCCAAATTCCCAATTATGTTAATTCGTCTGTTTTTTAATCTAAAAATATTTCACAAATTTAAAACTATAATTTATTGACAAATTCTCGCCACTATGACCTAGTTTTTTGTTGTTTTTTTTTTTTTATATACGTATTTTTTGTTCAATATTTTAAACCATTAGGGAAATATTTAAATTACGCATTTATTAAGTAATCTTTCAACCGGAAACTGTTAAAGACTTCGCCTTCTTTTTCTTTTACGCCCACCATTCTCTCTCATTATATTTATATTTCGGTTTTTTGTTTTGTTTTGTGTGTTCATTCCCGAATAAGAAGAAGTGCCACATATGTTTCTCCCTATAACCCGAGAAGAACTTTTTAAATTCAGTTTCCCAGCCCACATACAAACACAATTAAAATTCTTTTCACAAATATTTCCTCTTTCATTTTATAGTAAACATCCATCACAAGTTAACTGACACACACACCCACCCAAATATCATTTACCAAATAGAAACAAACCGAAACAAAATTAAATAGAAAAAGCAATTAAAGCAATTTCAATTGGCATTTAAAAAAAAAAACAACAACAAAAAACACCCAACATAATATATATCCCTTCACTTAACTTTCTTTCTTTCCGTCAAGTCATTAAATTTTACACTTGACAGACAAAAATTCTTCTCAGCCACGAAATCCCCCAAAGACGACCACACAAATTTATGGTCAAAGCAAATGAAAATATCTTTCAGAGCAAAGCAATTAATTGGCAAGTTGAGCATATCAAGAAAACAAATTAATAACAGATCTCAACAAGTGAAAGATATAGTAGATAGAACAAGTATGTACATATGCATATACATAAACAAAATTTTGTATGAAAGAAAATTAAGTGAATTATGAATCAATTTCAAAAATTGTAAAAACCACAAAGCAAGTTAGAGTAAGCAAACTAATTAAACTTTCTAATACTCTTCTCTATACGAACACATGTGTTATATGTTTTTGTTTTACGAGAATTTTTAACTTTTATGATTTCAAGCGTGTAGAAAATTCCCCTTTTTCAAGTCCTTGAGAAAACTTAAGTTTTGTATAGTTTATTGAAGGATAACAAATTTCTTTTCAAAAAGACAAAGTCGCTTAGTTTACGAATGGCCCGGCTTGGGTATTCAGAGTATATCATTGCCTTAGGGAAAATTTTAGAAATTACAAATCGAAAGATATTTTTACAAAAATTGTTAAACAATTTTTCGGTAATCGCTTGTAAATAAATATCAAAAGCTCGTTTAAATACGCAACACCGCAAATTACCGCAAAATGTGGCGTATACACAGAGACAGAGACAGAGAGCGATAGCGAGAGAGAGAGGGGTGTTTGGGGGCGGTTATAAGAAGGTATAAACTATTTGAAACAAATACATAGTACAAATTCTATTGGCTCTTTTCCAAAACTGAGAGAAAGAGAAACAGAAGAGGGGGGGGGCTGATGGCAAAGAGAGAGGGGTTATGTCTTGACGTGTTTGCTTGAATATTTTAAAACAACAACAAAGCCAAAAATGAGAAATAAAAGAGGGAAATATTTGTGCGTCTTTTTCGTTTTTGTTGTTATATTTTTTGTTTGTCAAAAACAAAAAAAAAAAAAACAGTGTTGAAGTAATGAAAGAAAATGAAATAATTTTCATGCATCAAGTTCATATTCATTTTTTTGTGTGTGTTTCCACTCTCCTCCTCATAACGAACCAAACAAATTTATGTGGCCTGTCAAATTATGGCGACAAATGTCTTTGTATTAACTAAAATTTATGCCTTGACCGTACACCAGCAAAATATGAAAGAAAGAGAGCAAACAAAAAGGTAAGGAAAAGTCCTTGACTTTGACATAGGTAAAGCTACGAACCAAAAAAGGATAAGGGTATATCCAAAAGACCCAAAGATGCTACAGTAATTCGAAGGTATTATACCCTAGCCAATTTCGACAACTATATTAATAAAAGACATTTGCCACTCACTCAATGTGAACAAACAAACAAACAAAAATTAAACATTTTCTTTGCCACTTCTGATAAGCATGTTGTTGCTTGTGTTAACAAAATACATAATTCATTAATTATGTTAAAAAAAAAAAAAAACAGAGAGAAGGAATTTAAAACCTAATTAAAGTATATAATTAATTTTGCAAAGTGAACCCATATATCAATTACCAGAAACTGACAGTCAAAGCATTACAGCAAAGACATCTTAAGACATTTTTCCATTCCCAAGTCAATCTCGTCTAAATCCCAGAGAAACAGACAAAAAGAGAGAGAGAGAGAGAGAGAGAGAGAGAGGGGACAACCTAAATTTTATTTTCTTTCGGCTGCTATATATGCAGCTACACTAATGACATTAATTAACCAGAAAGTTTAGCGTCTAATTAGCAAATACACACATACACACACAAACATGACTAAAATCATTATCGCCACGCCTTGTGACTGCGCCTCCTGTGTGTCATGCCTTCTGTCCTTCCACTTAAAACAAAACTCTAATCAATTATCGTTAGTGTAATTACAAAGAAACAGAAACAAAGAACATGATGAGAGAAGAAGGAGATGAGAAAAAGATTGAGCTAGAGTATTCAAGTCAGCTAATAAGTAGGCTATGTTTAATTGAAATATGCGTTTATACCTTTGCCAAAAGTCGAGATAATATTTGATTACCTTTGTTCATGGATTCATTTCATGGATTATGTTAAAGTATTTTGCTATCATTTTATTTCAGAATCTTAATAGACAATGAAGATATCTCTTACTATTTTGAGGTAATCTGTGTTAAGATCGAACGAATTTTTCATTAATAATAGCGTTTTCATATTTGTTACAATAATTTTAAGGCATATTGTCCTAATTATATATATATAATATTACAAAACTGCTTGTATTGTAGTTTTAGATTTGATGAGTGATTACTTGTATTGCATAAACGCAAATACATACAAACACCTACACCCACACACACAGAGAGACGCAACGAGTGAAAAAACGAAAATGTTACCTGTTGTGTGTGTGTTTGTGTCTCTATGTGGGCGACACCATAATGTGACGTCATTGGGGATTTGAATCCGCAGGTTCGCAATGCAGAGATTTATTTATAATTCAAACTACTCCCACACCTTGGGGCGTAACCACCTCCTCTGACCCGCCGCCGACCCCAACCCGACCGTCATAAGAACAAACCAAACAACAGAAAAAAACACACACACACACACAGAGAGAGAGATACACACATACATATGTAAACACATATATTGTATATACAATTCGGTAAGAAGCCGCAAACTAATTGTGCGGCCTGAACATGTTTTCCTGATGGCCAACAGCAACCCACACACGCACAGACAGATGGAGCGAGATGAAACTCTGGAAAATTGTTTGTTATTGTTGTTGTTGGTGCTGCTACTGCTGCTATTCGGAAGTGAAAAGCTGCGGCAATGTGTGGATATTTGATAAATAAGCAATGAGCCAGCTATTGGGCAAAAGGACGCAGGGCAAAAGGGCAGCCATAAGAAGTTGATGACGATGACGACGACGACGACGACGACGACGAAAAGCAAAAAGGCAAAAAGCTGCTGTTGCTGCAGGCCAAACGAAAAATGAGAAAATTTTCATAGTTCATTTTCAGGACTTTGGGAATACTCAAAATACACGTCCAAAAATGTTTGCTTTATTCGTGAGTGAATGTGTGTGTGTGTGTTTGGTGAAACGGGGGAGGAGGAATGGGAATGACTCTCTTGGAGAGTATGGAAATGAAGGGGAGAAGGAGAAGCATTGACAGCCTAAAAATGAGGATGCTTTTGACGTCACACAGAGAGGCACACACACCAGCAGCAGCAGCAGCAGAATTACATTACTCATACGCCGTGCTGCCCATACTGACAGAGAATGTTACACGTGCATTTGACTTAAATCCATCCTTTTCTCTCTCTCTCTCTAACTCTGATATGCCACGCCCACACGTTTCTTGCTGCTGCATCTTTTGGCCTCATTTCTTATGAGAGCGTTTTCTTTTTTTTTGTATGTATATCACGTATACGAATTGCCGCATTAGTTCTTGCACTTAGAAATTACAAGCCATTTCTTTGCACTTGCAACCGGCTGTGCCAACGTTAAATCAACGCCCTGTCATAATTCATTAAATTTAATTAATGCCAGAGCACAAAAAGGCAAGCAGACACTTGCCACCCAAAAATCGCACCACCTGCTCCTACCCCGCCCCATAATTCTAGCAACATCGTCTCAATATGCTCAACTGTTTTCTTTCGTTTCGTTTGCTAGGTTATGATTCATGTAACAATTTAATAAAAAGAACTAAACAAATTTCAACTGAAAAATTGAATTTATTCTGTATGTGTTTGTGTCTTCATTCTCAATTTGCATATGTTTCGATTTGACATTTCGTTGAGTGGCTCTTTTCTTGTGAACTCCAAACGCTTTGGGGCATACAACACACGCACTCGCACACACACACAGAGAGAGAGACAAAACAATTCACAATTTTATTTACAATTTTATTTCAGCCATTTTACAGTTTTAGCTTTTTTTTTTTTTTTTTGGAGCAACGAGCAACAACGTTTTGTACTTGAAGTTTTCCACATGGCTAGACAAACACACTTGACAATATGGCTAAAAGGAATGCTTCCCCTCGATTTAGGGGAGATGTTAGATGACAGAGGGGAGAGAAATGCTTGAGCAAATAAATATGCTTGAAGGGTGTGCAACAAATTTTATTGAATGGAAAACATTTCTTCCATATATGGTTTCAAAAGGGTTGAAAATTGTTGACAGTTGCTTGCGTATTGGCATTTTGCATAATACAAATAACATATTCAACAGTTCACACTGGCCTAAAAAATATTGGCTATAATATAAGCATTATGGTATCATTTCAAAGTCTTAATCAAACTACTTCAAGTTAAGCAAATAGATATGGAAGTGCAGTAAAACTTCTTTCTTTAAGCTTTTTTGAGAACCAAATTACAATGGGAAAACTAAATAGAAAATTCATTTCATTATCCTATGCATCCTGATTGGCCTTCTACACAATCTTGCCCATAGGCAACACTGAAAGGCTTGAAAGGCTTAATCAGTTCATTTACAACAAAATGAAGTCAAAGGTTGACATGCTACCGGAATTTGTTTATTTTGAACCTTTAACATTGGTCAATATCATTAAAATGTTTCTCTCTGTGTTAAGGTCTTGTGTGATATATGCCTGGCCATCTGTGTTCGTGTATATAAAGGACTTCTTTATGCTGGGCAAAAGAGAAAATCCAACGTGAGGGGACTATAGTCCATTAAAAAACATCATTTATCTCTCCATCTACCTGTCCTTACCTGATGTCATTTATTTAGCTACTTAACCAATCCACCAGACATACCACATTTCACTTGGCTTAACTTTAAAAGTTTACCGCAGCCAGCATAAAAAGTATCTTGAACTTTGCCCTTTTTTTGTGCCTGGTGCTGTTTTCCCCCACATCAGAAAATGCATGTGTGTGTGTGTGTTTACTTTCAATATTTTATTTGACTCGAGTGCGCACCAGAGCAACAGCGGCAGCGGTAAATGATATAAACAGAATTCCCTACAAGCTCCGCCGCACGCCGACGCCCTCTGTTACCTTCCATCAGCATCAGCAAGAACATCAGACGATGTCGACGACACATTGGCCCACAATTTATATGTAGCCGTTTGCTCGGACGGTCAGGACGGAATGGTGAAAGAGAGAGAAAGATGCCACCACCACGCAGTGAGTTAAATGCGTTTGGCATTTAACTCAGGTGGAATGCAAAAATAAACACATCAAACAAGCAGGAGGCAGCAAACAAAGAAACAATTACTTGCTCAATGGCGTCTGTTTAAATACTCTAGCGGAAAAAAAAGATGCTTCAGATAGACACAGGAACTCATTTTAGAAAATCTATCTATCTATTTAAATAGATTAAATGATCAGAATATAGATTCCAATTAATAACATTCGTGTTTCCAGTTTATGTGTAATATCCCCCAGGGATTGTAAAGATGCGAACTGCTTAGCAAAGTAAACGGATCCCTAGTTGATGGTTAGGGCATAGCATGAAGATATCTTTGCTGGTACAATTAAAACTTTTTACGCGGCAATTCAATGCAAAATAAACAAAACAATGCAGCAAATTAAAAGGCGATTAAAAATAAATTAAGTTTACGCAATTGTTATAAACCAAATGGCAAACAAAAACCAACAACAGCCACCGAGCCCAGCGTCAAATGGCATAAATAAATAAATTTCTGATTTCTTTTGTTTTTTTCTGGACTGGAAATTGTTTCAAGTTATGTGAAATATAAAGGTGAAGGTCAAGTGTAGTCAGCCGACCAGAAGCGGCCTAAAAGCCACCCACATTAATTGAATAAGCAAATCAGTAAGAAATATTTTCTGAGTGACAAAGAAAGAGATAGAAATATGGCCGATCCATTGAACCTATTAATAGAGATCTATATAGAGTAGAATTTGTTCATTCTCTGTGTTGGCATATTTAATGCGATTAGCTAGAGATTTGTCGCCGTCTTGGCAACACACACACACACACACACGCACACACATTTTGAAATTTTTCAAATGTAAAAATGAAAAATTGAATTTAAATTTGAAGGTGGCAACCATTCATAGATATATATGATTATTTTATACATATTCTACATTTGTCTAGAATCTATAAAAATTTGTTATGGTTATTAGCAATCCGTATTGAATTTGGTAAATAGTTTTAATGGTTTTGACTTTAAAGTCTAAAGGGCAAAATGTATTGCAAATGTTACATAATTGTTAAAAAAAATGTTGAGAGATTAAAAGTTTTAGCCATGCTTAGTTTGCATGTTTATATAGCAATTGAGTGTCTCATTATTTTGGCCTGGCCAATGGGGATAAAATCCCCAATTAAGAACAAGAATTAAGATTAAAATCCTACTTGTTTTGCTTGTTTTTAATTCTACTGGGTGATTTGACTTTATTCACAAGTTAAGCAATTATTCAACAAAAGCATTTATATACTTATAAATGCTAAACAACAACAAGATGATGACAAAATAAAATAAGATATTTAAAAAAAAGAAAACAAAACACTGACAAGAATCAACTTAATTGAGTTCTTTTCTGCCGACGACAACAAAGTGTCAAAAGCAAAAGCAAAAGATGGTCGTTAAAATTAATTTTTAATGGCAGTTGACACTTTGACGCCAGACCGCATCCCTCCCAAAAAAGAAGAAACCCCCCCTTAACCCAACACTACCCCTAACCACAATATGACACCCGCACTCCGACCCCACTGCATCCCTCTTAACACTTCCTTACCTCTTATACACTTCCTAAAGAAATGACAAGATAAAAAATATAAAAAAAAGAGAAATGTTTTGAAAATATTTTGGTTTATTGTTTGTGGTTGTATTTTGGCGATATTCTTAAACATATATGAAGAGATATAGGCATAGATATATATTATATATACATATATAAATATCTATATCACTCTCTCTCTTTCCTATACATCGCCATAGATTTACGAGCAACAATTTTTAGCTTTTACTTTCTTAATTTGATAGATGAAATCAGCGCCAAGTTATGCAGTCGCCGAGTAAGAGAAACAAGAAGAAATGTGAAAGCAAAACGTAACGAAACGAAAATACAAATTGAGTATGAGAATAACATGAAATAAATTCACTTAAAAGGTCGCACGAAATGAAAGCAAGAAGGTGCGTAAATCTCTCTTTCTCTCAATAACGCTCTCTCGCCCCCGTCTCATGGTGTTGTTGCTGATTTATGGTCAACAAAATTGTTGCATATCGTAAAAAACGAGGTTGAGCATAAATAACATTTAATTTTGCCGGCCTGAAAGTTGATGAAAAACCGTTTCGAAAACACATCCTCCCCGCATTCGATCCCCTACTACCTACCAACAAAAACAGAAGCAAATAACGAAACAAAAATAATGCCATAAAAATCAAAATCAACAACGAGCAACAACCAAGTGCAAAAAGAAAAAGGCAACAACAACAGAGCATATAAAAAAAATGAAGAAAAGTTGTGGCAAAGTTGGCAAGCAAGTTCGAAACTGTAAATGGGAAGGTCGCCAACTTGAACTGCGGTTTTTCGAACATAATCAAAAGGCTACAGCAGCAGCAGCAGCAACATCAGAGTAAAAACTTTACGAGCCACACACACTCGACACATGGACAACCCACCCATACAGCCATATACACGTACGCATACACACACACACACCTCTTAGGCGCTCAAACACGCGCTGTTGCGGTGTAAAATTTATAGACGTACGCTGGAATGTAGGCAACATAAAATTGCGCGAGGATATCAAAGAAAAGAAAGTGAAATAGAGAGACATAGAAAAGAGATGGTCAAACAAATATTGTGATTTTCTGCAATTCCGAATTGAAATTAAGAAAAATCACTATTCTTTTCCTGATAATAATAATAATAAAACATCAAAGAACTTCAGCCAAGAGCAAACTCATGGTGAACTAAAAATCATACAACAAAACATTAACTATGAAAACCATATTACCAAACGCTGGCTTTATAATATAACTGGAGCAAATCAAAATGTTTCGATTTATATATATTTTAGCCCTGTTGGCACAGCTCCTTTGAATATTTCCAACCAATTTTTGACTATTCGTCTTATTAATTCGAATATAATAGCAAATGAAATTTTCTATCAAATAAAATTAATCAAACAAAAAAGAGACTGCGATACAAAAAGACTTAAGCAATTGCAGAAGTCGAGTATTCTTATGTTCTTAATAAAATTCATTTCAATTCATTTGGAAAGATGTAAGAAAATAAATGCAGTTTCCTGGTATTTATAAATTGTATAACCATTCAATTCTATTTTATTTTTATATTGTATCCTCGACATTTATCTATGGATATTTTTGAATAGAATTTCCCTTTTTTTATCTACCTCTTGCGATTTGAATAGATCAAATTAAAGTGGGTTCTGCATCGTTTGCTTTAAATTGGCAAAAAAAATCATCTGCTTTTGATTTCTATGGCATTTCAATTGGCTTTGAACATTTGAGCTAATCTTTTATGGCCAGTTTAGTATTGGCCTATTACATTACTGAGAGTATCTTTCACACGATTCTATTTCACGTTACACACTTTCAGTCTTTCCGTCTGTCTGGTGGTCCTACGCTCTTTGTGTGTGTATCACGTATACATTTCTCATTTCTAATGGCCATCTCTTATGACCATTTCCACTTAAAAAGATATTTTCACACAAACAAAATTTGTTTTTTTTTTTTTATATGAACTTATAACGAGGAAAAGCTGTTCCCTACCACTTTACTTTCTATGGCCGCCGCCCTCAAGGTGATATGAGGGTAGAACCAAACGAAACGAAACCAGGGAAAAAAAATAAAAATAAAAGGGAAACTCATCAAATTGGATTTGTTTCCTGGACAACATGGTTAACAAGAGTATTTGGCCAATTCAGAAACAGAGTGAGGTAGAGAGAGCGAGAGAGAGAGCGACAGGGAAAAGAAATACTCAATCCCCCAATCGGTAATCTCAAATCCCCCCCACAAACACACACACACAAGCCAGACGAATAACCTGTTTCAGCCGATTACACAGTCTCCTCTCTACTCATTCATAGACTTTAGTCTCAAGTTTAAATTTAATGAAAGCCTCTAATGTGCGTTAAGCCTGTACGTACTACGCAAAAAGGAGAACAAAACAAAAATAAAAAAAAAAGACCAAAAGAAGGAAAAGACATTAACGAGCTGGCAAAAACTGCCTAAAGGCTTAAATGCCTTGACTCGATTTTAGGGTTCTAGGAGATGACAAGGACTCGTACGTTAAGGATGCTAAAGAACGAGAACGATGACGGTGGGAAACAGTAAACGTCACTTTAACGTTGCCACTCTCATTCACTCGTTTTGCCTTCTTTTACTTCTCCTTGGTGAGTTTTGTGTTTTTTTCTTCTTTCGTTTCGGGTGATGCGACCCGTCGGCAATACTTGAACACTCACACACACACACACACAGCTGGTGACGGTAGGCAAACAGGCCAAAAGTGCTTTTCACACCCAATTGTGTGTGTGCCACTGCTGCACACACACACACAAACACACACACAGAAACACACGCATGTAAGAAAAGCAAGAACAAGAGCAACATCACGAGTTAAATGCTTTTCAGGCATAAAACTTTTGTAGCCAAAGTAGAACAACAACAGCTATGGCACACACACACACACTTTCACATAGACAAAAACAACAATGGCACACACACAGACACACACATCCAGATACATACATATATGTATCTTTCTCAATCCTTGTTGGTGTGTTTTTGCTACGTGCTCTGAGCTATTTTTTGTTATGTTTAACGCGTAGCTCAAATTATGATTACAATTTGGTCCAGGACCGAAAACGAAAATTGAAGGAGCAGTCTACATATACATATATACAGGGTGACCCAACTAGGGCCCACCCCCTACCAGAAAATGTTAAATGCTTAACTTTTTGTATTTTCTCATCTATTTGTAGATTAACAAAAAATGTAAACCACATTGAAAGAGTAAGATATGTAGCAGCGCTCAAATGTATGCTATGCTTTTCCTTTTTTCCCATTATATTTCTTCATTTTACTCGAAGTGTTCAAATGAACTTTAATTAAGAAAATTTATGGATTTACATGCCAATTACCAACGATTACATAAGTAAAAGTGATTTTATCATTCCCATTGAAATTTGATTGAATTGAATTGTGTTGTTAGTTTTAAGCACTTGTTTAAGTTTAGTAAAAAATGTTCGTTATGTTATGTTTCTACATAGTTTATGAAACACACACATACACAGACACTTTGGTTGAAAGCATTCCAAAGTATCGAGAATATAGCATACCTATATGCTCAGATTCCGTGTAAGGAATTTTGTCTTATCATACATTTCTTGTCTTTTGCTTTTTCTTAGCCTTCAGTATCCTCTCCGCCCCACCAAAATTTGTATTTCTTGTGTGGACTCTTCTATTCCAACGAACTTGTCGTCGCATTTTGGGCCTTTTTCTTTGGTTTTCGTTTTTGTTTGGCTATAGTTAAGGGCGTTGCCTTGTGGTGGTTGTGATGGTGGCTTCAATCAATAACTGAAGGTCACAACACAGGCTATATAACACACACAATACACACATACGTACGAGTATACATATAAAAAATGATAAGCGCGAGCCTCCTTCTTGGCACATTAATCATACGCCATGTGCTACTGCGGCTGCTTTTGCTGTTGCTGTTGCTGAGATGCTGTCGCACAGCAATTAGTTTCGCCATTTTAGGACTTGAATTATGCATGATGGCAAGGCCATCAGAGAGAGGGTGAGCAAAAGATAGAGAATGAGCCCTGCTATAGCCATCACCAACGCCATCACCATCACCATCACCATCACCAGAAGCATCATCATCAACCCGATACGCCTCTAATATCATCAGCTTTTGGGCAGTAAATTGCTTTAATTGACAGCGGAAGTGGCCAAAGAAAAACATTCTCAGGCATCATCATCATCATCATGATCATTTTGAGCAGGCAAGAGTCGTGCAATAAATTAGCAATAACATTTTTTTTTTCATTTTCTCATTTTCTTTAGGGCTGACAAGGTCAACTAAATGATGATGATTTCTTATTTGTTTTGCTTTTTGTGAAAGACAGCAAACAAGAAAAATAAATGCAAAGCGAAGCTTTTGAGGCAATTTTGTTAAATTGACATAATTAAAATGATGTAATTTACAATAAGATTTCCTCTTCATGTTATATTTATGTATATATTTGAAGTTTCCCACCGTATTTTTCTATTCTGTCATAAGTAAATACTTGTAGTTGACTTTGAAGTTTTCTTTTTTGTTTTTCATATTTTTACTGGAGGCAATAAACATAAATTAAACCTTAAATGTATCCGCAGTTACAATTTCTCTAGGGGGTACACTCAGGGATCCATGATTGATGACAAAAAGCTGTTTGTTATACAACTTCAGGCAGAATTTTATTTTTATACAGCGACTCACATTCTCCTCTCTCCTCTGCACATGCCGCAGCAGGGTATACTAAGCTCTGTATGATTTACACAATTATTGAATACAAAAAACAAACTCAACTTCAAGTTAAATATAGCTACCGAACACAACTCGAATGTAATGATTTTGGTTTATAGTCTATCCGTCAAGGGTATGGCATTAGCGTGGCCTCAACAACTTGAGCATTTTCTTCAAAGTGTTTTAGCATTAAATGTCATCAGCTGATGTTACAATGTGAAGAAAATTAATGAATTTCTAGCCAAGATGAAAGATGATTGATGTTAGCAGCAAGTGAATTGTGTTCTTTGCATTTTTTCTTTTTCTTTGGCAAACTGTTGAACAACATTTACCAATAAATAATAAAGTAGAGTTATTACTTTTTGTTTTTTTTTCAAGGAGGTGGAATTTTCCCAAAGGATTTGTCGCGGAACCAAATGTTAAATTCCAGAAGAGCATATTTATAACTGGATTAAATCAAATACGTTGACAGCTTTAATGACATTTTTCTTTTTCTTATTTACTATTGACCACCAGCCACCAAGCAGCAACAACAACAACAAGAGCAATTTCAATTTTCAGTCATTCGCACTTTCTCCTGTTTTTATTTTTTACGTTTAAGCCAAACAAATAAAACATATGAATTATGTCTACACATAAACGCAAAAAATGAATTTATATACTTTGTTTTTTGTTTTTATTTTCTTCCTTTTTTTTGGACCTATGTATATATATTTTTTATTTCTTTATTTCAAATTTTCAATGTGTGTTTAGTGTTGTTGTTTTCTTTTTTTGTTATTTTTTTTTCCAAATGGCGTCACTAGCGCCAATAAATGTGAAAGATTTGTTTGAGGATTTTCGTGTGAGATATTTGCCTAGGCACAAAATGAATCACAAAATGAGAAATACGAAAATAAAGAAACTGCACGAAAGATATGACATTATTTATATACCCTTTAGAATTGATAAATACGGCGATATATAGATAGATAGAATTGTATGTATTAGCTTTATCACATAAACTTGGTTTAGTTTATATATCTACTCGATTGAGACCAATTGTAACAAGTCAATGGCATAAACTATATACCCTTTCGTATAGGGTAATAATGAGAAAGCAAATGCTCTTTCAATGAGTCAATATGTGTCACATGCAACAAAAAATAGAAGAAGAAAATAAACCGAAAAAATTTTAATAATAATTATCTCAAATTTTTTTTGCAGCACAAATATTTTATAAATAGAAACCAAAAATATTTCATTGGGCTACATCATCAACATTTAAACGAGAGACAGTGAGAACATTAGAGAGAAAAATACAGAGAGAGAAAGAGAGAGAGAGCAAGAAAACGCAAATATGTAGTTCATTAACATGTAAAAATATGAGGTAGAAGAGGATAAAGCAGCACACATTTTGCTTGTTGAAGGTGAAGTTCATTTAAATTCCGCGTCACTCAAAAACTAAAATGAAAACACACACGAAAACGATTGGGTGAAGGTCAACAGCAAATACATTTAGACGCTTGCCGCCCCCTCGAATGACTACCATTTGTCTTTGGCAATGGCCTCATCCTGCTCCTCCTCCAACTGTTCATGATCTAAAGCATCTGCATCATCATCATCCTCATTATGATGATGATAATTAGCATGTGTGTGTGTGTGAGACTGGAAATTCGTTTGTTTGTTTGTTTGTTGGTCTTGGCTCTGCTCCCATGGAGGCGTCTCTCGATGACGGTGCTGCTGACGCTGCGAATGTGCGGAAATGCGTCCACAAACATTTGGGATTAACACACACACACTCACAGACATAGCAAGAGATGTACACACACCCTGACAAACCGCATTGTTAAATCTGATTGGCATATTCTATAAATTCTTTATAGAAAATTGATGAGTGAGTGAGAAGTGAAATTTTGTTTTCCGAAAATTTGTAGCGGAAATGCTTGTTGATAGAATACGATACAAAGGCATAGATTCAGTTAATAAATCAGATTAAACTAGTGTGTGTTTGTGTGTGTGAGTCTGTGTAATATAAAAGTAAATCAATTAAATTCTATGAAAATGAATAAATCATTTGAAAATTGCTTACAATTAGTTACACAAAGGAATTGATTTGCATTTATTTCAATTTTAAGTGCCAAATAAAAATGTTTGATTATTGTTTTCAATAAATAAATAAATAAATTGATGAGTTCAAAAAAAAAAAAATGGTGAATCTGACAAAAACATTTTTCTAGTTAACCGTAAGTTAAGCTACCTATTTTTAGTCTGTAGCTTTTTCTTTTACAATTTACTTCTTGTTAACAACTTTAATCAGTACAAAAACCATTATCTATTTGAACTTCAAGTTAACACTTGAATAGGTAAAATGATATCGTTTGTTCATGGGCAGTGAAGAACAAACTATCAAGCTATTATCTTCAAGGAGTTTTTGGTAAATCATTGAAAATGAAGTGATTAGCACTTCAACGGAATGTCAAAAGGAAATGAAATACAAGTCTGTCGGTTCCATGTTTTCTTTTCTTTTCTTCGTTTTGTTTTTGTCGTTTAGGGTAAAAGTTAATTGCCAGTTCTTGGCTTTTCAATAAGAAAAGACAATTAATCTTGGTCTATTTAGGTAATCAAACCATAATCTAGTCCTTAATGAGATTTTGTCCTTCTCAGATGCACACACACACACACACACACACACACAGACAACACCTTATTGATTAGTATTCATGTTGTAACCTTTACATAATTAGCCAAAGTGCAATTAAGACACAATCAATCAGCAAATAAGTAAAAACAACTGGAAATATATTTACAAGTTTATCTATTCCGTTTAATTGAATTTCATACCACCAACAACAACAACAACAACAACTCTCTCTCTCTCTCTTCCTCTCACTCTCCATACAAGAGTATATGTATATGTACACACTTTCGACAAGTTGGCTAACAATCTTAATTACAAGATAAGTTTGTAACTGTTTCACTGCGTGTTTCTAGTCTGTTCAGTCTGCTTGTAAATGTAATTAGGATACTTTTGTGATAATAACAACAATTTTATTCGCTCTCTCCCTCTTCGATGCCCCAAGGCTGCACATAAATTATAACAAATAAATCAAAAGCATATATAACTAAAACTGCACAACAAAAAAGGCCAGCAATTGACATAAAAAGCTATCTTCATAGACAGAGATACAGGAACAGAAACTCACACATACATATATACATTAAAAGGACATTCATGGCTGGGACTTGGACATGACATATGGGAAAAGTCTATCTTGATGTTGAATGAGAAAACTAAACGCAACTAAAATCAGAAAAATAAAACGAAAAGTTGCGGTCGCTTTTAGGTTTTTCCTTTCTGCATGTCAGAATTTTGGGTTTTATTTTTTTATTTTTTGGTAGGGCAAATTCAACGCTTGACAGTCATTAGTCATAAAAATTGTGTGCTGATGATAATGATGACAGCAGGGCACAGGGACTGAGACCACACTAAGGCAAACAGTCAAGGTTTTTGCCAAGATCAAGGACAGGCATCAGAATCAAAGCAGAATCCTCATCATCATCTGCCAAAAACCTCAAACCTTGACCAAAGTGAACCAGAGCAAAGGGCTACAATAATAATAAGAATAACCGCAGCGCCGTGGGACCAACGAAATTCTGTGGCTTTAACGCAATTTGCATACTCTGCACTTAAGTGGGATGTAAGTTAATTATAAGAAAGTTCTCTTCCACTTTGCTTAGAATAACTCAAGTTAAATGCGGTTGGGGCGGTTGGCCTAAACAAATTACATTCTGAAATTTCATATTTTATATTTCAGATGTACTTTTGAGTTAAAAAGAAGTTATGTAACGTATTTTTCCATAAGCTTTTTCCTTTGAACATTTTCACATAGTTGAGAATACCCAATATTGAGATAGAAAGGACATTATCTTGTTCATCATGGTCAAGCAGCAACTCAAAGGTCTCCCCAATGAATAATTGCTCTATAAAACCGTATATAGTAGGCAAAAAATTATGCAACAAAAGAAAACCAAAGCAAGTAAAATATGAAGAGAGAAAGGAAGAAAGTGAGAGAGAGCCGAAATGGTGATGGAATGGGAGTATAAAAAGCAACCTGAAAGATAAATATTATACCAAATCTCCAAAGAGAAGCATTTATCTGGTTTCCTTTTCTTAGTTTCATTTCAACAAAGCGTAAAGAAAATCGTGGAGAAGGGCAACAAAGAAAAAATAGAATTAAAAAGAAAGGGTTAATTAAAGTTGAGTAGCGCCCACACTCAAGGTGAACACACACACACACACACACAGGATGGTGTGGATGACAGAGAGAGATAGATAGATAGTCAGAGGCAATAAATTATTTTATGGTCTCCATTTTGGCCTTTCTAATTTTTATTTTTCTGGAGGACTTTCGCTTCTAGCTCCAATGTCAACGTTAGCCTATCCAACCAAGTGAAATTTAAGGCATCTTAAACAGATTTTTCTTTTCTTTTTTCCCATCTTTTTTTATTCTTGGGTTGAGTTTTTTTTTTTTGGTGTGTACTTATTTATTTGGCTGGCAACTGAAAGCATCGAAAAGAGAAAGAGGAAAGGAGAGTCGAAGCTTGCAGCTGGCTTTACTTGGTAAGAGCAAACATAGTACCAAAATTGAAAAAATGGTTATATAGCAAATATATTTATATATCTAATTGAGGCAGACAGCCGACTTAAAGGATATGTCGCAAAGTGTGCCTTTTGCGTTGGTCCTCTTATTATTGCTGTTGTTATTCCAGTCAAGTCGAGTCCAGTAGGAAGTCTACATCGGAGAGACAGGAAATTAAAATTTAACCCAAAACAACACTGAGCCCCTCAACTAAGTCCATGGGTCATCATCACAAGACAAGGAGGGAGTATGGTGGACGGTGAAGGCGGTGGTTAGGAGCAAAAGGAGAAGGTTTATTGTACTTGGCAGGCAGCGCATTAAAATGAATTACAGAGTGACAAAGCATGAGCAACAGAAACGGAGAGACAGGCAGACAGACATACCAGCAGAGTTTAAAGGAAAGAGATAGCAAATGGTGTTGATTCCTGTATGGTATTATATAGAGATGGCTGAAAAATCGAGAAAGTGTATCTATCTATGTACATTTTGATTATTTCTCAAGCTGGAAATCGAAAATTTTGCTTATCTGCCACTATTGTTGACTTCATTTGTCTTGTTAATTCTTAACTTTTTCCATTTGTGCCCTATTATTTTAAATTTTTTGTGTTTTTCTACCTGTGATCTTTATTTTGTTACAGGTTACTCTTGTATTCGTCTTTATTTTGCATTCCTCTTAGTTTTCTTTCTTTATTTAGCCATTACGTTTCTCTTATCTCTTCATATTCACATTTCTTCTTACCGTAGCTTTCAAGTTGTTCCTCTTTTAATTTTAATGTCGATTTCATTTTGGGCATTCTATTTGCTTCTCTATGACCTGCAGTGTCTTTTGCTTTCCTTTCTGTCATATATTTCAGTTTTGTTTCATCTCCATTTTTGTTCTGAAATCATTTTTTGTTTCTCTCTTTATCATCATTATAATCGCCCACATCATTCCACAAGAGTTTTCATCACGTTTCCATCCCTAATTTAAATCAACACAATATACGAGGAGTCAAAGTGGGAATGGCAGAGAGAGTGGGCGCTGGAGAGGGAGACTTGGATCTACAGATGGCAGCGTGGGCTTTAAGAGGAAGTCCTTAATTTGTTTCCAGCCAGGCAACAGTAAGTAGTCCTGTGCTCCTTCCCTTTCTACTACCCACTTAGTATCCACTACGACATACAACTACTGTGTATTCCACCTTTAGTCGTATTTTCATTTGAATTTTTAATTTCTAGTCTTGTGCTACGTACTTTATCATACCCCTTAGAGCCATCCGCCGCCCACTATGGTGACACTTTTTGCATTAGTTTAACACACGAAACAGAGTTAAGAGTAGGTGGGAAAACAGGAGATGTGGGAGGATGAAAAGCGTGAAGCTAGCTAGCTGAATTCCATTCAGGATATGGTTCTCTGGCATCTATTTAAGTGAGTGAAAACTTTTTCCTTAACATTATATAATCTACACACACACACACACACACACACACATCCATAGATCTAAAATGGAGGCACAGGCAAACATTGTGCAAAATTTTCAGCGCAAATTGTTGAAGGCAGGCAGCAGCCTCTATGCATATTTTATAAACGAACAAAGGAGATAGCTATACCAAAAGAAAAAGAGATAGATGCATAGAGAAAGACAGAGAGAGAGAGAGAGAGAGAGAGAGAGAGAGAGAGAAAGAGAGGGACCGAAACAGAGGTTGTATGTGTGGTAGGTACAACTTACCCCGCTTCATGAATTTTGCATTTTTTTTTTTACCGCCACCTCCCTACGCCCTCCTCTTCCTTCTTCCCAATTTGCTATTGTTGTTGTGGACCCAAAAAATGTTATGCATAAAAAGCCAGCCACAGAGTGAACGTTAGTAAATAAAATTTTTACTGGCATGTGCAGCAGGCATGTCCCCTCCCTCCCTTCAACCAACGACGCAATATTCCCGTCAACAGCAGCAGCAGCAGGAGAAATGGCAGCAAACCAACCAACAACAATTGAAATTTTTCGGCAAGTGCAAACATTTTTCGCGCCCAGCTGTTTGTATGCTCTTTGTCTCTCTCTCTATCTCTCTCTCTCTCTCTCCCTCTCTCTTTCTCACTCACACCGTGGGTCCGTCTAATGGAGAGCTGATTTTAATTTAAAGATTAGCATTGAATTATTTAAGGGGCCAAAACGCGAGCAAACAATTTGAATTATGTGGCGTAGAAAATTATATAGAACTGTGTAGAGAGAGGGAGAAAGGCACAGAGCGAGATAAGGAGGGGTAGCGCATAAGCAGGACGAGTCCTTCAAAAACAGCATTGATAAATGAGCTAGAAATTAGTTCAACATGGCGTCATCATTTGTGGCTCACTTGTTGCAGCAACCTTCAGAGCCTTAAATGTGGAAATGGAAATGGAACCGACTAGACGTGAAATTACTTAAGGCTTAAAGATAATCATCATCATATTTTCTAAAAATTCAACACCATAACGAAGCAAAAACACAAACAAAAAAGCGTAGATGGCAATGATTAAGTGAAGTCTGCTTCCTTATAAAAAGTCTGCCATAAATATATTGTAAGAATTGATCCAAATTAAAACTTTTTTTTTATATTCAATCAAGTTGAAAATCATTTTCATTTTGGAACTGTAAAGAATTTGCAATGAAAAAGTTTAAAATAAAATATTCAAAAATGCATAGAACCAACAAAAACTACGAGAAAATAAGAATGAAAAATAATTTTACTGTCATTTTTTGCCTTTCATTTCTTCATTTTGATTAGCTGATTTATTAGCTGCTTTCAGTTCGATTTGACAACAATTACAATATTGGCAGCAATTTTTGATTGTTTTATGTGGTTTTTGTTTTGGGTTTTTTTTTTATATTTCAAAGCCATCATTTATCATCTAATAATCAGTGGCTAAGCCCTAAAAAGGACACCGCAAAAGTGTTCAACGAAACGAAACGAAATGTTGTCAGTGCAAAGAGAGACAACGCGGCCGAATGTGAAAAGCATGAACAATGTAAATCCGCAAAACTAAAGGGCGACAATTGCGCTCAACTGTGTGTGTTTACTGAATGGGCGTGGCGGACACAATAAAAGAGACGGAGAATTGTGTGCAGAATGGGTAAGGTTTTGTGGGTTTTCCAGTGATGTTGCTGTTGATGCTGCTACTGGCAGGCTTGTTGTCCTTCAACAAAGTTGACCTTGCACTTGCCACTTGCTGCTGCTGCTGGCTCAGTCAGTTTCCTGCAACTGCACGCGCCGGATGTTGATTTTCATGGTTACGTTTTCCTTTACGCTTTACCACTCTCTCTCTCTCTCTTTCTCTCTCCCTGTTTATCTGTTTCTCTCTCTGTGTGTGCAAGGACGCGGCAAGAGCTGATAAACAAAAAGACACATGACTGCATCCACGTGCCACCGCATTGCATCGAAAAGTGCGTACAAGTTTTGAGTGGTTTTTTTTTTTAATTACATCTACATATATGTATGTAGAGATATAGGGATTTTTTTGTATGCATCCAAATGTGCAAATTGTTATGTAATATGCACGAGGCAAACAACTTTGTTGATATCGACCTAGAACTACCTTTGGCTACCATTTCAATGAAAATATTTAGTTAACAGCTAGTCAGAATTCGCTATGAGAAGCATTTAAGCCATTCCAACTTTCTCGTTTTTGTACACAATCGAAACTATGTTTAGATATGCATACAACAATTGTTGAACTTGAACAAACAAAAAAGTTACCTTAGAAACCTTAGAATAACATGAGCGTGTTGGTAAAACCCTACAACTGCCTCTAGCGGACAATAGAAAGTTCAATGAATGAGGCCCTCCATTTCTCCTTCTGCCTTTTTCTCTCTCTCTTCTTTTTCTCTGAAGTAGTGAAACCTTTTTCCTAATGAAAGGATTACCAATTAGTTGCTAAACAATTTGGATAAGTAAGAATACATTTTTCTTAATAGATTTCAAGTGGATAAAGTGTTCATCTTTGTTTGAATTGAAATTGATATGCTCTTCTGGCACTCAACGTTTATAGGGTATTGTGTATGAAAAACGTAAAACAGTAAAAACCAAAATCCAAATAGAAAACTAACAAAAATGGCAATTTGAATGCTGTGAGCCCTAAAAAGTATGCTACATTTTTTGGTATTCGTGTGTGTATATATGTGGGTAAAATAATGCAATTGAAATTGTTTTACAAAATGATTGCAATATGTTGTTGTTGTTGTTGTTGTTAGTGTAACTGGAGATTGCATTCCAGTTGAAATAACTTGTTGTTGTTTTACCCAGCCAAACACCCCCGACCCCCTTCACCCTTAGCCAACAGTTTATCTATCTGACTCTCGTACTCGCATTCGTTCTACGTTCATGTCCTTTGTTTTTTGTGAGTTTCGTTTCTTTTTCTCCATTTGCTACTTGCCAGGATCTCAAATTGCCATTGCAAATCATAAAAATAAGCGCATTTCTTACTTTTGTTCTGACATTGCGCATTGGCGCGCTCAAAGATAAGTATCGAATGCATTTTCTGGGGATAGAAAGATGCGAAACACTCACAACACCAACAGCCAACCAAAGAAAGCAAAATCTTTAAACGAAGCGAGAAGCGAAACGAAATTGCAAATACTTTTTCATTCTTTGTTGTTGTTGTTGCTGTTGTCGTTATTGTTGCTTTTGTGTGACACATAATTGATTACAATATGGCATACAAATTGATAGCTCTCAATGAAAGTTTGGACACTTTTCTGATTGATTATACATATACACCAACAGGCAACAGATCCAAAATAAAACGAAAATTTATCAGAAAACTACTATATACATATGTACATATATGTATATAACATATGTATAAATATACTAAGCATAGTATCTAAACATATTTCAGTCTACTGAAGTGAAACTTTAAGAGAAATTTGTTAACTTCAGAACGAGTTGAAGCAAGTGGAGCTCAAAATATTGAAAATTCGAATTGATTGCTATGGATATGACTTGAAATTGAGAGTTCTTATCAATGTTTTCTCATTGCTCATCTTACTTTTGACCTATTCTTTCGATCTTGTTAAAAGTTTTCAAAAATGCTCTAAAAAACTCAAATAGTTTTCTCAAAAAAATGTAATTTTATACTTATCTTACGTAGAGAGTATTAAATATGCATGTTTTGCGTCTCGATGAACTCGCATTAACTCACCTGAAACGACATATGAAATGGATATAAATAAATTAATTTCAAATAATCACATTGAATAAAAGTTAATTTAATGAAAACGCGCAAAAAGGCATTGCCAGCCGTCAGTGGTGACGGTTAAAGCGGTGGTTGACTTCTTATAATTATGTGATTAAATGTTAATCAACACAATTTAAGTAATTAATTTAATCGTTGTCGTTGCTGCTGCTGTGACTGGTGGATGATGTTGATGCCTCGTCATCATCATCGTCGTCAGCAACTCTATTTGCCTATTTTCATTAAAAGCTTTTGCCACACTCTCACTCTTGCTCTTAACCCCAAAAGGAAAAAAAAAATAAAACTTAACCACAAAATTAATGCAAAACACACTTGCTGCTTCATTTAATCGACTTATAGACACGCCCCTAGGCCCCCTGCCTACCCCACTCACACACACACACACACACGCACAACACAGCAAAAAAGTGCCAACGTAGCAGGCATTAGCCTTCATTTTCATCTCATTTCAGTGGGTTTGGGTTTGGATTGGGTTGGGTTGGGTTGGGTTGGCTGGCTGGCTATGCGGTTGGTTGGCTTTGGATCTGTGTAGGGTTGGCTGTTGGTGGCAAAGCGCAAAAAGTTTCAACAAGTCACGCATTCAATTAAAAAGCTGCGACTTTACTGCGACTCTGGACTTGGACTTGGCGTTAATGTTTGTGGATTATAACGCCAAATTCAAACCCAAGCCAAGGCAAAGTCAAGACCAAGCGCAAGCCCAAGCCCAAACGCAAACTCAAACTCAAACCCAGATCGTAACCAAGACGAGCTGAGCCAAGTCAAGTAAAGTCATTCAAGGCCTTTCGCAGCTGGCATTTGCATTTAATTATTAACAGTTGTGTGTGTGTG
Organism: Drosophila paulistorum; assembly: GCA_018152135.1. Lineage (NCBI taxonomy): Eukaryota > Metazoa > Arthropoda > Insecta > Diptera > Drosophilidae > Drosophila > Drosophila paulistorum. The sequence goes on along the minus strand of JAECXG010000606.1, from coordinate 17,994,794 downwards.
TGGCTGTGTGCGGGTGTGTGTGAAGGCTTCTCCATCTTCGTTATGTAAAAGTCTAAAAGTTTTCTCTGCGCCACATTAGCAATTGCCTCGAGTGCAGCGTCAGTGGATAAATAAGAGAATGTGTAAGGGGCCGCCGGAGCGAAGGATGGAACACAGATATTGTGCATTTCTTTTGCCATACTTTTCGAGTTGAGAGAGCCTTGCGGGCCAATTCTCATATTGCGGCAGCCAGTTAAATGCAATGGTTCTCCCTTCCCATCCAACCAACTCAACGTTTAAGCCATTTTCATCTTACACTTTTGCTGTTTACGCATCTACTTCGACTTTTTCGTCTACTCGTCTTACCCATCTTAAACTAAGTGCACTTAAAACTTGAGGAAAAAAAAAACTTTTCAATTAATTGCCAATTAATTTTGCGCAATACAAAACTTCAACCTTAGTTGTTGTTGTTGTTTTGAAAGTGAGTTTTGCCAAATGTCAATCAATTGGTCGATACCGAAAATAAATTTGATAAATGCTTAACAAATTGTGCACAAAATTGAATTGAATTCTTACTTGCTCTTCTCTTCTCTTCATTCACTCTTGTTTGACCCACTCGTTCTCATCCCTCATTCAATAGGCAGACAAATATTCTTCAACTAAGTAAATTTGTTTAAGTAAATCAAAAGAATCAATTTATTTACTTAGCTGATGATTATTCTCTCTCTCTCACTCACCCTCTACACAGGCATCGCTATCTCTATTCCAATCGATCAACTAAAATATGATAATACAAATACTTTCTCCATTCAAAAAAAAATATTAGTAAAATAAACACTCATTCTATAAATAATTCAGTCTAACTGTTTTCTCTAGATCTTGTTCAATATTTGACATTTAGTTAGCATCAAACTCTAATCTAACTTAATGCCAGTAAGTGAATTAAACGATTTCTAAATTCGTAAATTTACATAAATAATTTAAAAAGCAAAACAAATTAGAAATGCTCATTCTCATGGTGCAAGTGTTTGTAATAATTGTTCAAACGAGCAGAAAAATTTCATTTTAAAGGAATACAAAAAAAATGTTCATACGAAATTCCATGCCCTAAGAGTCTCATGTATAAAACAGCATTTTATGTTCGCCCACAATTCGTAGAAAATTGCATTGCCATTCCAAGTATATATCTATATATATATATATATATATGTATATATTTCTATACGAACTTATGCCAAAGATACATACATATATCAATTTCAATCTTTTGTATGCCATGGAAAATTGCAAAAAATAAAAACTTTTCCTGCAATGTCCCTTTTGGGTTGTGCTGCCTGCCAGACCAAGAAAATAGGTAAAATTCAAAGTAAAATATTTGAATAATAAAATGAATGCCTGATGAGCTAACTCAACTCAACTGACTGACTGATGGACTGACTGCCTGCCTGCCTGACCAACTGTCTAACTGTCCATACGTTTGTTATTCGAATTTATGGTTTAGTTTGATTGAATATTTCATAATAGAGAACTTGCATGAAGCTTCTTTTTCTTGGCCATTTGGCAAGAGTTCCAAGCCACACTGCATAGAGCAGATGGAAAGCCAAATTATGCTATAGACAGACAATTTACAAATTGCATTATACAATGGCATAAGGCAGGCACTTGGCAAATAGAGCAAAAGCATAGAAGAAGGGACATAGAAGAGGGACAAAGGAGATTGAAAGACCAAGTTTTTGTATGTCATGCTAAAACCCATCTAGCAATTGATTGAGGTGATAATTTCCTCATTCTCATTCTCATTCTCTTCACTCAAATCTATCGTAACCCACTCAACTATTTTAGTATTTTGCATCAATATGCAACTCTGCAAGCAGGCAGCAAGCAAATACAATAAACTTGATGGTGGTAAGGCGGCAGCAACAGCAGCAGCACGAAGAAAAGAATGTGCAACTTTCTGCAGGCGTCGGCAATTGCAATGAAACTTATTTTTATTGACATTTTAGTTGGGAGATGCAAAGAGGGAGATGCTCCTTCTTAATGTACACAATGTGTAACAATATTTGCATATACGTAGTTCTCAATAGAGCAAGTAAGAGGAGCAGAGAAAGGGAAGGGAAGGGTTACGTTTGTGTGTGTTTGTGGATGGCCAGAATAAAGGAACCGTTTTACACGACGAGAGAATATCAAGAATCGATTCAAATGTTATAAATTCTGTTAATAATTGCCAAGTAACTTTATTGAGTAAAGTGTTCACTTGGAATGGATTGAATTACTCAACTCTCTCCCTAAACGGGGGAAAAGGAATCATAAGGAATTTCTTATTTTAAGTGTTTTTAGCTTGATTCAATGTAATTTCAACCTTTTTAAGTTCTTAAGTGCCTCTGTTTTAAGAATTGAACGTTTTTTGAAATAAGAATTGAATTTTAATAATATTTTTATAATTAATTCTTGGCGCAAAGAAATTGAACCATTTAAAGTTTTTTCTTTAAAGTAAATTTCATACAACTTGGACTCTTTTTCGAAACTGAGACATTTTTTGTTTCTTTATTGAGTTACAGTCTTTTTCTTGATGTTTTTCTCCTCCTCCTCCTCTCTTTCTCTCTTTCTCTCTCTCTCTCTCTCTCTCTCTGTGTCTCTAACATTGGGGCATCTCTTTCTCTTGGCAACTAATAACCAAAGTTTACACAAATGCTCGATGTAGTCAATTTGAAGGCATAAAATTTTCAATAAAGTTGCCAGATGAGAGATGACTTAAGCCTAATCACCACCGATGGATGGATGGATGGATGGACCGACCAACTGAGCAAGCGAACGAGCGAGCAAATGCCATGAAATTTTATGCTCATGGTCAGTTTGCAATTTGGATGCTTTTATGGCCTCCTCCTGGCCACGCCCTTTAAATACCCACATACATACATATATCCCACCCACATTCACACATACATACATACATATGTGTATGTAGACCCCACAGACAACACTTTATTACCGCCTCGTAAAACATACCTAAACTTCTCTTGACCGTGGCACGTGGCTTATTGCTGCCGCTATTCAAAGTTACCGCAATGGTGGCCGTTGTCCTTGGCTTATTTGCAGGCGTTTTGCTTGAAATCAAAGGAAATGGTTTCGGTTGTCTTAGTGTTGTTGTTATTGAGTTATTTGCTCCTCCTCCTCCTGTTGCCGCTGTTGTTACTGGCAACAAATGATGATGATGTTGCCGCTGTTGCTGTTGCTGCTCCTGGTTACTGGCACTTGGTAATGCCGATGTTGATACCGATGTGCTTGATCGCTTATAGCCTTCGGTGAGAAAAGCTGGTGGTGGTGTTATTGGTGGTGCTGGTATACACATTTGCTCATCCACCGGTGAACTTGCCGCCGTACTTGGCGCTGTAATGCATTCGCGTAACCGCAAGCCACCAGCAATTGGTTTCAATGTATTTGTTGTTGCATTGCTAGCTGCTGCTGCTGCTGTTGTTGTTGTTGTTGTTGCTGACGAGTTGGTGCCACCAATGGCAATGGCCGCACTCGATGTGGATGGTGTTGCTCCACCGCTCTGGCTATGACTGTGACTATGTGACCCATGGCTCTCATTGCAATAGAGCTCCAAATGATGTTTGTCACAACGTCGCCGTCGTCGTATATTTGGGGCAATGGTCTTCATTTTGTTGCCATTCGTTGAGGCCGGGGATGAAGATGCCGCCGCCGCCGACGCCGCAGCCGCTGACGTTCGATTAATTGATGGTACGCCGTCTTTTGAATTGAGACGTAAATAGTGTACACGAAAGATGCGTACTGGTTGATGTTGCAGATGTTGTTGTTGCTGTTGCTGCTGTTGTTGCAGCTTTTGTTGCTGCTGCTGTTGCAAATATTCTTTGTAGGTTTGCTTACGTGGCTGTTGTTGTTGTAACAATGGTAATTGTAATTTTAATTGTTGATGTTGCTGTGTTTGTTGCTGTTGTGGTTGCTTACTTTCGTATTGCAGCATTTAGTTGAATTGTTCAAATATATATATATATATATATATGTTTCTGTATATATATGCTATGTATTGTTTTGTTGGTTTAAAATTTATAGAAAATAGTAACTTTTTTTTTTGGTTTATGTCATAGATCTTAATATTTCTGTATATATATATAACTGTATAGTTTATTATTTATTTCTGTTATTTGTTTTAGTTTAGTTTACTTTAAAATGGAAGCTTTCAATTGCGGCGTTTTGTAACTTTGTTTGCTTTATTTTGAATTTTTGTTTAAATTTCTCCTTGTATGTGGTACTCTCTTTCTCTCTTTCTCTCTCTCTATCTCTATCTCTATTTATCTATCTCTCTCTGTCTCTATATATATATAACGCTCTCTATCTGTGTATGCTTGATTATTGTGGCTTTATTGTTAGTTTTATTTGACTGTTTGTTGATTGGTTAAATATTGATATTTATTTGCTTATTTATTGATTTACTTATTTATTTTTTTCTTTCGTTTTTGGCGTAACAGTTTTAAAAATTTCCGTTGTTGTTGATTTTAAGCCTCTCTGAATGCTTGTCTTTTTTGTTTTTTGTATTGTTTTAATAATAAGTTTATAATTTATAGTTATTTGTATACAACAACCGTATAAATAGTTGACTTGAAACTTTTCATATAGATTGATAGAGAGAGTTTTGTTAACCTTTTATATATATATAAATATATATATATATATATCTGTGTGTATATATATATTTATTTCATTTAAAATCGTAGTATTTGTAGAGCAGGAAACACCTTCGTTTTTATTTTAGTAACTTTTTTTCTTTTGTTTTGTTGGTTTTATCTGCAAAATGTGAAATGAATTTTCATTTGATTTTCATAGTCACCATGAACTGCCACGCCCATGCAGCTACTGTGCATTACGCCCTATTAAAATTGGTAATCAAACGAAATGTCGCTACAAATTATTTCACTTCCTCATTCAATCTATCTCATTTGTCTTTTCCCTTGTTTCATTCATTTTGACTTTGCCATCATACCCTGTCTATGCCGAAAGATCAAAACGGGTATACACCTGCATATACATATATACATTTTTATTCCTGTTCAGAATCAGCAGCGTTTACAAGTTTCACCATTAACCCACAGAGAATGGGTAAATAAACTTTAGAAAATTCTGGCAATTTTTCTTGAAGCCTTTTAACCAATTAGAAAGGTATCCGACAGTCGTCCATTCTTTCTACCTTCTCCCTGCGGTAAGTAAGACTGTTGTTTTTTATTTCATTTTCGTTGATTTTTCAACATTTCAAAAATTAATGACTTGCGAGAGCACAAAACAACAACAACAACAACAACAGCTACAGCGAAAAGAAGAAAAGTAAAGTAAAAAACGAAACGCAAAAAAAAAGGCGCAATGGAAAATGGTTGACAAGAGACCGCCGCATATTGATACCATTGAGGCGTGACTGAAATATTTGATTAGAAACGGCAGAAGAATAAAAGTGAAAAAACAACCCAAGTGGATGGGAAATGAAGAAAAAGTTGAAAACGTTGTTATATAATTAGGAAATGAGGAAAGCAGATCATGAGGATATATTTAATGTAATTTTGATGTATTTGTTTTTCACCATTATTTGCGGTAGACCAACATCACCACCACATGGCATATGCTTACGGATTGTTGTCTATCTAACCAATCAAGCAAGAAAAAGTTCCCTATCCTTCTTCCTATCTCTATCTCTCTATGCCACCCAATAAGCCTGTCCATATCCCTTGCTGTCAGTTGTCGGTGGCAGCCAGCGTTGACAATAAGTGAGTGAAAAGGAAAAAAAAAATAAAATAAATAAAAAAAAAAATGGAAGAAAAAGAAAAGAAAATGCCAATTCTTTTTGCAGCTGCTGCTATTCACTGTCTCTCTCTCTCACACTCACTCACTCTATTTCTATCCTTCTCAAGTTGCGTACTATGTAATAAGCCAATCAATTCAGTGTCAGATGAACTGCTTCATTAATTTCAACTCCAAGTTGTTCAAGAAAAGAGGAATTCTGATGCCTGCTCGGCCCTGCTCTGGTCTGGGCTGGTCTAGTCTGGCTCTTTTGCCACAAAAAGTCACGTAAGCCTAAAGGACGAGTGTATGTATAGATGGTAAACGAACGACTAAGGAATGGGGTCCAGCAAAAAAAATAAATAAAATAAGCCTACTTAGCTAACGCTATTTCTTTATTTTGTGCTCCTGCTCCTGCTGCTGCTGCTGCTGTTATTTTCCTTAAGGACACTTTCATCTACAGCCATATCGATGGCCAGTTTATTCCCCAAACTTTTCGCTCCTACTCTTACTTTCTCTCCCTCTCTCTCTCTTTCTTACGATTATTTATGTATCTTAAAGATACACGTGTCGATGCTTTTGACCACCTCTTTGCAAGTGGAAAAAGGAAAAGTTTAGCTCTCAGGTGCGTAATTTTTTTCATCATTTTAAACTAAAAGTGTTTCAAACGAAACTTTATGCCCAAAAGAGAGTTATAAATAATCGCTTTTTTCTTAGTCGTCTTTGTCGTCGTCGTCGTCGTCGTTGGTGGAGAATATCATTTGACTCTTCTTCAATTTCCATTTAAGTTTTGGTTTCTTTCTTCTATTTTATTTGTGATATTTCTTGATGATTGGGCTTTTTGAGCTTGGTTTTGTAGACGTCCATAATGAGGACGGCGACAACGTCTTTCACTAATTGCAAAAGTTTCGAGTCAAATCGCTTCATGTGAGGGGATTTTTCTTATATATACATACATATATATGTATTTACTTTGCCTCATCAAATTGAAATTTGGCCTATAACTAAAAGTTATAATTGAATAGCTATTTCAATAGGCGGCTTGTGCTTAGGCGTGGGCGTGGCAGTTATACATGACCTTATGTGTGTAAGTCTCTATGTCTGTGTTTGTGTGCGTGTGTGTGCTATAAGTGTTTGCACATTAAAACAAATCTCGGTAGTTCAATTTTTGGAAACAGCTAACTGAACGACTGACTCTAAGGGTTCCCTCGCCTACTTCCCTTCATGTCTCACAAACTGTGCAAATATCTGTTATTTGCATAATTTCTATGTAATTTGAATGTATTACCAGCTTAAATATTTGTTCTCGGACTGAAAACTTTTGTTCAAGAACTTTTGAAAATCTGATAGAAGGCATTTCTCGTTTAATGTGTATCCTGCTTGGTGTGTTCCTTTTCCTTTTTTTTTTTTTTTGTGCAATTGCAAATTATATGAAGCCAAATTTACTTCAATCTTTAACTTAATCGCCTCCTTAATTTAGACATTTGAGACTTTTGTAGATCTACTTTTAATGTAATTCATAATGGCTTCATTTTATTTGTACGACTTTTGTTTTGTCAGTCAGGAAAAGTTTTTGATGCATCAAAAATGGATGTAAATTGAAATTGTGGAACCCAAATTGTTTTCATTGTTAACAATTGTTTTGTTTTTAACTACGTTTTTAATACAAATTTCGAAATCGAAATCTAAATATATGAAATAGTCAAATAAATATTATCATAAATTATTGAACTCTATATTCAGATTCTATACAAGAACTTAGATATTTTTTTTTTATAGTTAACTAAAGTCTCAATTATTTGATAATAGGAATCCTTTTCATGAGCTTGTTTCCAATTAAATTGTTGATTTATTTTCCTGTCGTTTTGTGGATTGTCTGTTCATTTGTTCGTCTGGTTTAATGATTCACTTACGTATTTCTTTTTTTTTTCACAAAATTAATTGTACTACATAGACAGAGAGCAAAAACCACTTAGTTAAATTACAAATGTTTATTTCTTGGCCAGACGACAGACACATATTCAATGCATGTCATTCAATAAATTCTTAGCATTCTCTCGAATATATATTTGTGTTTATATATATATATCTTTTGTGTCTCCCGGTAACAAGGTAACACCTTGACTTTGGCGATCTGCTCTGTTGTGGCTGTAGATTTTTCTCTATTGCACACAAATTTCTTACGCTTAGGGCTCGATCTTGTTGGGTGTCGTGTGGTCGTCCAGTGGTCAATGCACTTCAGAATATTGTTTATAATTGTTATATATATATTCTTGTTGATCAAATTTATGGGGCCAAGTTGTCATTACGGATTCCAGGGCCAGTAGCAGAAAAATATATAGCATATAATTTTCACCGATTTTGATTTTTGATTCTTTTTTTTTCCCCCCCGATTTTGTTGTTGTTGTTGTTGTTGTTGTATAGGATATATAGGTATTTATGTTTCTCTTGGCGTGGGTGTCATAAAAATTTGGCACATAAATTCCACACACACACACACAGACACAAGCACAAACTCACAAAAAAAAAGTATTTAAAATAATTTCACTTTGTTTTTTTTTTTATTTCGTAAATTTTTTTTTTGTTCACGCACAGATAATAAAAGTAACAGTTCATAAAAATGGGAAATAAAAAAATTATTGAAATTGGGAAAACACAATTACCAAAATGTGGGGGGAACACAATATATTACAGGTTGCGAGGATTCGTTGTTTGTGGGCGGTTGGGGGAGTTGGGGAATTGTAAGTTAAACAAAACCTAATGAAAAACCGAAAAGAAGACTTGCAAATGTCTTTTGTATCACATCACATAAATGTTTTTTCTTTGGCTTTTTTGTTTCATCTCGAATTGTTAATAAAACATTTGTCTTTTAATTGCTTGCGCTTGTTGGCAATATTTGTTGTTGATAATTAATTGGTTGGTTCTTGTTATTGCTTTGAGATTTTTGAGATTTATTATTTTGGTTTTTTTTTAACAATTGTTGTTTGTTTGCTGTCTGTGTCTCTCTCTCCCTTTTTCTCTGTCTGCCACTCTTTCTCTCCCTCTCTCTCTCTTTCTCGCTCGCTCTGGCTCTTTTGATGTGATGTTCAGCTGTGCGGCCGACACGTTCAAGATTTGCCAACAAACTGATGCCAAACGGAAGCCGTGCAAATGTTTTTCATGACATTCTGGGCGGCTCGGCCAGCAGCAACAGCAACAGCAACAGAAGCAGCAGCAGCAGCAGCAGCAACATCATCATCAGCGGCTGATAAGCACATGCCGAGGAAAAGCTTTCTTGCAAAGAGAGCTAAAAATCACACACCGAAATAGCCAACGAAAATTCTCTTTCAACCTCAAGAGCATGAAAATTTCAAAAACAAATTCTCTTTTGCATTAGCCATTAGAATGCGTCTTTTGTTCATATCAACTGGCCCACATAATAGTTTAAGACAAAGCAATTATTAATATTAAATCAAGTTCATCGTGGAATAATTGTTTCACAGCACACACACACAGCACCTTTCCTCGTCAATATCATTATAAAACCATATCAAAATTCAAATATTGGAAACTTGATTCTAATAGAATGAGTTGTGTATCAAATATTAAATGTATTTCAGGTAAGAGATTAGCTTTATAAAGGAAAACAAAAGCTAACAAATATGAAAAAAGTATTTGAATCATATAAGAGATTTAATCGCCATCTATAAATCATTTTATGTAATATCCTTTATGTAGAACTCAACTTTTATAGTATAGGAGTTTCTCAAATAGGCTCATACTTTCATATCTATCTAATATCTAACAACTATCTAATTCTATCTATTATTTAGATTTCTATCTGTCTAATAGATATCTATTAACATAATAATCACAATATTATTTCCAATACTTTTAAAGTCTTTATAACTGTCAACATATTTAAACAAAGATTTCCAACAAAAATGTTTCTTTTTAAAATTTATTCCAAGATTCAACTTTTATCTATTAAGTGTTCATATATAGCTCACAATTCCTTTCAAAATCTTTTAAAAGTTTGCATCGATCGTTAGTAAAGTAGATAAAATATGCCATGAAATCGAAATGGACACAAATTGAAAAGTTGTAGAAAAGTTGGAAGAATTACAAAAACGAGAAATTTAAGAAATTTCACGATATTTTTCGTTTTAAAATTTCATATAATTGCATTGCACAATGTGCATAATTATTTCAATAATTAACCATATCAGGCCAATTGTCAAAACCTTTCTTAAAGGCAAAGAGCAAGCAAGCCAAAAGCTTTTTCTATTGTCTCTTAAAGAAATTGGAGAGAAAAGCTTTCAAGTTTTATCCTTGTTCGCTCTCACTTATTCGGACCTCGCTCTCTCTCGTTCCCTGTCCATGTGAATGTTTGCATGTGTTTTGTTTATGTCATGGCTCTGTTTGTTGTCCCCGGCTCGAGTCCAATGTGACTCCTGCTCCTTGCTGCCGTTGTGGTTGTTGTTGTGTCCTCTTTTACTGTTTATGCATACAGTCTGATTGAAATTATCAAAGAAGATGGGTGGTGTGGGAGGCGGGATATTTGTGAGGTGTGGGAGGGGCAACACATTGTGTGTGCGTCAATGCAACGATGATGATGGCGATGCCATTGTCATGGCCACACCATGGTGGTGGTCATGGTCATGGTCAATGTGCGTTGTTTGCCTGTTGCACATGATTTTGCTTCTCTTCACCGCTTCACAATGCTCTTCGCTTCTCTCGCCCATTGCCTAACCACTCAACTTGTAACGCCCACACTTGGTTGTCGGTGACTCGCATTAAAATTCAAATGAAATCAACTACACAACAGAGCTATAGCAGGAGAAATAATGAGAGGAAAACAAAACACACAAACAAAATGAAATCTAACTGAAATAAAATGAAAGTCGATGTTTAATCTGAAAATAGCCACGCCTTTTGTGGATAATGCGGCAATGGCCTGAGACCAAATTGTTACTATTCAATGCGAATACAAAAGGAAAAACAACTTGATTAAGTATTGTAATTAAGTGAAAGCAAAGCAAAACAGAAGCAGAATGAAAAACAGAATCGACCACAAAAGAACAAAGCAAGCAACTAAACAGCAACGCGTTTGGTTTTTTTGTTTGTTTCGTCTTTTCGGTAGGGGCGTGTGGAGTAAAGTTAAGTGTAGAATGGAGAGCAAATTAATACCAAAAACCATGAAGCAGACAAGCAGCAAATTAGTCGAGAGCCAGCCAAGTCATTAGCGACGCCCGTAAGCAGGCTATGCTATATTTTTTCCTTCTTCGGCTTTTGCTCCTCATCTTTTTCTGTTGGGTGAGGTTTGGTTATTACTTTCGTTTGTGCCTTCTGCTTTAGTTAATTTCACTTTCCACTCGCTTATAATTCAATGTCTTTCTTATTCTCTTCACTCGACGATGTTGATGATGATGGTGATGATGATGATGATGACGATGATGATGATGATGATGATGAGCGTGCAAAACACTTCAAAGTCATAACTTCAACGCCTTGCACCACTATCTATTTCCTGCTTTGTCACTCCGTCATGTCCTTGTGGCCCTTGTGTGTGTGTGTGTGCGCGAGTCTTCTTCCATTTCAATGCCAAGTTCCGCTATTGTCAACACTTCATTTGCGGTTTTCTATCTTTTTCTTTTTTTTTAAGCCGGTGTTTTGTGTTTGTGTGTGTGTGTGTGTGTGTGTGTGTGTGTGTGTGTCTGTGTTGTAAATGCTTTTCATTTGCAATCAACAAAAAGTCAGGAGAATATCATGACAGGCAGCAAAAAGGAAGTGCACATGGCACCAAGGTCATTTTTGTCAAAAGGGACTAAATATAAACGATATAAATGGAATGTTTAGACCTTGATTGCCCTTGACTTTGAGATTTATATCCATGACACACACAACCATTACCTTATCTTCCGTTTTTCTTAAAAACTATTGTATCTAGAGACACCATATTTGGTATGTATACTTGATACTAATACCCAGCAAAATACTAAATTTGATCAAAATCGGACTGAAAATAGCCAAGTTATGCATATAAACGTTTTTCCATAAGGCCGGAGTTGGCCGTTGGCTGGTGGTGGCGGTAGGGTGCTCGTATGCTTGATTGAGCGAGATACTTGTAAAAAGAATGCGAAAATTCATTTATTTAATAAATTTGAAATATTTGCTTTACTGGTGTATGGTATACCTAAGTCGGCGAGACGACTTACTTACTACATTTTCCTTGAAAAGAGGTTATTAGAAGTTTCTGGTCATATTTTTAAACAGAATCTAACAGATGAAACGAGTCCTCGTCGGAGGACCAGAAGGCTAATGACAATTGTGTCCTCAAGTTATTCAATTTATATACAAACATATACATATATAAAAGAGAAAACCGAAAATATATCAAAAAAACCCCAAAGCCAATCAATGTCAGATATCTACAGTGGGATACGATGAAATGTAGAAAGGAAAGAAAAGGCAAGTCGGCAAGGGGTAAAGTAAAATGGGGCAAGGGTGAAAAGAAGAAAAATCACATTCCCCAATGCTTCAAACCAATTTCAAGCTTCATCTGAATGCGCAACAAATACATACAATAAATGGATGAAGGACAAAAAAGACAAGCCAGCAGCAGCAGCAGCAGGAGTCAGGGGTCAGGAGTTAGAAAGACAGAGAAGCCAGAAGTTGCAGAAGGAATTGGCAGCAAAGCAGCAATAAGAAACCTCAAAAACCAATGCCAAGTATACAAGTTTATACAGTTTATGGTAAAGAGATTTCAATAGTGAATGCTTGGTGTTTCGGTTGGTTGGCTGGCTGGTTGGTTGGTTGGTTGGCTGGTCGACGGTAGCAAACGACTGAAATATGTGAGCCAGTCATGCCATGAATGTGGTCAAGAGGAATGGGTATGGGAGCGGCGAACAAAAAAGGGCCAAAAAGAATGGAGCGTCCTTCCTTCCGTGCGTCTGTCCGTCAGTCCTTTCGTCCTTCCTTCCGCTTGCCACTGTTGCTTGTGCTGCTGCTGCAGCTGTTGTTGTCATTGATGGCAAAAAGGGATGGCCGCCAGCTATGGCAAGCTCAAAATTCCAAGGAAAATGAAAAATAAATACCAGTAAAAGATAAAAACAAAAACACAGACCAACAATAACGACAAAAACAAATACAACAACAACAACAACGGCAAAAATCAACTAAAATGCAATTGAAAATTTTGTGAGACCGAGAGAAAAAGGATAACCACAGCAAAAATAACAAACAACAAAACAAAAGGACAAATGGCTCGACAAAAAACCAAAAACTGCTTACATAATCACACAAAAATACTCCCCCAAAAGAGAAAAGAGATGAAGAGAAACACACAGAGAGAGAAAGAGAGAGAGAGAGAGAGTGCCGCGTAATATCCTTGAAGCATGAACTTGGTTTTCAATGTTTTCGTCTTGAACTTGATATTGGTTGGCACGTGCTACAACCGAAACAAACCGAATCGCCTACGAATCGAAACCGAAGCGAACGAAAAGCTTTTCCTTGACAAGAGCATTTTACCATTTGTGGGATTCTCTTAAGCTTTGGCATTTCTTGCTCTTAGTTTACTTTCCATTTTGTCCTGTGACGCAAGTGATAAAAAATTTATAGTCAATGTTAGGAGACAGAGTAAGCAACAATTGCCATTCCCCATGGCCTCCTTTCCTCTACTCCTCCTCGCTTGCTCTCTTCTACTTTCTTCTTGCATAAAACTACTTGATGATCATAAATTTTTGTGTGTTGTGTAGAGAGCACAAACAGGTTGTTTCAATCTTTTGCAGGATATGCAAGTATCCTTGCAGTTTTCTTTTTATGAAGGCCAACAACATTGGGTAACTTCGTTGGTCTCTCTTTCTAATATAACAAAGAGGCGAATTGGCTAAATTAAATTTTAATAATTAAATGCAGGCGCACACAATACAGATACACTGGGACTAAGCCAAGGCAACGGCAACGGCAACGGCAAAAGCCAAAAGGCAACGTCAACTGCCACGATTCCTTCTCACCTTACAACCGCCCATACACCCACATACGAACACACACACACACTCTGGCAACGTGGCACGTGCAAATTTGCATGCCAAATTCGGTTAAGAATACACAGCTTGAAGGCGGCTTTACTGAAACATGCCGTTGCATAAATAAAACCGTTTTAAAATACAATGCCTTGACAATGGGCAATGATAATAATGAAGCTGGATATGCTGAGGATGATGATGATGATGATAATGATAATGATGCCCCCGCTGCTGTAACTGGTGATGAGTTGAGCAAGCTGCAAGCCGCCATCGACTTTGATTGAATGCCCAAGTTCAGTGAATCAGCATTTGCATAAGACTGAAAGGGCTTACATGCATATATGTACATATATATCTTGTATAATGGTCAATGAGGAAAGTAAATGATGTAAATCACAAAATGCCAGAACATTTTTCCTTTTCAATGGATTTTAATGTGCAGCTTCCTTCTTATATATACCATCGATAGACCCTTTTGTTGATTTGGGTTCAACTTGATCAAGCCGCAAAGCTATCCGCAGTCTTATACATGGGTTCTCTCAAATGAAAAAATAATTGCTTAAATGACTGAAAGAATCGTTAAAAAAAAAAACCAAATCGCCTAAATGTAATGGCTAATACTAAAAAAAAAATTCACTGAAAATTGTAAAGCAGAAAAACAAAACGCACAAATGTATGCTGCATATTTTCACCCATGAATCTAGTCACTTTGAACTCTGCCAAGACTTGACTTTTATATTGGTTCACTTGATTTTAGCATGAGAAAACTCAAAATTATAGACAGATATTTTCATATTTTGCAATTTACATAACTTTACTTTACGCTACACTGCAAATGAAATGTTGTGTAAAAGTTCTAATTGAATTAAAGACTTGCGCAAATAAATATGCGAGTAATGTAAATTTATCATCTGGATAAGCCGGCCAAATTCACTTCTCTTACGCACGTGATAAACAAATTAGTACGCGAAAAGCTTATGTAAAAACTCTGCCCCATCCATTCATCCATCCGGCTTTATACATTTTGTGGTCCGAAGTGCTCACGTAATTCATTTTTATGAGCTGCCACAAGTTGTTGGCTTTTATTCAACATTAGAGATTCAGCGAAAAGCCAAACCAAAAACAGAGTTAAAAAAAAAAAAAAGAATAAACAACAAAATAAAACCAAAACGGGGCTAACGAAAACAAATGATAAGCATTTTTATTTCTTGTGGCATGGAAAATGCAAATGTAGCAACGCAATGAGATGGCATGAAGGTGCACCAAAGGAATAGAGAAACTAAGCAAGAAACTCAGAAAAAGGAGAATTCCTAACCTTGGGGACTCAAGGAATTTTTTAAAGCACTTCACAAAAAAATAACCCACCCAAAAAATCTTGTCAAGGTTGTCTACCTTAAGTACCTATCACTTGACTCGGCAACAAAAGTAACCTTCGCCTAGACACACAAAGGACAACGCGAGATGTCATAAACAGGACAAGAACAATAAAGCGAAACAAGGCGACACAAAGGCAATACAGACAAAAGAGAAAAGGAAGTCGTGCAGACAACCTAAAGATATGCAACATATAACAACTAGAGGAAAATATATGTCGGCAATGCAGACAAGTCCAAGGCAAAGCTAATAATTAACTTTAAGCCTGCCAATGTTGCCAAAACGAAATTGAAATTGCCAAGGACTCGACAAAGATGGAGAGAAAGAGGGACCCACAAAAAAGGAAAACTATAAATCAAACTGGGTAAAACATATAAAACGATGGGGAGGCAGTCACCGGGGAAGGGGAAATACAGAGAAAAGGCCAAGAATGAAGAGCAATATACACAAAAAAAAAAAAAAAAATTGTTGCACAAAAATGCGTTGTAATTGCCGAAATCAAATGGCCGTAATTTACGTTGACAGGACAACGACAACAGCAACAGACTACAATTTTATTTATGCAAATCTCCTGGCCCAAGACCTCAACTTCAGGGCCACCACACACACACACACACACACATAAGTGTAGGTGGACAGACAGCACAGGAATGGCCAAAAATGCCATATTAGAATTATGCAAATGAGACTGAGCTCCATGGTGGAGCCATCACCACTACCCACTACCATTACACTACACTACGTGGTGGCTCATGTGTGCGTCGAGTGTATATGTGTGCGTGTGTGTGTGTTTTTGTGGCCTTTTGGGTCCTGGCAACATGCGATCAGAATTAGTATAAAATAGATGAGACACAGACAAATATAATAGACGACGACACAGGAAGGGCGAAATAATCAGCGAAGCGTGCCTCAGTCATATGCAATCGTTTGATAAATGGAGATGATTGACTTTTTCCATTAACTAGTTCCATTTAAAGTAAATTTAAGTAAATTTTACTTAAATTTATTCACTATTCATTTATCAAAAATGGTCAACAACTTGAAGATTATTCTTTAATTGATTGGTATATTAAAATTAAACTTAGTTTCGTGTTTAAGAGAAAGTTGCTTTAGTTTCATAAATCAAAGTAGTTACCATCAATTTGTTTAAAAGAATTAAATGGCTTAGAAATTCATTATTCAATCTTTTTGCTATGAAAGTACTAAGAATTAAAACTTTTGTAATAGATTAAGAGTTTCAATGGTCCAACGTTTTGAAGCTTCAAAAGAATCAGTTATTGTTAATTTTAAAATTAACTGTTAATGCAAACAAACCAACTAACTAAATACTTGCCTTAAATTCGATCTACAACGGAATAAATGGTTCATAATATGATTTATTGAACTGGTTCATGATTCATTTTACAAAAACTAGAACAACTCTAAGTATGGCAACTAATAAGCAACAAGAATTCTCAGCTCAATTTGCTTGAATTTTGTTGCTGTTGTTGTTGTTGTTGTTGTGGTTGTTCTTCCTTTACGTTGCCATGCATTATGCTAGGGGAATGCCTTTGATTAAAGCGCTTCTATGGACCGAAAAATAATGTCAGGCCACATTGCCACATAAACGTAGCATACTTTTAAAGGCATGCCCAAGGCAGGCTCCTCTACACACACACGCATACACTCCCTAACTCTCTCTCTCTCCCTTTCTTACTTTCATGCAGATATTTATGTACATATTTTTCCGTTTTTGTTGTTTTATTTATTTCATTTTTTTTTTTTTCTTTGGCTGGATGAGCAGCAGGAGAGAGAAGGTGAAGGACATGTAAATACGCACCGCATGTCCTTGCAATGCGGGAGAATGTGTGTTCTCATCTCTATATATGACCCCATATACCAATACACAAACACACACATGCTATCGTATATTATAGAGGGATAAGTATTTATGTGGTCTACCACCGCATGCCTTGCTACCTCTTCCTGTCCACTAGATGAGGTCGAGGTAGAGCGAAGGAGGCATCGTCATGATATTGGTAAATCAGCGAAGCAAAGCAAGAAAATCACTTAAGAGCATGACAAGGTGTGGATGAATGGTAGCCTGCTCCTTCTTATAAGTTGCTACTTTTTAAAATTAATGGAGATGTACATTGTGGGCGTGGCGACGGCCCTTTAGGCGATGTGGTGGCTATTAATGTAAGCCGCTTAGGTTGCGAAAAGTAAAAGTGATAAATGTACGATGATGGCAGCAAAATTCTCTTCAACAACTTCGCCTCTTTCTCCAACGCTCATTTCATATCGATTGATTTGTTGATCAATTTTGATTTTTAGCATATTTATTCAGTTTCAATAGCCCCAAAAGTATGCAACAATTATAACCAACCGAGTGTCCGCCCACCCGCAACGCCCACATTCGCCTAAATGCGTGGGCGGCTTTTGAAGCTTTTGCTGAGCTTTATATTTTGAGATAATTTCACTCAGTGTCGCCGCCTGGCGTTTCGCAAAGCTTTTCCCAGTATTTTGAACTTTTCTTAGTTTAAAAATATTTCGCTAGATGGGGCTTATGAATTTTTATTTTTTTTTTCTTTACTTCCATTTTGAAATTTTCCAGTTAATGGACGTTTTGAATAAGTTTTTTTTAACGAACAAACTTACTTGCTACAAAGCCATGAATGTTTTCATATCATTTGGGGAAAAAACTCACCTGCAACGAAAAAAGAAACAAGAAAGGAAATGAAAATAGATTTCAAAAAGAAAATCAATATTTAAACCTTACACTAAAGTGCACTTAAAGGAATACGAACGAGTCAAGAGTGTGAAAGAAAAAGAGATAGATAGAGACAGAGACTGAGACATACATATGTATGTGGGTCGGTTGTCGTTGTCGTTGTCGTTGTCGTACCGTCATCGTCATCAAGTGGCCCCCAGGCGGCAACTATGAATTGAAGGCTCTCCTCATCCAGACATCGTCCACCAACCAACCGACCGACCGACCGACTACTACTACTGACTGACTGACTACTACTTAACCTTGATGATCGACAACATATGTACATTCACTTTTATGTACATACATACATAGATACTCATATAGAGGCTACAGACATATTTTCGCACTCGGAGAAATGTAAACAGAAAATAAATCTTATACGCATTTTCATTCCGTTTCATAGATTTTTTTTCCACTTTTCTAGTAGTAGCCTGCGGCCATTTAAGGGGCGTTGTTTTCATGGAAGATTAATGTTTGCCTTGTCTGATGACGATGATGACTTAGGCGTGTGCTTAAATAAATTTCATTTGATGACACAAATACATACATAGATACATACATATATTCGCATGTGATACATATTTATTTAATTTTCATATCGTTACAATAACAACAATTATTGCATTTATGTATTACGAAAATTTAACCACAGACGACAAGATAGAAAATATAACAATTCAAAGCCACTGATGAAAGAGCAACCAATGCAAATACTCAACACTCCTCCAATGTTAGCTAAAGAAAATAAAAAAAGATTATGAAAATAGCATTTTCTCAACAAGTAGACCACAACTGAAGCTCAACATCGATCAAATATTTAATTAAAAATTTATTTGACATCAGGATAGTTGGAAGAAAATGTTACTAAATCTAATAGATTTTTCACAGTATCTCAATATAAACTTTGCTCTTCTTCATTCACCTTAACTACTACTTGTAATTCTCAACTAGTCAGAGTTTAATTATAAAAGGACTTGATCGGCTCTCGAACGAAAATGTTCGCTTTAAAGTGGCCTCGAGAAATGCATAACCGACTATGTTTTATTTTTGTAGCAAAGCCTCTTAAAATTTCAAAATTTTTGTTAGTTTATCAATTAAATGTATACAACACTTCGCTGATAGCTCAAAGGTTTCAAACATATTATGTTACACTATTAAGAAAACTTTGAGAAACTTGTATAAGATACATTTGGATCGAGCATTGTTAAAAATATCGAATTAAAACCAGAAATATAATTACAATAGTCTTTTACAACACGTTATGCCAATTTAACTAATCCCAAAATAATAAATTGTTTAACAAACTGAAACAGTTTTAAACGAGTTTCTATCATTCGAGAATTGTATATGAATCCAAGGGCTATAATTTTTTGTTGACGCTTGAGATGGGTCTTTTTTAGGCAACTTACATAACATTTGATACCAATTATATAGTTCGTTTTGCTGATAAATTGGTATATTCTTGTTTGTATAATAAAATGATATGCGACTTCTCCAAGGATGCATATAACCATGGACATTTTTGACCATTCTATGGAATAAACCATGACAAAGAGGTAAACATTTTACACACTCTTCCGGTGACCAATGAGCTAAAAAAGTCATATGATATATGTATACTTATATATTTATATTTGTGAGAGTGGGATGCGATCTAAGTATGATAACTTACAATCTACCAATTGCAGACAATCGATATGTGTGAGATTGCAATATTTATGAGTTGAATTGACAGAATCAGCAGAGAATGGAAACGGTGGCATACACTGACAATTAATTATGTAGGCCTTCAAACGACATTGGGTAAGGCAATCGGCCTGATTTATACCCTCATTGTGAAAATAACATCGACGTTCATCTAGGTTATAGTCTCTCAGTTGGGGATTCGCGTGAAGTTCATATATTTGCAGCTCTATATTAGCCAATTCACCAGGCTGAATGGATAAACGACCCAACCAATTGGGCATATGGAGCGTGAAGCCATCAACATTTTGTGGCATGGCGAAAGCATCCTCCTGAGATGAGTCCAGCATGATGGTTAATTCTCCAGTTAGATTCTCATGTTGCAGGCCACAACAGAAACCTTGCATAGTATTTTTTTCTATGAAAATATCGGAGCAATTTCGATGCAAATCATTCACTTCACAGTGTAAAATTAGAGTGTCACACGATGGTGATAACTTTTGCAATTCGTTGGCCAAATTCGTTGAATTCAAAGCGTTTTGTAAATTTCTACCGTCTTGGGGCGAAATGGCAAATGAATCAAAGTAGCCTTCCAGCAATGTTAATTGTCTTAGCCAATAGTCCTTTGATTGACCCTTTGCATTGCTCAATTCATCTGCATAGTTGGAAACTTTGCGACGACTCAATTTGTAGCCACTGCACAAGGTTAGAGCCGGAAATCGTACATTCTCTTCAATGAAAATATCCTCGGATAGTGATGTCATAATTGGATGATTTAGATATTGCAATATCATGGCCAGGACACTTAATCCAGCAAATAGTATACCAAAAGTAATGAAAGCAAACCAAAATAAACGCTGTATGCGACGTTTTCGTATAAAATAGAGTAAACCAAAGCCATTTAGACTTGTCTTGCGAAAATATTCAATAAGCGTACGCTGAGCAGCGCTCTTTACAAACATCATTCGAGACATTCGAAATGAAACTAAAATGGCCTAAAAACCAACAGATAATCAAATCAAATGGAAAAAGGGCCAAGGATAGCCCTAATGTTGTAAACGATAAGCATGAAACATGTTCGAAGAAGAGAAACATGCCTTAATAGAATTGATTATAATGTAGATATTTATATATGGCGTGTAATGTCTTGGAATATCAACTCAATTATATACATTTATCCAATTCAACAAGTGGGCGTTGACAACTTCAAAGTCTACTTAGATTCCTATATACACATAAACACGAAATGACGAAATGCAAGTCTAGGTTAACTTACAGCGAGCAGCTCATGCAAACCTAAATTGCAAATGGTACCTAATGGCTTAGATACACAAACACACCCACACACACACACACACACAGAGAGACATGCAATGCAACGAACCTTAATTTGGAGAAAGAACATAAAACGCTAATATTTGTATCCCAACCGTTGCATATTAATAGCAAACAAAAAACAAAACTAAATCAATTTAAAGAGTCGACTTTGCAAATACCCAGTAATGAGGATAAATGACTCGATACATGTAGTGATAATTTGTATGCCTCTTAAGTGGGTTCTGTCAAATTTTTATATTTCTTTTGTTCATATTTAACCTCATCTTACTCTTAAAATGGCGAATTACAAAATTTAAGCTGGCGAATCCAAAATGGCGGCTCTAGCATACCAAAATCCTAGGTGATACATATAAAATACGTAATCTGAATTAATCTGATTAAGTCTAGAATGACAGATCTGAAATTGCGAACTTTGAGATGTCAAATCAAAATGATTCAAATTCAAAGCTATAATATCCGTCAATCAAATTTCATTACACAAAATCATGTGAAAAGTCAGTCAATTATATTAAACACTTGCTGATATATGTGATCTAACTGAAGCCCATATTCAAAGTCAAGTAGTAAAGTTCTTTGTGTTTTAAATTAAAGTTTTACTTTCACTAACAAGTTTTGTTTTTAGATTAGATTTTTGTTCGACCGCTTACATAAATGTTGAATAATTCTTCACGTCTAATGGACAGTCGAGTAACTTTCATTTACTTTCCCAAGGGGGAAGGTGGTGTGTATGGATAACAAATCTAGCATGTCAACAGTCACTATATAATGGTTGCCATTCGGTAAACCTTCACTTGTCGTCTGCTTCAACCCTCCGCTTATCGCCTTCCTCATCATTATCATCATCGTGATCATTATTATCATGAACAGCAGCATCATTAGCAGCGTTGCAGCACAAAAACACAAAAACCAAACGGGCAAACAAGTTGAAGAGCCAAAAACGCAAACCGAACAACAAATTCCAATAAGAAACACACACACATACACCCATATAGAGAGACACAACACAGACTATCACACACACACACACACTCAGTTATATGGAAAAGTTGCTCTCTAACAGCAAACGACGACACCCACACACAATAATTTCCGGTTCAATTAAACGCTTGTTTATTTATTTATTTATTCACAAAGGGGATAGACGATAGAGGGGGTGAGGATGTGGGAGCGGGGTTTTGGCAGCGCAAAAAGAAGAAAAAATTTAAATAAAAACCGAGCGACAACGATGGTGAGACAAGGGGGAGAAGAGGACGACGACGGCGTGTTTTCTATTTAATTGTGGGCAAAAGCAAATTACACTAATTCGTTTATGAATGAACTGCTTGTCCACAATATTCAAATGAAAGCTTAAAGTTTTCTATTGAAATTATCTTCAATGCGGGTCCCAAAAAGACATGATGAATTTGTCTACAAAAAGGAGCAAAGTACAAAAGGAAACGTGGAAGGTAAGTGAAAGAAAACCTGGGGGCATAATCGCAAATCTTGGTACAAGAATTAGCGTAGCGTAGCGTTGCTCAAGCCCAAAAGGCATTAGTGCCATCAAATTTATGCAGTATATGCAGGCGAAAAGAAAAAAACCCAGAGAGAGTGAGGAAAGGAAGAAAGAGAGTGCAAGATAGGACTAACCGCAAAATGATTGCATACTTTAATGGGCCAAGCACTTAGGCAATGCATCCGTGTTGTCGACGTCATTCGCCCCGCCTCAGTCCCATGATCCATAGTGTGAGTGGTTGTGTGCACAAAATTGCATCAGTTAAAATAGCACAAAAATTGAATAAAACTAACTAAGCAGAGAGACGAAACAGAAATAGAGACAGAGGTAGAGAAACAGAGAAGGTTGCCACTAGGCAACGCTAGGTGCCTGCTAACGCATAAATGTGAAAGGTTAGAATCTGCACATTGCGTGCCACTGCCAGAGATAAAGAGCGCAAGGGAAGCTGTGTGTGTGTGTGTGTGAGAGAGAGTGGGTTAAGTGAAGAGGTTACTTAGACTTTGTGGTTTATAGAATGCTAAATGTTCATACCAACAAAACAAAACAAAAAAGGATCTTAAGAATGCAACTCAAGTTTCGGCAGAAAGAAACCACAAAAACCAAATTCCATGTGGTATAAACAAAATTAATTCACTTTAAACAACACCCTAGAACTGAAAGTATATTTAGTTATTCCTAAGTTAATTGCATTAGTGTACTTATTTCCCTTGTGTCTCTGTTTTCAGAGACATATGACATCAGTAAGTGTCATAATCAACAAAACCAGAGAGTTAGAGTTTAACTGTCAAATTAAAGAGATGACAAAGTCCAACTACTAACAATTAAATACAAAACTAAGTGAAATTGTATGCAACTTTATGTTTTGCTAAAATTATGTTATACAAATTCTCGTTTAATTTATTCAAGAAAGATTAAGTGCCACAATTATTCCAATTGTTTCACAGCCACACACACACGCACAGAATTTTATTTCCAACTGAAGGACCAAATCCTTATGCCCTATAATCATGAACAAAGTGCAAGAAAGTCAACAAAAAGACAAGCAAAAAAAAAATTACATTGCACTCAAAAGGCTATCGAATGGCTCATACACCTACACCCACACACACACACACACACATACGCCGCCAATAAAATCTGGACAGCTTTTAATGTTTTAAGGTGGAAAAACTACAAAGAAAAAGCAAAAACAAAATCAACTTGCACCAAACACACACACACAGCTTAAAAATAGGAAATGGAAATCTCATGCAAAATGCACAAACAAAGATGCTCTGCTATAAATTCGTGCCATAAAAATGTTAAATGCCATAAAAACACTCGCATTTCGCTGTTTCAGGTGCGCGCATGCGCCATAATTCTCCTCGAGTTTTATTGTGACGTCGTTTCTTTTAATGACGTTGCATAGAAAAATGCGAAAATGCGTGTGCAAGAGAACAAACAAAAATTGTCCAAACAAAAGACACAGAACAAGTTAGAGAGAGAGAGAGAGCGTGAGAAATGTGTAAAAGAGAAAGCGAAACCGCCTAAAGGGCTCTGCTCTGCGCTATTGCAACCAATGTGAGAAACGACGATGTGAGACCGCCTAATGAGCGGAAGGAAATAGAATGGGCGGCACTCTCATGTAGCAGGAGGAAGCTGTGTCCTATGCGCCGCAGTTGAGATTGTTGGACACTTTGACAGATGAGAACAAGTCAGCATGAAAGCAATCATGCAAAATTCCAGACTACACTAACTTTCAGAAATACTTGAAAATACTTGATCATAAAACTGCAATTTAAGAATCTATTCAAAAGTCAAATGATTCAGATCTGAATATTCTATTTACTTCTCATTCGTTTTGTGTTAAAATAATACTCGATGTCTCAATCAATCTATCACTAAAAGGAGTATTAATATTAAATATCATCATTATTCATTTAAGTAAATGCTAATCAGCAGTTTACTACTATCAAAATTTCGAAATTTCCCGCTCGTTTTCGGGTGTTAGGTTAGGATTCAAAATCGAGAACAACAGAATTATAGTTTAAGTAGATCTCTCTCCTGTTCTTTTCTTTTCAAACTTAAACTTATCTATAACAAACAAAACATTATTTGTTCTTCTTTGTCCATTAGCATGGGCGGATTTTTCTTTGTAGAGTCTGAAAGTAATTCTGGTATCTCTGATAAAATATGTAGATTAATTTAAGATCAACGTATCAGATGCGTTCTAGTTAATATTTACCCAAATACTGTGAATTTCCATCGATTGCTTGGGTGTAAATTTATGGCAGGGAAAGGGTATACACTTGGCTTTCTTTTTATGGTATAGGGGACTGTAGGAGTTGGGTGTTTTTGAGGTTAGTAGAAGGTGGGCTAAGAGCGTAGATGCATAACAAAAATGTCCTAACGATGTGAGTTTCAGATTTCGTTTTGAATACTTGCGGCTGGAATGTTTTTTTTACACACACATTATATATAGCCACACACACTCACACAGAGTAAGGTGGATTTTTCCTGGTTTTTTTTTTTGTTGCGTACCTTTGAAACAAGCACAACCCATGATGTAGCCCATCATCAGCGTGGCTTTGATGTCGCCTCCAAGCTGTCGTTGATTTCTTGTATGGTAGTTGTTGTTTTTGTTGTTGTTGTTACTGTTGATTGTTGTTGTTGATTGTTGTTAGTTGATGTTGTTGTTTCTGTTATGTCGTTATCTTGTGTTTTCTTCTAGGCATAAGTCTTGGCTAAGCACATGACATTGCTTTGGATTGTGTGGCAGTCAGTAGTTGTTTTTGTTCTTTTTGTTGCTGATGTGCTTCTTCTTGATTGTTGTATGTATTATTTAATACGCAATCTGGTTTTATGACACCTTCGAGCGCGTCTGGGCTTATCACAACTTATAACAGAGCTAACATGGCCGATGAAACATTTATTTATTGCCTTAATATTTCGCAGTAATTAGCAAACAATGTGTGTTTTGTTGCCAACTTTGATTTGACTTTATCACATTTTCTGTTGTTGTTGTTGTTGCTGTTCTTGGTGTTCCTTCTGTGGCTTTTAAAGCATTACCTTTTTTTTTTGTGTGGCCTTTTTAACACTTGATTACACACTTAACCATTTGCCTTATTGATTATCTATCATTTGAGTGTTTTGCAATTATGGGAAAATTTTAACGCTTTGATGATTTCACTGGGCAATCAATGTTGTTGTTACATATTTTTTTGTGCGTTTTTGTATTTTTCAATTATTTGTATAATTTATTTATTATTATTTTTTTGTTTGGTTGATTGTGCCAATTTTTAGCGTTTTTGTTTTTTGTTTCGTTTTATTGTTTATTATTTAATTTACAATATCACAAAAAGCAGCACTGACATCACAGAAAACACAATTAAATTCTTAATTAATGCATAAAAATAATCATGAAAAAAGCAACAGAATAAATATAAATGCACATACATATAGATATACCTATGTATACATATATACATATGTACATACATATCTATGTATATGTTTAGTGGCTTTCTCCTTTAGTTCGTGTTACATGTTTTCTTCTTCTTTTTTGTGTGTGTATAATTTGTGCTACTAATTTGTTGCAAGGCTAAAAGATCATAAACCATAGAAGAGCTAAACCACTTAGATAATGGCCAATCAATTATGGAATTATATTTCTAATTGATCAATTATCAGCACACAGAAAATTTAAAGAGGTTTTCTTCCAGTTTTTGAACTTTCTATATTTCTAAAAAAGTAGAGTAGATTTATTGTTAACTATTTCCCAATACTAATGAAACGATTGGATATTTAGAGAGCCTTGAGAAATAACTAAGCAAAACGGGATAAATATGTTTATTTTCTTACAAATTTCCTTTCTTGGCAAAAAATTGTATTGCCATTTCTATTTGTATCACATCACTTTATCAGTTGTCTAAGGACTAAAGATATGTGTAGATAAATCAAAACGTTCAGCATCTTTTTTCTGTGTAAAGCTAATTTCTTTCAGATTTTTTACAACAGGATGGGCTATTAGAGATTACATCAATCATTTGACATTGAAGTTGTCTACTTAAACAAGAGTAAAAGTCGCAGGTCACAAAAATCGGCTTTTATATACCGTGTAACTGACAAACTCAAGCATTAAGATTACGACGCCATTTTGTAGCTTAATTTTCATAGATTATTTGCTTTCATTTTCCATCGATTGGTCAGTATTCTATTATATACATATAATGCGAATAGAACAATGGCCTGCAATATGTAGTTTTTTTAAATGGGCCCCCCAAATGTATTGCAATGCATACACACATTGTATAGTAGCAAATCGCCCCATTGTCCATTTGCAGTGGGCAAAAAATTAACAAAATAACGAATGGAAAGAAATGAAGACTGTCACTGGCCCAAATTGATAAAGATTATCCAAAAGGCAATGCGACAGGCACGCCATGGAACGGCACGAGTCGTTCACGATGGCGCCAAAAACAGCAACACTACAGAAATTCTATATACTTATATATATGTACATATGTATGTATATATATATAGATATATTTATATAGAAATATAGAGGGAGGGGTAACGGGTGCGCGTTGGTAGTGGGCATTGTTGATGACAAAAGGCCGCACAAATTCCAATTTAAATTTAATTTATTGAATTGTGAATCATGAATTGGTCATAAAGAATGAATTGGAATGCTCTCTTGTTTGTTCTCTTCAGTCTCACAATTCTCTTGCTTATACTTTTTTTCAGTCCATCTTTATATATATCTGCTTTATTGCCTCTTTTGCATTTGCTTTTGCTTTCCCTCTCTTTAATTTTGACAAAAGAAAATTTGTCTGGCGACAAATGAGAAATGAAATACCGGAAGTTGCAGTGCGACCAATTTTGCGGCAATTGTTCATAATTAAAATCAAAAAGCAACAAAAAGTAAACACCAGCAAAAACGTACGACCGACCACATCAAGTATACGCCACCATAAAAGTGAATGCTTTTTTTTCTCTCGTTGGTATTCGTTCATTTGGATCTGGTGCGAATTATAATTGATGGCGCCCACATTTTCGTCTGATATTTGTGTGTGTGTTCAATGAGTGTGTGTCTGTGTGTGTTTTATAGCCCCAGCTGGAGGTCAGTAGCACAAGGGGAGAAGAAGCGTGTGTTTGTATGTGTGAGTGTATGGCACAAGGGGCACAAGGCAAGGCATTGACATTGTCATCTTTTCGACTTTTATGGCGTCTTAAAAACGTATCTCTATCTCATTCAATCTTGCACGTATTTATCATTCCATCTTTGTTACACTTTATATAGTAGCTTTTGGTGTAGCTGAAGCAGTTTGCGAAATGTGAGATGAAAAATTAAAAGATTTCTTTGGAATCGACCCTAAATATTGACAACATATGTCAATATATATACTTTCGAATTATTAAGGGGTCTGTAACTGTAATATTTTGTAGATCACAGTTTCCTAATTAGCCTTTGCTATTGAATTCAACGAATTCAACTTAGATTTTTTTTGAAAATACATTGAAATTTCTTGCCTTAGCTTAGATTCTAGCATTTCAGAAATCATTTCATTTCAAGCAAATTATTATCAAACAAAAAAAAACTGTTAAAGAAATGCCTATGCCACCTTCTGAAGGAAAGGGTAATTGAAATATATTTATTTGTTAAACAAATTAACTAGCCCAAGTGGACATTGACTCATTTGCATGTATTTCAGCGTGTTTGGATGGAAAATCTATTTCCGAAAAGAAACACAAAAAAAAAAAAAGGCGAGCAAACAAAAACAAAAATGTCAGCATTATGAGGCTAAAGCATGCAATCGTCTGGCTACCTAGCGAAACTTTTTGGGGAGTGGTCATTGTCAGTCATGGTGTTGTGTGTGTGTGTGTGTGTGTGTTTGGTGACTCTCGAACAGGCTATTGACTTTGATGACCACCCACCAAACTAACCACCATCAGCAGCAGCAGCACCACCACCACCAGGTGAGGTTTTTGGTTTTTAATTAGGCAAATTAATTTCACATAGGCAAACTAAATTTTTGTTTCTTTTGGGTGGGAGGAGGAACAAAAATCGATCCAGAGCCAACAACAACAACAACAACAGCTAATAGCAATTTCAATTAAATTTTAAGGAAATATTATATAAACTGAATGTAAAACGTAAACAATTCAAATTGAAATTCACATTTATCATAATCACAACAAGACAAAACACACAAAAATTAAACAGAAGGAACAAAGGAAAATTTTGAAATAAATAAAGCAAATTATAGTTTGATATCGATTTGGTTCTGACACATCAAAATGGGAATTAGATTTCCCATTTTTAGTAACTGGTGATAAATATTTTCGTGTACTTTTTAAGCATTCGAAGAATGCTTTAATAACCAGTCAATCGTTGTCAAATAGAACTCTTGTTCACCTACCCTATGAGATAAAGCGGAATATATTGGTATATGTAGGTATTTAATTTTCAGATTACGTGCCACATGTTGTCGCAGCTCTTCTAGATAGGTAATAAGCAACAGCAACTGAAATCATGATTTTTTGCTTTGCCTCATCTCTAATTGTATTATCAGTCTGAGTCAATTAGCTATTATGTACATAAATTCCCATGAAGAGAGATAGAGAGAGACATACATATAAGTTCATTATATATACACATAAGATATAGCAAATGGATAGAAGATTCCAAGAGAAAGAGAGAGAGAGAGAGAGAGAGAGAGATAGCAGGAGCAGGAGGGAAAAAAATGAAGGTTTTGCTTATCTTTTAATAGCCTGAAGAAGTGACAAACCAAATATAGCAAAAGTTATTAGATTAGAATGCGGCGACTTGGAGGAAATTGCCATCAGACATTAGACCAAACAAAACAAAAAAAGACGAAATGTCAGCAGAAGATAGACAAATAAAGTAAGAACTGGTAAGACTCTGAAGAACTCTAAATATACTATTAATAAAATATTGTTTTTGGTTATTCCAGATATATACTTTGTATCTATCTAATATATGTACAATGTACATTTTAACATTAAAGTTGTAATCTTCCCTTTAGACCGATTGATGGTCATAAAAATGAAACTAATCCCCTTAAGAACTACCATACTCTCACTCTCTTTTTCTCTACTTCTAGCTAGCTTCCCTGTCTTTCTCTCTAACACTACGTTGCTTTGTAGTCTCTTTTATGTTCTTTTCATCAGCACCTTGCTGTGAAAAAGCATTTTTGTAAATTGATGCAGGACACACCGGCAAATGACTCCCCATGGATAAGCGCGACTTGGCCAGAGCAAAGCAGCAGAACTGAGCTAGAGGATGATGATGATGATGATGTGCTGGAGGATTGAATGAATATCGTTGTGTAGCTTTGCTGTGCGTGACCTACAACAACAAGTCTCGATGAACAACAAAAATGCCGGTTACAATCAAGTTGATTGCACCATATCAAATAAAAGTCAAGAAACTTTGCCAAGCAAGCAATAAATAAACAAAACGGGAAAAATGTTCAAACAAGGCAAAGGAGGGAGAGATGAGATGAGTCACAAGGCGATAGAACATGCTGACTGACGCGGGAGGGATAACAAATTATGGAGAAATATTATAAATTAAGTGAATGACGATGAATGTAAGATTTCATTGCACCAGGCAGGGAGGCGTAGGCAGTCATTCATCTCGATTTTCCAGCATCAATTCATAATTAAATGCTCTTCTTATGATATCATTTCCGCCCCCTCACTCACTTGACAACCTTGAGTTGATCAACTTGACTTTATTGAAATCAACGATCCTTAATTTGCTTTCAAAATGATTGAAAGACCTTTTAATACCCTTTAATTGACAGTAAATTCTACTTGGAATATTTCTACATATGTATACTTTTTTTTTTTAACAGGCTGCAGGGTATTTTAATAAGCACAAAAGAAAAAAGCTGAATTTCAATTTGAATGCAATTTATGTTCCTACATACACACAGACAAACACAGAAGGGAAGAGAGACAGACACACACACATACAGATGCACTTGAGTCCCAACAATGACGAAAGCAGAAACTGAAAGAAAAAAAAAACACCGAAGGAGAAAAGAGAAAACAAAGGTAGACGACCTCTCACCAAGATGCCGCAGCGAATGCTCTGCCAAAAGCATGACCAAAAAACAGAAATATGAAAAACATAACAAGGAAAATTAACAAAATGAAGCGTAGGAAAATTTGTTCGTTTTCATTTGAAAGTTTGTTAATATATATGAATTTAAAAGTTAGTTTTTAGAGGTAAAATGCATAACAGAATTTTAGTTTTTGTCCGATCAACTTTTCACACAAATTAGCCACAGTCTGGTGCATTTGGTTTTTCGGTTTCTCTCTCACACACACACTCGCACACACACACACAGTCGCGCTTTCTCTCTCGCTCTCTCTGTGTTTGTTTCTCTCCCTTAGCGAAAGCAAAACAATGAGAGAGACGGCGAAAATCAAAATCACAAAAAGGACACGATAAGCGAGAGAGCGCTAGAAACAGCGGCTTGACTCTCAATGGTAGGCAACACTTTTTATAGTTGTCTGTTAACGCTGCGTATGCGTAATCTAAAGCAATAGGGAAGAAGAGAAATTTACAGAACTTAGTTCTCTCTCTCTCTCTTTTTTTTCTTCTATTGCAAACACAAACAAAACACCGACTCCGCCTCTCCTCTCCCCTGGGCTCAGGCAGCTGCCAACGACGTAAAACGACAACGAATTCGTCTACGACGAGGACTTCCTGACTTGCAGCCAACAACAACAATAACGAAAGGACATCGCAATTTATGGCAGGCCACTGCGTAGACACAGGGGCAAGTGCAGGAAGAGAGCAAACCAGAGAAAGAGAGAGAGAGAGAGAGAGGAACGAGGGGTGTGAGAGAGAGAGAGAGTGGCAAAGCGAGAATGACACACACCCTCGCCAACCCGCTCAGATGGACATTCATAAATTAAAGGGCTTTCGCGGGACAGGGTGGCTAAAAGCGAAAAGTTAACAGCAACTTTGTGTTTAATTTGCCTACCTACGCCCTCCCTCTCGGTCTCTGCCCCACCCCCATGAGGATGGCCGCTGTTGCTTGCATTGCATTTACACGACAAAATTTCCTTTATTTTTGTTATTGCACTTTACGTTGTTGTTTATATCCGTAAATAGCAAAGCGGCGGTGAGTGGTTCTGCATATTCTTGGTATTCTTTTCGTAAACCTTTAGTTAGTGTATACAAATTTCGACATGTTTCAGGTTAGAGGGTAAACGAGTGTTTTTCTTTTTATTACGTTTCTGCCACCTCTTCCTCCCTTCACTTTTTGTGGGTGGCACTGACAAAGCTCTCTGAGATTTTTTATTTTTGTTTTTTTTTGGTGCGCTCACTCAATTTAAATTGCATTTATTTAAATTTTGTTGACGTTGAGACTTTTGCGGTTGGAATAGTATAATGGAATTATAAGCGGTTTGTAATGAAAGCGAGTACAGCGATGAAGCGACGGAGAATGAGAAGAATAGAAAGATCTAAGTATGTGTTAGAGCAATATGATATCCAATTTCATCATTCGGGAAGATATGAAATGAAATTCGACTAATTGAATGTCGTTGGTATGGCAAAAACTGTCGAGAATACTAAGATTGTTTGCTAAATATTCAAAATGCAACGTTCTAGAATTGCTGTACTGATAACTAGAAACAAAATTTAACAGCTTGTTGACTTTTTTTTTTTGTTTTTTAATTTCAGTTATTTAAAACAAAACAGGTAACAGTTTTCGCCCTGGCTCAAGGCCGAAATTAATTACTATTCTCTATATATTTAACTATGGGCTCTGAGTTAGTTCTAAGCTTATTAAAATAATCAACTTTTTTCTTTAATACATGACATTCCAGTGTATAGACTCTACATAGTAGGAGATAGTAACTTTTAAGAACTCTAATCCTTGCAGTTGAATTGCCTTTACTTTACTCTTTAACCCTGTACACAGAAACTAACTAACACTAATGTCATAATAACTGAATTAAACATGTCATTGTAAGATCTATATAAGGCATACCAAATATCAAAAGCATAATGATCAATGCGAACAACTTTTAAAACTCACTTGAAACTAATTATGATTGACAGTTTAAGCAAGTTAAACAATTACTTCCCCCTACAGCTGATATATCACTACAATTCCTCACATTAAGCTATACATATATATATATATAATATATTTATATATGTATATGCTTATGGCTCTCATTTACCGTCATCTCCTAGCTCTGTGCAGCTCTATTAGCCAAATTATATCCAACCGGCAAAACAAAAAAACACACACATTCTGTCATGTGATTTACTTTAATAAGTTTTAATCTTTTTGCCTTGAAATTATGCACAAATATACACAAAACACAAAAACAAAAAATAGTGTGGAAAATTGATAAATAATTTGCTAAAACTTTTATTTAAAATTTACTTTGATTTGTTGTTGCAGGTTTTACGATTTCACTATGCACTGTTGTATTAGACTGTTAGACAACGTACTATGTACACATATATTCTTAGTATATACAGCCCAGATTACATATGTAAAGCACTCACACTCACATACACACACACACACACACACGCACACCGAGAGGCACACACTTAAACAAAACAACAAAAAAACAGAAAAAAAACAACGATAAATAACAAACTAATATTTTGTGCAATATTTTGCTTTTAATTTTTCCAGTAACATTTTCTATTTTCTTAGTATTATTATTTTTATTTGTTTTATTATTATTATTATTTGTGTTTTTCTTCTTCTTCTTCCTATTCTTTCTTTTTTTTGTATTTTCTGCGGGACACCCAAAAACACGCGCTGCTCTTGCCGACTGAGTTTTAATGTTAACTGAACATGGAAATGCCAGACGCGAGTCGGAACCGTATAGAAGTTTCCTATAAAACTGAGCCAACAACAGCAATAACAAATAAGAAGAAGAAGACGGCAAAAGCAACAACAAGAAACATGATAAAAAGTAGACGAAGAGAGAGAAAGAGAGAGAGATAGAGAGAAGGGAAAAGAGATTGTGAGAAACAATTGAGAGCACACAAAGCTCTCTCACTCACGTGCGCAGTTCAAGAGCCAGAGAGATAGAGAGAGCATTATTATGCCGGTTGCTGCAGCTTCCACAATTTCGAAGAGGCGGCATTAAGCAACAATAACAACAACAACAACAACAACAACAAAAATATAAAACAAAACAAAATAAAATAAAAGCTTCAACTTAGGTAAACAAAAGCGGCAAACGGCAGTGTGAAAATTTTAATAGTCATCAAAATGAAACAAATTTTTCATGTGCTAATTATTATGACTGAAGGATAGCATAAAGAACACTGATACATTCTCACACACACACACGCACATACATACAACCAAAAACAAAAAACAGCAAAAGAAAAGAAAAGATTGTAAAATCAAGAACAGAGAAGAGATTTGTTTATTGCCCCACCCCAAAATGTTACCCGCGCAGCCCGATAAGCAAACAACATTTTATCTCTTTCGTATCTCAAGTGAAATATATATACATAGCATATACAAATATATATATATTTATACAAATTTTCGTAAATCGGTGCCCCAACCTCTACATACCCTACATAAATTAAGTTTTTTAGGTAATACCAGCGCATTAACAAATTGTCACTTTAATCAGTTATCAATTACACAGGCCGACATGATTTTTGGTGACGGTAAGGTGATAGGTGTTCTTTACTAATTCGGGTATGCTGATCACGACCTCATACTCAGTTTTTGTCCATCACGTCCAGATTCTGTGAAATCAGGGGATCTAGGGTCGGAAAATGGGCACCCAAAAGTATACTATAGAAAGTTTAAAACAAAATTTTTACCTTTTTTAACAGATTTCGGAATATCCTGTGTAAGAAAAATAGCTCTTGTTTGCAAACATTACTAATAAACAATTGGTAAGATCTATAAGAGTTCCATAATTCTTTAAAATTAAAAAGCAGACAATTCTTGGAATCTCTATAGCATACTTTTTGGTTCAAAATTAAATCAATATAGAACCATATCCAAAGTGTCAGATATTATGCTTTATAACAAAGAAGTACCGCTTTGATATTTTGTAAATTGCTATTAAATAATACTTAATATATTAATAGGTTAAAATAAAACTGTTTTTAGCATAATATTATGTTTATATTATACAATAAAATACTGCAAATGCTGTCAATTTGAATAAGTTGAACGCGCTTTTCTCGAAAACCTGACGTGATGGACAAAAACTAAGTACAGGGTCGTGTTCAGCACCCCTCAATTACTATAGGGCACCTATTAAACTTAAAACACTTTTTCATGACCTCAAAAATGTCGGCCTGTGTTATTGTTATCAACTCGTTCCCAATTATTTACTGCCAATATTACATCATTCTATTAAAGTTTGGCAGCTTGGACCTGTAACGAACACATAGCTACTAGAACACTGATTAAGAGTGCTTTATGGGTTTGAGATAAAGACATTTAGGTATTTCTTTTTATAACCAAAACTTACCAAACGCATAAATGAATAATTAAGAGAATGGAAATACAGGTTGAAATGAAAGGAAAGATTTAAGATTGAATATGTTTTCAAACTATTATTCTTGTTGCCCCTTGAAAGTAACATACTCAACTTATTTAGGGTATTATACAATTTAACCAAGCTAGAAGTGGAAAAGCAAATATACATATGTTTAGTTTTGAGTGTTTGCGTGTGTGTGTGTGTGTGTGTGTCTGTGTGTGTGTATGTTTTTTGAAGTTGGGTCTTAACCGGGCGTTAAGTGCTCTAAAATGGGTCTAATTTATGGCTAATGCTGATGAGTTTTGGTAATTGATTCGATGTGATGAGGCAACAATCCCCTTAGAGCAATACGCTCGAAAGTAGGCAACGATTTTGTATTGATTGGCATTTTATAGAAAACAGCAGAAAAGTATGCTTTACAAAATTGAGAATAAAAAAACAACATTTCCGGTTGAACAAAGAAATGTTTACAACAATGAAAGGTTTATCTAACGTTTAAAAAACTGTAGTAAGAATCAAAAGTCAATACGCAACTTTTTCATAATTTTGTACAAGCCAACAACTGAGAGAGAATGTTTTAAAAAGTCACAGATTTATATTTTCAACCCGCTTTCGATTTTAAACAAAATATATGAATAATAATATATTTAAACAAAAAATAACACAACTTGCTCACAATTTCAACCACACGAAAATTGAATAGGAATTGTTTACAATCTCTCTTTTTTTCAAAATTAATCAAAGCATTCAATAGGAAATATTCTTTACGGTGTTAAAAATAAATTAACATTTGCGTTATTAACATCGTAAAACGTGGGAGGAGCAAAGTCCTTAGGATTTCGTGTGTCCTGTAATTTTTAAAATTGCCTTTAAACAATTGTTGTATGGAGGATTATTCTTTAAGAATAGGACATTCCGACATTTCTTTATAGGTATCAAAGGACGAATTCTCCAACTGTTTATTGCATACTTTTGAGGGAAAATCGTTTAAATTAAAATTATTTCAAGTAAAAAAGAAACAAACAGAATGAATCCACAGTAAGTAGAAAAACTTATTTTATAATGTGTGTTAATATTAATAAGCAAAAAAAAAAAAGAACTCACCATTATTATTGCTGATGGCAAATCTCTGTTGCAGTTGCTGGGCCAAAGCCTGATGATGTTGGGCCAGAGGTGTTAAAGGTGGCGGCGGTTGGCCCACACCCAATTGCTGTGGTGCTGACTGTGAATGGGGCACTCCGCCGCTTAGGGATGATGTGTCCGAGGCGCCATCGTTGCCACTGGCATTATGCCCCCCAACAATGCAGCCATTGGCCATGGAATTCTGTTGGTTGAGGCCACCGACACCGCTCGATCCATTGAGCATGGAATTTGCATTGAACTGTTGCACAGATATGGAACTTGGTAGTCCTTGTTGTTGTTGCTGTTGCTGCTGCTGCTGCTGGGTGGAGGAGACTAGCGGATTGCCGGCAGAGCCATATGTTGTGGCATTTATGGAATTGTTGGCTTGATTTATGGAATTATTATGGACGGCAGAGAGTATAGAACCATTGGCAGTGGCTCCACTATTGTTGGTATTGTAGTACGACTCCTCGCCTAAAGGATAAGAAAACAAAAAAAAAAAAAGAAAAACAACGAAACGAAAGCTTTAATTTCCACATAACTTTCACTTTGAAGAGACATCTGTTGTTCAAAGAAGGAACCCGAAAAGGAAAAAAGCTTCTTGCTACCTAATACGCATGTACGTTGCCTTACACAAACGTTTTTAAATTGAGGTAGGTTCATGGACTAGCTTTTTTACCCACCACTAATACATTCACACTCTTGGGTGTTTGTCTTTTCTTGTTTGGGATCTTCGTTTCTTTTCTATCCTGCTATCGACCAATTTGAATGCATTTCACGTTTAACGATTGTGAGTGTTTGTGTGTTTGTGTGTGTGTTGGTGTATAGAGAGGCTTCTTGAGTGACGCAGCGGCATCAACAATTAGCCTCTCTGATTAATTGTCATTTTAGTAAAAGTCTTGCAATGTTGTCGCGACAACCGAAGAGACAAGGCGCCTCATCTTTCTCTCCCTCCTTCTCGCTCTATGCAATCTGACCGATTGACAATGTCTCCGCGCCGTCTTCATGTCACGTCACGGCTCAACTCATGCGGAAGGAGGTGGAGACCACGACGACGACGACGACGACGACAATGACAACGACAGCAACGGCGACGGCGACAGCGAAGGCGATGATGACAATCTCTATGTACGGAAAGCTTGCCCAAACAATTTAGCAAAGTGCCCAGGCAAAACACAAAAAAAAAATAAGGTATAAAAACAAAAACCTACAGATTGAGTGACTTGACTAAGCCAACAGACACGGCACTGCACACACACACACACACACACACACACACACATAGAGGAGAGTTCGCTAAATCGTGCGTGGCTTATGGCCAATTTCCGTTTTGTTTGCCATGGCCAAGTTGAAGGCATGCAAGCTACTAAAACAGTTGCAAAAGTTACAAATTGTCAAAGTTTTCTGCTCCGCACATGCATTGCCAGCTAATAAGGTTGTAACTATTTTAATTTTTGTATCCTTTTTGTCCTTAGCTTAGGTTTTGTTCTCACACAAAGGTTAGACTTAATCCTTTTGTGTGATCTAAAGCAACTTTAATCAATATACTAGGTGAGGTTCATTACACGAAACAAATTTAATGATTTGAAACCGAAACACTTTAAATCTATTGAATTTTGAAGGTCAAGCCGCATGTCATCAATTTAGGTAACACAATAATCTATAGTTTCATCAAAATCCCAGGTTAAATGATACTATGGGCCGCGCATTGCTCTAGCTTGTAGGCTAG
The DNA here is from genome assembly GCA_018152135.1 of Drosophila paulistorum. NCBI lineage: Eukaryota > Metazoa > Arthropoda > Insecta > Diptera > Drosophilidae > Drosophila > Drosophila paulistorum. The sequence goes on along the minus strand of JAECXG010000606.1, from coordinate 17,957,019 downwards.
ACTCACACTTTTTGTACCTAGTTTTTGCATTATAATAATAATATATTAAACTAATTTTTAGTCCAAAAGTCGACTATTTATCTTGAAGATAAATTGCAAATAGTTTTTATGCTAGCTTCGACTGAAACTTGATCATTCGATCGAATCCTTTTGAAAATTCCCCCATTATATTATTGGCTTTATCAACTTACCTGGTTCTGGTATATTGCCCAATGGACTTTCTGGTAGAAGAATGCCCTTTTGCACTAACTCATCACGATTGGCACGAACAGAAATCTTACGCTCCAAAGCTGAAAAATGTGACCAATCAATAAATCAGTCAATCAAACCAACCATCAATCAATCAATCAGATTTGTCAATTGAACTTACATTTGGAGGTGGCCTCAAATTTTTCGCTCTTTTTTTTCCGTCTCCATTTCCATGGCTTAAAGAATCTACCCAGAGCGCTCAGTTTACTTTTACGTTCCAGGGGCGGAGTTCGTGTGCCGGAGCCCAAACTGTTTGTGCGTATAGCGGCTCCATTTTGTTTTTTAGCTGCAAAGAAAGGATCAAATGAAAACAGAGAATCGTTATTAGCACACAATCTTTTTGATATTTGCCAATCGGTTTATCAGAAGTATTGAACAAAGGGTAAAAAGGAAAACACTTAAAACGCTTTTACGTACTGATCGCTTTTTTTGGTATTATATAATGCTTTGCTTTTGACCATTTCATTTGGAATGCAAAGTTAGTCGTCGGCTACAAGTTTAAGTTTGCATAGCAATTCTATATTCCACTTGCATAGCCACAAAAAAAAGTAGAAAAAAACTAGTACACTGAAAGAAAATGTGTATATCTTTCAAAGTTATTTTCATAAATTTAGAATATCGAATTCTAAATGACAGATTGTTTAAGAGAGAATATGTATGCTAAAAATTTGTTTCTTTACACACATTTCTAAAATCAGGCTATCCCCAAAGGGAATTCGCTTCTAGCTGATGGCTTCGTCCTGTTCTTTTTTTACGTTTGTTCGGTTTTTATCCTTTCAAATATTTATAATCGTTGATATTTGCAGTTCATGTCAGTTTGCATTAGGAAATCACTAAACCACATAATTTATAGGCCACCGAGTTGGAGTGGAGGAGAGGCCAATTCTCTGCTAAAGAGCAAAAGAGAGGCAAATATATTGCCGTCGTCGGTCTGTCGTCTCACATTTTACTAAGGTTGGGGTAAAAAAAAAGAAGAACAAGAAGAAAAACCTCAGGTTTTTCTCCTCTATCTGTCGTGGTGGATTTTTTTCTTTCTTTCTTTTTGTTGACGCTGATGCTGCCTCCAGATAAGCTTTGGCATACATACTACACACCCTCACACCCACCCACACACACACATGCTTAATACACTCACACACACACACACATCTATTTAGTTGAGGTCTGCATTCAAGCGTTGAAATTAGGCTACTACCACTTCAACTACCTACGAAATAGTAGTAATACAGTAGAAGCAAAGTAAAACTGTAAAAACCAAGAGAGGAAGGAAATGCGAAAACAAAAAATAAATACGGCAAATGGGCTAACAACACAACTATTTGGCTTCATCTTCTTACCAAGTTATTTTCTGCCTGACTCTTTATATTCTTATATTCTATGACGGAGGCTGCTCCAATTGTGGTCAATTGTACCGCTGCTGTAGCCCGCTACTTCTGGTCTGGTCGTCATGAGTTTAAGTTTCATAATACTTTAAGTTGGTTTTTCTTTCGGTTTATGTATGTCAAATATGTAAGGAAAAACAATAACAACAATAACACCAACAACAGCAGCAGCAGTACACAAGTATTAGAAGAGAATTAAAGAAAAAAAAATGTTTTCTTTTGTTTTTTTTTTTCTTTTTGCAAAAGACAACCCGCAGGCTGACACAATAAGATGTAGGTTTGTATGTACTGTGCCTTGCCTCAATTTGAATGGCGCCATAAATTGGTAGAGTTTCTAAAAAGTAGACTAACAAACACCCTAAGATTTGAGACTCCATAACATTCTATTGAATCTAATCGAAACCGAAACGTATATCATTGGACCAAATCACTTTCGCCTTTGGTAGCAAAAAGAAATCAAACTTAAGTTCGTAGATCAATTTGCATTTAGTTTAAATTTCATTTCTATTCACTCACCAAAGATTAATCAAATAATGTGTAAAATCTTATGAATTGTTAAATATAGTTGTGCATTTTTATCACACATTCGTTTGATCCAGTTGATCCACACTCCAAGAAGAAAATCTTCAAAATCCAATCTGAAATTCTTCAAGTTTTTGAAAGAGTTTTGAATGATTGTCATATTCTCGAAACATTTAAGACTGAACTTGAATCAATCACACTAAAAGTTAATAATTTGTTTTGGCTCTCGTTTTCATAGCTTAGCATCAAAACATTTTGCCTAATACATATGATTTTATAATGACCAAATCGAAGTTTTGTTACATCTTAATATGTTTATAACTGATTCGATATAACAATCAATTTGTTTTATGGGATATATTTGACACCTTAAATTATGTTTTTACTATTATAGACTCGCCAACTTTATCGATTCAAGATAGAATAAACTTATTCCGAATACAGGGAGTTGGATGGAAGAGCACAAGTCTAAAATTTTAAAACCAAAAATGAAGAAAACAAAAACAGAAGCCAAGTATAATATCTTCTTACAACAAGAAGAATGCGAGAAGGCGAGAGTGTGATATGGAGAGGGCCAGAAACAGAGACAGAGACGGAGACAGAGCCATGGCCAGGGCGAAGGCGAGGGTGTGGAGAGAATTTTTATTTTGCTTTTGCCAAAAAGCAAAACGCCAAATATATGCAAAATGAAAATAAACAACTCACAGCGGGCGTTGGGGGTTTTTTTTTTTTTTTTTTTGTTTTAGCGTCGATGTTGGCGTTTGCTTTGGCTTGGGCATTGCTGCTGCTGGCGTCTACCTCTGCAGCAGCCGCCTCTGCCGCTGCCGCTGTCGGCGTCGGCGTCACCTTGCTTATAGTCGGGTCGTCATATAATAATTTTATTTGGCTTTTTGTTTTCTTAGCCATGTAGTAGTAGTTGACTAAAAAACGGCAGAAAGGAAAACCTGTTTGGTTGCAGCTTCAAGATTTGGCTTTTAAATAAGCGACAATATCGAGATGGGAGAGTGAGAGAGAAGAGAGATAGAGAGAGAGAGGCGAGGAGGCTACACACGGCGGACAACAAAAGCGAGTGAAGGGCGCGGCAGCACCAACAACAACAACAACAACGACAATACCAACAAGCAAAGTAATGTTATGCGAACGCGTGGAAAACGGGTTTTCGCGAAAGTTGTTGTACTGTATAAATATATATACATATATACATACTTGTACATTTGGTCTTTGGGGAGCAACCTCCTATCCCTCTCAAACCACTGCTGCTCCACCACAGATTGGGTGAAGCAAAAAAAAAAAACAAGTCATAAAAAATTTTCATGCTTTTTGTCCAGGGCAAAGGAAAGTTAAGTCAAGGAAGAGTAAAAGTATGAAAAATTACCATTAGATTGTATATACATAGATAACAAGAATGTATGAATATATTTGTTACTCTAACAAATGGTTAGAGCATATTATGCATTCGATTCGTTCTAATTGAAACTCATTTTATTCTTTGTTGCTTTTATCAGAAGGCCAAATGTTGTATTCTCCGGCATGAATGAAAATCTTTCGTCAACTGTTTTCCTTCTAAATAGAAGGAAACCCATTTACAACTCAACATCTTTTGCATTAACTAATCAACAATTAAGCATTTAATGTTAATCCTAAAATTTGTTACAAATGTCAAAATTCTCATCTTCTTAACTGGTTTATAAAGAACTTTCAACAATTAACTGAAGTGAATTGAAGTAATTCAATTTTCAGCACAATTTCATTTTAATGGGGAAATTGTGTCTATTTAGAGAAGCAGCGAACTAAAATTTCTATATTAATGATTCACATTCGTTTGAGATCTAAATTTATCCCTTATAAACCATTTCAAACTATTTCACGTGGCGCTCGATAGACAACTTATTTAAAATATATAATCATTATTATTAATTTGCATTTTCTTTATTCTAAATTGACAATTGCAGCAAGGGTAAGCTTTACCATGATCAATATGAAGTTCAAAATTTGCCCCTTTTTGCAAATTATCAGTTCTAGTTTGACTCAATCTGCCACTAAATGAAGGCCAGGCCAAGGCGTAGGCAACCAACAAAAAAATTCATAGATTTTGATTTGCAAGCCAGTAGCTTAACTTTGATAATATACCCACAGATATATGTATATACAGCGACGCCTTATGTAAATTGACAATTGGCGTTGTTCCACTTAAAGCAACAACAACAAAAAGCACACACACACACACACACACACTACTCACGGGTATAAATAAACAAAATCGTTGCTGATAATAACTAAACCGCATACACGATAAATTGACAGCAGACAATAACAGCAACGAATTTATTTGCACAACGTGATGTGCTCAACAAATTGTTAAGCAAAGAGCACGACAAATAAAATAAAAATATATACCTATGTATGTATGTATATAAATAAAAGAAGGAAAAACACAAAACACCAAAATCACCGACAAAATTCAACACCTAACATTAAGATATAAATTATTTTCATAACAAGAGACAAACCGCGGGGTGGGGAGGGGAGAAAGAGATAGAGAAAAAGATTAAGTTTTGTTACAAGTGAGAGAAATGAGAAAAGGCAGGTTCACGGAAAGTGAAAAGAAAAGAAAAAGTGTGGCAAATCATGAGAAAGATTTTCGTTTGCTGCTAAAGCTTTCCAAAATAACAGAAAGAAACATAATCCAAGTTATCACAACATCGACTTACTGGATACCCTGTCTTAGTCCTATAACAAACAAAAGTCGCAATGTAGCAATCTTTTAATTCTCATTCATCTGATATATGCAAACTTATATATACCCACTCTAGCTATAGGGTATTGAATTTTTGTGTGAAAAAAAACAAAACAAAATCATGACGGAAGGTCACCAAGTTAATTGATGGCAACCCCAAGCCCGAGCAGCGTGTATGAGCTAATTTGCCGTGTCTTTTCATTTTGAATTTTGCTTTTTGGTAGGTCTAATGTCGAATTGATTGCAATATGAAACCTGAAATTAATTGTAATTACTCGAGCGCATTGCGATAAAATGCTTTCAATGTGCAAATGGTTAGAAAGAAGGCGTCGGCGTGCAATGCGGCGATAGAGCAGAAAAGTGATGGGGATGGGGATGGGGACGGGGACGGGTAAGAGTGAGGTGGCAGGGGGCCAGTGGGGTAGGTAGGGAAGTTAAAAGTTACGGCACGTAGTTATTCGGAAATGGAAAACCTCTCATACAAAAAGCGCAGCAAAGCGTTCAAAGTAAAACTGCACATGCACAAAATTCAAATCATATTACGTATACGCAATGTATTGCCCAGCAAATGCAAAGGAAAACGTGAATCAAATCAGTGAATGGGGAGCTGAATGGATGGGTGTGTGTGTGTGTATTGCATTGATCATAAGCAATGCCGACAGAAAACAAGTTTTGAATATGTATCTCTATATGTTGCAAGAACATTTCGAAAATTTTATCGTTAGTCACATTAAATCACAAAATTGAAACTGAACTCAAACACTGAAGGAAATCGAGTAACGAATCTATGTATGTATGTAAAACCAATATCATTCATTTAATATCAATTGCAAAATTTCATCTTCTCTCATTCAAATGAAAATGTTTTGGTTCGTTTCATATGACACCGAAATCATCACACAGACAATGCCAAAATCTGAACTGAAACACATGTCCAATTAATGGAACCAAAAACTGTAATTATTCGTTTGCCGACGACTGAGTCAATAGCAAAATGCCAAATAGAATCTCATTTCAATGTTGTTTTTTTTTTTTAAATTCGTTTTGTTTTCTAACTCATTTGTTTCGTTAGTTTGGAAAACGACCCACGGCATAGAACGACGATGGGCACATGTCAAATTCAATTATGATTTGTGTGATTCAAAGAGCGAATTACTCGCTACGCTGACTGCGACGAACTATGAATACTTGCGATCTCACCGCACACCCGCCTACCCAACATCAACATACATTCAGCGATGAATGGTGGGGTCTCTTGTAATTATCGCCAAAATATGGCAACGATAACAATCGCCAAACGGAAAGAGAGAGAAAGAGAGAGACAAAGTGATATATAGAGATAGAGTCTTCGAAACACTCTTTCTGAAATTCCAATGAATAATGAATGACAAAATGAATCATGCGACCGGCATGGCACACGCACGACCGAAACAAATCAGAAAAAACAAAAAAAATACAACAATTCAATCGAAAAAAAACAAGCGAAATTGAACAAAACAAATTGCATATTAAATGCTCGGCAAATGAAAAACTTTTCCTATTTGTACAAACGAACCATAGAAGAGGACACGTGTCCGTTTGTTTGACTGAATTACGAAATGAATGTGAATGGAAGTGAATGGGTTTCCAACTGTAGTACAAAAATTAAATGAAAATTAATTCAAGTCAAGCTAATTGCAATGACATTTGACTTATTATCGACAGAAAAGTTGAAACATAACAGAGAACTAATTGAGTGAGCCGAGCTCTCTCTTAGGACATATGTACGTCTCAAATAATTCAATAAATAAACGATCAGTTTGAATCAAAATCACAGAGTAAAGAACAATGTAGAGTATTTGATAGTCAGTTGCTGAACTAAATTAATCGACTCGATTTTATGCAACGAAAGTTCATTGTACAGCAAAACAAAGGACTGAAACCGAGAGAAAATGTTTCAAAATGCAAATTTCCAATCTCTTGACATTTTTTGGCATTTGTTGAAATATCTGCACATAACTTACACAAATGTGAAATTTTGGAAAGGGTAGAGCAACGATTCGATGATTCGCATCAGATTTGGGCAAACTAATTTCAAATACCAACCAATTGCTGCCAATGCTGTCAATTTGGACAAATGAAATTCACAATTCACTCTAAAAATAAGTTTTACTACACACACACACACACACACACACATTAAGAATTATATGCAGTTTGCATGGGAAAAAAAATGACTAATGCCATAAAATGTTCAAGTTTATTCACTTTAATTTAATTAATTGTCAAAAGAAGCTTAATCTCTCCCCGGTGTTTGTTGAACAAATGCTTGCAAATTATTATTAAATATACATTTATGTAAATATGTGTGCACATATTGTCGTTTTGCTTGTATGCACAAATCTTTTGACATTAACGAAAGCCTGACATTATTCAATTATGGCAAAATAATCTTAGGACTTATTTATCACTTGAGTTGGTAATTTTCGCATTCATTGGAGAAAAAGTATTTACTTACTCGTAATTTGCTATTATTAATCAAGATGAGATAATAAAATTGCTTGTGCCTTAATTAATTAGAGCAACAAGAAATTACGTGATTGCATTTTTGATTGCACGTTTAATTTGAGTTGGGCATTTCATCAAAAGGACCCTCATCAATTGGTTGATTTTGATGATATTCCGCATCCAGGTACTTAAAGCTCGGCATTCGCATTGAAGGTGATGTTTAAGTGGCTTTAAACTTGAAGGTAGATTCTCCGCTAGTAGCTTTAACTTGGCATTATCTTAGCTTCACCGAGCATATGCTATAATGGTTCGTTTGATAGTGTTACTAAGGAGGCTGAAGTGTTTTCTGCTCCCCACTCATAACCATCAAAGATGACTCAGTTTCTCTTAGATGCACACCTCTTTGTGGGGGCATTGCGACTCGAAAGGACAGTTCATACCAGTTAAAAACATCAACTGCAACTGATTCTGTGGGTTTCCATTGGAGTTTAATGGTTGAATCAGGGCCGACCATTTTGCAGTTTCCATTAACTTTGAATCAAACAAGCATTAATGTATAAATATTTTCAGCTCTTATGGCATGCAACTGGACTTGTTGTCTACTCAAATGGCAACAATGTTGCTCGTAATATCATCATCTCATATAACACAAGCTACAAAGTCATACAAAGTAAGAGCCACAAGTTGAAAACTTTGTTCTGGTTTCATATTTCACAGGTTCTTGTTGGCTTGATTTTGCTTACCAATCAGCAATTTAACAAGTTTTCAACTCTTTCTATACCTGGAGAATACCGGAAAACAAAAAACAAAACCAAGAAAGAAAAAAAAAAGGGCATGTCTTTTAACCATGACCCTCATTTGAATATTAAACGTCGCTGATGAACTCTGATGAAGTCAATTCCATCTGCTACAGGTAAGATGATTAATGTAGCGAACGCTCCTAATGACCCTCAAACCAGTCAGAGCTTAGACACTAAACTTGTCACATTTGGTCTAGACACACACACTAGGTAAAAGACAATAGTAATACAAAAGAAAACAAGGCAATCGATCGATCGATCACAAAACCAATAAAACTGTGCCACACCCCAACACAAATGCACAAACAGCAGTCATTAATCAGAAGATTTGTAATCGGTCAGTCGACAGAGTTCACAAAACGTTTTTAAATGAACAATCAAAAAGAAAACACTGACTCATTAGATACCTAGTGAATGAAACAGTTGTTTATTGACTAGATATTTATTAGATAATTAACTGAAATGTTTCACAAGAAAATCAAATTTTGTATTGGAATTAAATGAAAATATATTATATTTAGTAGACAAGTCATCAAATAAAAATGCGAGATTTTCCAACTTTTATCTATATAATATATAAGTGAATTTAGTTAAAGATTTTCTTAGAACATTTGTGTATACTTTTTTATACAATGTTTCAATATTTTGTTCATTAGAAAAAAGTATCCACATTTTGATGCAAATTAAGATACCTTTCAATTAACTCAAATTTAGGGTATAAGAACAAACTTTTGTCGATGATGATGATGAGCTCACGACTCTATCCCCACGTGGACCAACTTTATTAAATTTTTTCAGCTTGTTTATTTTTTTCGCAATTTACTTTTTATTATTAATGGAGGAAAAGGAGAAAGAGTAAGTGAGTTGGGTCCAAATAAATACCAACCAAGTAGTGTGTAATATATATATATATATATATATATGTATGTATGTATATATAGCCATGTCCGTTGTATCTGTCAGTTTTAATTAATGTGCAAGTATGAATAAAGGAAAAAGAAAACCAAAAGCAGAAAAAAAGAGCTGCAAATGATTGCCAGACAAACACACATGGTAGAAACTGCAATGCAGGTCAAGAGTTGGAATTGATATCAATTCAGGCGTTACGAACTGACGTCGTCGGAGTCGGAGTCATCACAGTCAATGAGGATGCAGATGATGAGGAGAAGACGAGCCTGTGTGGGTACAGTCTATGCAAAATGTGCCAAAGTTTCTATCTCTAGAGTCAATTTTGCGTTGACTAACAGACAATATCTTCATAATCATCGTGGAAAACAAAATGATAAACGCAATCATAAACGTCATTAGACTATTAGATAGACAGACGGACAAACAGAATTCAGTCCAGGTGTCTTTTTTGCTGCTGTTTGCTATTTGAGTTCCATCGTCGTTTGGCTCTTGGCCAATTTGACAGTTGAAAAGTTTGCCTATGACAAAGTTTTCAATTTTTCTTTCGTCTTTTTGCAGTATTTTTGTTTTTGTTTTTTTTTTTTTTTTTTTTTTAACTTCTCAGAAGGCAAAATCAATTAACTGTAGTTAAAGTTTATCTTTAACAGTTTGAGTTTCAACCAAACTAGAGATAAAGACAGACATAGAGAGAGAGAGAGAGAGAGAGAGAAGATGTGAAGCCTAAACTTAAATGAAAAACTCTTTGCCTCATTATTTGGCTAGAAGTTCTTTTGGTTTTAAAAGTTATTCATCTATGAAAGAAAAGCTTACCTTTCGCTTAAGTGGGCGAGTTAAAGAAAATAAAAACAAAATACCAGAAAACAAAAGTAATTAAAACAAAAAAAAACCAGAGGGCCGGGGCTAACTTCGACCGCGTCAAAGTTTGTATACCCTTGCAAGTTTGTTAGTAACTCTTTTATCTAAACTAACTGTTTTATCTAAAAAGGGTAATGTTATATAACGATATAACGAACTTTCTCATGAAAGTCACTGTTTTCCACCGATCCTTCCTATGGGAGCTATATGATATAGTTACCCGATCTTTACCAAATTCGGCACAGTCATTAACAGATATATTAAACTGACAAATGTTAAATTTGAAAGCAATCGCATCAAAAGTAACGAAGTTATTGACAAAAGTCACTGTTTTTGACCGATCGTTCCTATGGGAGCTATATGATATAGTCACCCGATCTTGATCAAATTTGGCACAGTGGTTTATAGTTACAATAAACTTACTTATATTAAATTTCACGACAATAGCTTAAAAAGTAACGAAGTTATTGAGAAAAGTCACTGTTCGTGACTTTGCCGTTTGTATGGGAGCTATATGATATAGTCACCCGATCTTGATCAAATTTGGCACAATTATTAATAAGAACACAAAACTGACCAATACCAACTTTTATGGCAATTGGTGATAAAATAACAAAGTTTTTGAGAAAAGTCACTGTTCGTGACTTTGCCGTTTGTATGGGAGCTATATGATATAGTGGTCCGATCCGACTGAATCCGAGATATACAAACCCTGCAGTATATACAAGCCTACGTGCAAAATTTCAGCTTTGTAGCTCTTACGGTCTAGGAGGAGTTCGCATCGATCCAGACGGACGGACGGACGGACGGACGGACGGACGGACGGACGGACGGACGGACGGACGGACATGGTTATTTGAACTCGTCTCGTCGTGCTGATCAAGAATATATATACTTTATATGGTCGGAGATGCTTCGTTCTATGCGTTGCACACTTCTGACCAAAATTAATATACCCTTTTTGCAAGGGTATAAAAACTCTAGAAACAAGTACTTATCTATTTGCCCAAGTTGATTTAAAATTTGATTCCTTTTTTTATACATTATTTGAGAAACAAGTTGACGTTTTGCATTTAGCCAGTTATCTTTTCGGCTACTCTTTTAAATGTGTTTATCAATCACGTTTCATGCAAGCAATTCTTATCGATTGAAGAACATGTCAATTATACATGCTGATACATATCTATAATTCAATTAATGACTAACACAAAGAGAGAGAGCGAGAAGACACAGAGATAACTGCAAAAAATGTTTGCATTTTGTGTTAATTTTTTTCTAAATCGTGACTGCAAAGAATTATACAACTGGTTATTATAAAACTACAAAAAAAACTAATAATAATAATGATGAGAATATGGCAGCTTACTCCCAAACCTTCCTTCCACACTTCCCTCATGATAATGATGATGGAGATGTGGATGAGACCCATACATCGCATAGATGTAGCTTCATTAGCACCTACAACTCCCACGACTGAACTGAACATTGAAAAATTACCAACAAATAGTTGTAAACAAATGTGCCAAGTTAACAAGTTGTTGTTGGTGAGGCAAGGGAAGGGAAGGAAAGTGAAGTCAACTTACGTAAGTGGGCTTTAACAAAATTATGAATGTATAAATTCCAATTCTCTCTCTCCCTCTTTGTCTCTCTCTTTCTCTCTCTCTCTCTCTCTCTTACGCACACCTTGCCGACCTGCGAAACGGCGGCGACGCGCCAGACGATACCAGAAATAGCAAAGTTAATCAGCAAACAACTTTGACGCCAATTTATTGATTAATGCCATACGATTAGCACAACAAAAGAGGCCCCATTGAAGTGCTTGTATTATACATATAAATGTATAAGAGAGTAAGTGGGTGGGGATGTGGAGGGAGGGGGAGGAAAATATGTCCAAATTTGTTTCTATACCCTGTCAGTCGAACCGTCATCGCTGAAGCACATAAAGTGTACACATATTGCATGGAAAACAATCGAAACTAAATTTGGATAGAGCCAATTGAGGTAAATCGGGGGAGAGAAAATGCCCATCATATCTTTCCTTCCCCCTCCCCATCCCCCTCTCTCCCCCTCCTTCTCTTTCTCACTCACCGAATTCTAGACACAGCTTCCAGGCCTGTTTTTATTTATGATATACAAACACATACATACATACCTATATATAAATAGCCAATACAGACCCGTGCCACTCCCGCTTTGGAAATTATCTCCCCCCTCGAAAAAAAATCAACCAAACTGATGACACAAAGGCTTTTTGCCGAGTGCTCATACCACATGCCAGGTTTTCACAATCATGTTAAAGTTATTTTCCTTTTTCTTCTCTTCAAAGCGTTTGCTTCACATTATTAGTGATGGCAGCGTGACTCACGCTTGATCATTAAATTCAGTGTACACCTTGCGTATACGTGATGCTAGTTAATGTACATACGCCTAATATTGTCATCATACAGATGATTTTTGTTATTTACACTTTTCTGTTATATTCTTGCACCATTTCTTAATGTTTAGCTAAAACGTCGGGGTCACCATTTTGATTTATTTAAAACCGTAAACATATCGAACATTTGTTATGTGTTTCATCTCACGTAAACGCATCTCTTATATATATAGCTACTGTCTGAGCCTATCTTTCGCCTTCTCTCCTCGTAAATAGCCTCAACTTTCATTGCTACTGTATTTTTACAGCTAATAGGCAACACAACTGCAGAACCTGACACAGAAATTGGCGTGCAAATTGAACAAAAAATGGGGAAAAAGGAAAAAATTGAAAAACCAAAAAGCAAAATGACTTCAATAAAAAAATTTTTGTTAAAAAAAGAAACAGCGAACTGACATTGAGAAGACTCGACGTTCTTATCGATAGGCCCAGAGAGCGGGGATGACAATTTGCACAGCTGGACAACGGTTGGAAACGGTTTCATGTTGTCTAGAATGCTAGACATATGAAGGACGGCGGGGCGGGGGGAGGGGTAAATTCACAGCTGGCAAACGAAAAGTGCTTTTAGGAGAAGAGTTATTTGACATGGGAAATGAACGTTGGAAATTGAAAAACGCTCAAGTTCGATTTATGCTTTATTGAAGCCAATTTGTTGCTATATTTGTCGACAAAAAACAGAAAAATAAATAAATAAGAAAATAATTGCAAGTCGTAAATTGATTTCTATTGATTTTACAAACAATTTTCTTTTCTTTTTTTCTGTATCAATCTATTTTAGCAAAGTCATGAGAAAAAATACAACCAACAAGCAGACAAGTAGACAGTTGATGGGGCGAGGTCTTCTTTTGTTTATCAAAGGAAATGACAATAACAATATTATTGTGTTAAGATGAAAAAAAGCACATGAAGGGCAAAAAGGTTCCCACAGTATTATGAAAAATGAAATCACATTTACACAGACTATCGGATATTTATATTTCTATGTCGATGTGAAAGTTTCTCAATACCATGGACCATACTCAAAGTTGGAATCATATGCATCAGAGAACTGCAACGAGTATGATTGAGAAGGATCAATCAAACCTCACAAAATCCAATCATTCAGGGTATCGCAACCTTTGATTTGTTTGAATCAATTGCTATAATATTAGCTTCTCGAACAAATCGCAACCTTGATTGTTGTAGCAAGAACGCTCACCCTAATTGATCGTTTGTAAAATTCAATTCAAGACAAATGAATAAACCCGAACTAACTTCGGATTTCTTGCACATGGTTTGAGTAGAGTTTGATATTGAAAATCAATATGAATTGCGATCTGAATTAAAAGTTATATATGGAAGAAGTTTAACTATGTGCGACAAAATACGAAATTGGGCAATATGGGATTGTCCGACCTTATAATTTCCGACAATATCGACCAAATCGCAGTGCGTCCTTTGCGTTTGACAAAGTAAAAGTCCCATTTTCTATTTGCTCTGTTATGAATTTTGAATTATTTTTTCCAAGAACTTGGAAAAGCTATATATTTTCAAGTTGAAGGAAAATATGCGGTCATACAGAATGAACTACAAGCGTTCGTGAGCGTTCGATTCAAACAGATATAGCTCAATCACTCAATACGAAGGACCGCATCGGACAAAATCAAACTCAATGATTGAGTGCACCATTAAATTTGTTTCTCATTGCAATTCTCTGATATGGATATATATTTAATATTATTATTGTGAACTAAAAGGCTAAGGCAAGTATTATTCACATTTCCATAGGCATTTTATTAAATATCAGTACAGGTTTTTCGTTTTAATTTTGCGGGAATAATATTAAATTGCATAAATATATAATAAATGAAAGAAAAACCAAAACTTGAATCTTTATCTGTATTAATCACACAAAACGAACAATTTGTAACAAATTCCAGACGAAAAGTAAAAACAATTCAAAGAATGCGGTTTGCACAAAAACAGAACAAAAACACAAACAAAATAATTGCACAAAACAAAACAAAAAAAAGTTGTCAAACAACAAAGTATTCAATCCAACGACATCGGCATCTCAAGCAACTTCCAAGCAGCTAACAAGCGATAATAAATGTGATTCATCGTTTTGCACTGACACAGTGAATTATTAAGGAATTAGCTAAGCACTCCGCGCCGCCTCCGCCCACCAACACCTCAACACGTGCCTTTCCCACACACACACACACACACACACTTGAAAGTACTTTCAGTTCTCCACTTGAACTTGAAAAACCATTTCAACAGAGAAGATACAATAAAATGCAAAGCAGCCAACATTTTTAATTGCATCTTTAAATGGTCATAAACCACCAGCAAATGAAACACAACAAACCCAAAAAAGACAAAAAAAAAAAAAAACAAGCAAAAGTTGTTAATGAACTAAAAATAGATACCCTGTCAAATGTGTTTTGCGGTTTTGTGTGTGTGTGCATGTAATAACAATGCGGGAAACTTCTTCATTATCATCTCCTGTCAAATCTTCCCCTTGCAACCTCCATTATTGCTACTCATATTCAATTTGTTGCTAAATGAATGCGTGTGTGTGTGTGTGTTTTGTGGTTTTATATTCTTATATATATTTTGATTGATGACGCCCGATTATGAGTCAGTTGAATCTGTTGACTTGGTAGGAGGAGAGGCCCTGATCAATCCAGAGCAGTGGGTAAGTGGGTTAGATGTAAAGAAGAAGAAAAAACCGTCTATTAACTTTGCCTTGTCATGGAAATATGATACAGAGACACATACTTGTTGAACAAATGACCGACCTAACGACTGACTGACTGACTGACTGATTGACTGACATATGGCAAATCGGATTAAAATCTAACCGAAATGAGACATAGAAGACGAAAAAAAAGTATAACAAACAAATAAATCAATTTATTATTTTAGCACAGTTATAAATATTACTAAATAATACTATAATATTTACAATCAATGGATTTTCAATAAGCAGATCAAGTCCCATCATAAGAATTGGCCTTTACTTTGACTGAAAGTTTACTTTTATTTCAATTAGAATTTAAATTGAAACTTCTGATGCAATCTAAACAGACATTTTTATAGTTGCTTGATATGAAATTATTTCATTCACTTCTTTCTGTTTTCTAATCGAATTAGGTCAATCTATGGGTATCTATAGCTAAAAATTAACGAATTTGATTATCATTTTTCCGTCTCGATTTGCTAAGTCAAATATTTACCAAAATTCTCTTTCACTATGCTATACAATTTGATTGTGTGTGTTTGTCTGAGAGGTTTTTTGTCATTCGGCTGTTAACATGACACTTTACCAAAAACGAAACACTCCCACTAGAGCCCGCCCTCTACCTGTCATCGTACTATGCAAATTTAATCAATTTTCCAACTTATCCCGCATTCCGCTCCTCTTCGTTTTCTTTAGTCTCACTACTTCCCCCACACAAAGCCGCACCTGATATACACAGCAGCAGCAGCAGCAGCACCCACAAAAGAAGAATTAAGCTGGCCTGTCCTCTGGTCCGTCGTTTCCCCCAGGCGTAGCCGTCATCCCATGTGGCAGCCGCCGCGGCAATGCGTCGTCCCCCCACTCTCTCTTACTATTCTTTCTCATTTTCCTTTACCTGACACGCAGCATATTGTTTGCTATAGACAAGAGATAAAAACGTTGACAACTTTTCAGTCCAACAAACTGAACCCAAATAACGCACACCCGTTCCGTTCTCTGCCCGTCTGTCTGTCTGTCTGTCAGTTTGTCTGTCCACCATACATACTACTAGTAGTAACACTCCTTTCAACCGACCCTCGTCCCTCCTATCCTCCTGCTTCACCCTCAACCGACATCACATTTTAAAATCTCGAAACATTCAAGTGCAGTGAACCATTTTGGGGCACGTCGCTGGGCGCAAACAGAACTGGAAAGAGAGTCAGCCAGTGAGGAGAGAGAGAAAAGCATTTCCGTTTTGCGACCATGTGTAAAAAACAAATAAAAATTGTTCACCAGTAACAAAAAGCAACAAAAAACAAGAAATGTTTATACATATATAAATAAAACGAAAATGTAAGCCAACAGGAACAGCAACAAAATGTTCAACCAGAATTATTTTACAGACTTTTAAGTCTGAAATATTGAAAAGTTTTAAAAACTTTACCAAAGAACTTAAAATTATAGGAAAAAATTAAACATTTTGATGGCAATATTTTGGCAGAGATTATCTTTATTATGAAAAAATTTTTCACAGTTATTTGAGATTTGGAATGTGTTTACACTACATTTTCACCTGGTCCTATTGACCATTCTCACTATGGGATGCTGTATAACGGTTTAATCTACTGAAATTTTGACATTCATTTCAACATTCGTGGAAAATGTTTTTATCTCATCACCCAGTTCGACTGACTTTTTCATCCTAAAATTTCCCAAAACTTTGAAAAATGTGCCACCATTTACAGTGAATCGATGTAGAACAAACATTTTGGAAACAATTTGAAAAACATCTGTTTATAACTAGGAAGGATCTGAAGGATTCTTATATATGTTTAAGAGCATTTACAACAAAGATGTTTGTACGTATTGATGGGTATACTTAAATATAGTATAATAACTAGTAGCTGATTGGTTAGTTATGAATCATTTTTATACCCTTGCAGAGGGTATTATAGCATTGGTCAGATGTTTGCACCGCTCAGAAGGAGACGTAAGAAGTTATTTTCCGCCTACTAATGTATTTATTTATGTATTTTATGCCTTTGTACAGAAAATAAACATAGACTATAGCGCCTAAAAACATAAATTGCCGTACATCGACACCAGCGCCACCTAGCGGGATAGAATATACGGTCTTTTACTAATATTTTGTGGACTTTAAATCGAAAATCAATTGAGGCATTTAAGAACTCACACCTAACAAATAAACGTTCTTTTGATTTTGATAAGGTTAACAACCGTTCAAATCATGCAGTTACAATTCGCAACTGGTTTTAGTGTTGAAGTAGTGGTATGGCCTTACAATTCAAAGTCTGCTGATGAGAGAACTTGGTAGTTCTTGAAATAGCGCTATTATTTGCTCATTATTTGTTTTCCTGTAAATGACCTCGAGCCTGCTCATTCAAACGATTGAAATAAATTGGCTGCTAAATTAAATGTCATATAAGGATAATATTAATATTGCTGACGTTATTTCAGTGGCAGTGATTATTCATAGTTCTTTTGCCATTATTCAATTGTCCTGCTAATGACGGTTTCACATTCACGGTCAATGCCAACCATTCCCAATAGATGTGACATGTGGGATTTGGGTATAAATGAAATGCTCAGGTATGGGACAGACTCAGGGTCAGAGATTTACTGAAGAATGTGGCAAAGCCTTTTTCATATTATCAGATATTTCACAGAATGATATTAGAGAAATCATATACTATATATTTAGGAATGAGATTTATACACATTATATGAAATGTAAACATTCTATTCGATTTGCACCAACTGGGATGATTATAAGCCGATGTTACTGACATTTCAGAGACATATATACCGATTTTGAATCCCGGGAAACAATTGTCTTTTAGATATTTGCAATGTTTATCGGGTCTTTTGTTTCGATTATTTCACTTGGGGAAAACTTACCACTCTGATTGCCATTGATAGCTGCCTCCTTGACCTGCTGTTGATTATTGCTATGCAGAATATCGGACAACGATAACGATGAGGCTATCAGTTGACGTTTCTCTTCAAAATTGAGAAAATCCATTGAATTGCTGCGCTGCGGTGTTACCGTAATGGTCACTGATTTTTGCATTTTGGCCACCACGCAGAGTTGTTGCTCCAGTTCGGCGGCCGTTTGGGCATTTGCATTGGGTGAATCGGATGGAGAGCCATTACCAGTTTGTGCAGGCTGATCAATGCCATCGGTGAGATCAGGTGGTGGTAACTGTTGTTGCTGTAGTTGCAATTGCTGTTGATGTTGTTGTTGCTGTTGCTGCTGCTGTTGCTGGTGATGATGATTATGATGATATGGATGATGCAACGGCTGAGGAGCAAAATATGAGAAGGCCGGCTGTGATGTTGCAGTTGCAGCACTATACGATGGCGGTCCCAAGGGCGAATGCGGTGGTGCATGAGCCACCCGCGAAGCGGCTGCTGGTGATAATTGATAGCCAGCAGATGATGGCGATTGCTGTTGCTGCTGCTGCTCATGACCATTGATAGCTGCCACTAGAGTGGCCAAATTATTGCGACTTGTATTGCCGCCACCGCCGCCGCCGCTGCCATTATTGGTAGTTGTGATGTATTTGCCATTGGCATTTGGTGATGCCGCCAATTGCAGCTGTTGGGCTTGAAATTTATGCTGCTGCTGGAGTTGAGCCAAAAGTTGTTGTTGCTGCTGCTGATAGACCATTGGCGGCGGTTGCAATTGCTGCTGCTGCTGCTGTTGTTGTGTTACATTTGTTCCACTACTGGTGCTGTTGTTGCTGCCGGTGCTACCATTGCTGGCCGTCGATTGTTGGCTCTGCAACTTGTTGCTCCTCAAAGACATGATGTGTGAGTGAGTGGGTGGGCAGGATGGATCCTAGGGGCTACTTCAAAATGAATGTCACGCAATGTCTATCGCCGTGCCATTGTCACGTGATGTGTGTGTGTTTTGCTGTCGCTCTTCTTGTTGATTTGAAACTGTTGCTCTGGTTTATTTTTTTTCTTCTTCGTTTCTAGTTTGTTTGATCGCCTAATTAGCCGCAAACATGCGCCCGAGCACCGTTCCGTCCCACACACACACCTCCGTCTCTCTCTCTCTCTCTCTCTCTCTCTCTCTCTCTCCTTCGTCCGTGGTCCGTGTTGGAGAGCGCTCGTTAAGTTTTTGTGTTTGTCACACTTTTGTTCACCTTGATTTTTGTTTCTTTCTTTCCACTGAGTGTGTCACTTCGACCACAACGAACCAACTGCTACCTGGCACCGTCGTCACTCGCACTTTCTGTGTCACTTTTTTTTCGTTTTTTAGTGGTTTCACTTTTATTTTTATTATTATTTCTATTTTGCTTTTTTTAGTGGTTTAATTACTGCAATTAAATTAGACATTCTCTTAGACATGCAATAGATAAAACCAACAAATAACCATCCAACCAACTAACCATCAACAACAACAACAACAACAACAACTTCAATTGTCAACAATAAAGATTTAAGATTGCTTTGTGATTTGTTTTTTATTATTAGTAGCCACTTTATTTCGTTGCCCCTTCTTATGCTCTTTTACATAGAAGAATATTATATATATTATACATATATTCTTGATCAGTCTGTTCAAATCAATCTTAGCCTCTCAATTATTGTGATAATACTTGGCTTTAAAGCAGTGGACGGCACGCCCCCCGGACTAGAGCCTAGTTCTGCCGCAGCGCTGCCGTCTCGCATACACTGAAAATGCTCGTGTAGGTTCGGCAACAGCACTTCGTAAACAATTCGACTCGTGCTTGTCAGTAAAAAAAATTATTACTCTTTTTACAACACATTTTTCTTCTTCTTACAACATTCCCTAAGCAAAGCACGGCACGCATACACATGCAGTTCATGTAGCGCTGCGTCTGTGTGTGTATGCATGTGCTCTGTTGATTTGATGATGATGTAGTAGGCAGCGCTTGAACCGATTTCTCTTGACTGTAACTTGTGTTCTATTTATCCGATCAGATTCAAATTTTGGGATCTGAGATTTTATATCCAATACTATCCTAATAGTATTTCATGGGGATACTCCCATTTTTGCAACAATGTTTGTTCTAGAGCTATATGATATAGTGGTCCGATCCTGACAATTTTCATACTTTCATCCCAAAAGCTCTTAAGATGGCTGAGTAAAACGCATATGCACCGACGGACGGACGGACTCAGCTTCGCATGCTGATCAAGAATATACATATATACTTAATAGGGTCGGAAACGTTACAAATAGCATTATGAAAATCATCAGGTTAGATCGGCAATAACATATAGTGCGATGGGAATGATCTTTCAAAGAGTTGAAGAAACTCTTCTAACTAGTTTTTGTATTACATGCAATTCCCAAACAGATTTGAGATCCTAGCGAAATAGAAATGGACTAAGTGATTGTAAGAGTTTTGAGGTTTAGGATTGTGAGAGTTTGGAACAAATCAAAATATAATGCTCAAAGTCTTCAGATATATTGAACTTAACTGCTCTGATATACATATATCAGACTTACTTGGCTTGACTTGCTTAAAGTAAGTAAGTTACTTGATTTGGATTGATTCGTGCAGAATAAAAAGGTTTCAAAACGATTCCTTATATGAATTTCCTCATATACATATGTATAATTTTGTATATATTTCTTCTCTCTTTTTCTATTGGCACACTCAATTCTAATTGCAGCAACTCAATCCACAGACACCACAAAGAAGAAATAACAAAACCACTTGCAAAGTGCCATTCAGTAAAATGTTTTCAATTTTATGAAAATTAACTGAAAATGCAATGTGTGCAATGCTCAAGCAAGCATTACAACAACATGGAAGAGAAGGGGCAGGGCGGTAACAGGGGTGGGGGCTGGGTAACAAAAAGTGTGCGGCAACAACCACCGAGCTAACCACACACAAACACAACAAAAGTTGCCCACTTGTCGTCGTTGTCGTCATCATCAAAAACGTTGCAATTGCCAACAGCTGAAGATTGAAGGAGATGCCTGGCTAGATGAATGGATGGAATGGAATGGATGCAGGAATAAAGCAGAGAAATGGAGCAGCAGCATCATCATCATTATCAACAACATATGCAATGCCCAACGGCCACTTGACTGAAACAAAAGGTGGGCGGATGGTGGTTAGAATTGAGAAAGTCTTTGGGAAAAATGACTCTTCCCTAAAGGCAATA
Organism: Drosophila paulistorum; assembly: GCA_018152135.1. Lineage (NCBI taxonomy): Eukaryota > Metazoa > Arthropoda > Insecta > Diptera > Drosophilidae > Drosophila > Drosophila paulistorum. The sequence continues at coordinate 17,935,769 of JAECXG010000606.1, read as the reverse complement.
ACAAAAGGAAATTGTAGCCAATGTCAGGTGAGACAGAAAAAGACAGAGGGAGAGAGGGACAAAGTGTGAGTAAATTTGGGTAAAGTACATTAAGAAGGGTTACAAATTGAAGTGTCTGTCATGGAAATCGGGATGTTGGTAAAGTTTTCAAGAATGAAAATGAAAATCCGTTAAGTAAAGAAAATTAAGATTGAAGATTGAGATGAATGAATTGTGTAAAACTGATGAAAGCTGATAAAATTTTTACCTAGACATATCTTATTGGCTTGAGCTCAAGGGATATTTTCAACAAGTTTCATGATAATTCTCTCTCTTGCTTGGGTTAAAATTCATGTTAGAATTCAAAATACATATATCAAATTGGATTGGGATACTGATTTTGGCTTAGATTTGTTGGCAACTTTTATCTCAATCACAAAACAAAATAAAGTGTAAAATATGCTTACATTAGAGTCCTTTTTGCAAACTCTTCAAATCTTTTGCCCACACACACACACTTAGAAGTGTGTGTGTGATATCCTATCCACCTGCTTTGCATTCGAAATGCATTGCCACAGATAATGGCCAAAAAGAAAGAAGAGAAACAAGTTCCCTTAAAGTTTGCTCACACTTCTCAACTCACACGAACTCGCCGAAAGGTTAAAAGATGCTTCGCTCTCTTTCTCTCTCTCTCTCCTGCTCTCTCTATCTCCTCATTCCCAATTGCCCCTCTCAAGAGGTCAAATGGCAACGAGTTGGCAGCTTTTTCAGACAGGTAAAAAAAGAAATATATATATAGGTATATATACATATAAAGGAGAACAAATCTGATTAGAATGCATATTGGGAGCAGGTAGACAAAACTTCATTTGTTCAGTTGAAAGGCAGATAAAGAAAAGAAGAACACGCAAAGTGCACAGGTAAGCGAAATAAAAGGAAGACGATGATGATGATGATGATGGGGATGATGACGATGACAGGATACTACACACAAACGCGAAAGAGAAGAGAGAGAAACAACCGAAATACAGTGAACGTGAAACTAAAACCTGCACAGAGACTGGCCCGTCCTTCCGTCCGTCCGTCCGAACGAGCAAACCAACCGACAGCTGCTGCTTCCAGACAGATAAAAAGGGCAGTATTAAAGGGCGGCGGCGTTGGGGAGGGGAAGGAGAACAGACCGGAGACCGGCACCATCACAAAAACCAGCGGCGAATTGAAATTCAATGTGCGTTCTTTGCCCTAGACGGAGGCTTTATGAATTATAGTTACTGTTGGGTCTTGACTTTAAAATTGTCATGAAAATTTCATGAAAAACACACACACACACCTACACACGCAACAGAATTTCCCTACTCTGAAAAAAATCGAATGTATCGATTTAATTTCACTTGTAATAAGCCAGAAAATACAACAATTTTCATTGACTCTCGGTTTTTATTCCCTTGCACGTAGGCTTGTATATACTGCACAGTTTGTATATCTCGGATTTAGCCGGATCGGACCACTATATCGTATAGCTCCCATACAAACGACAGTCACGAACAGTGACTTTTCTTAATACCTTTGTAATTTTCTCACCTATTGTTTAATTTAATATTGGTCAGTCTATTACACCTATAAACCACTGTGCCAAATTTATACAAGATCGGGTGACTATATCATAAAGCTCCCATAGGAACGAACGGTCGAAAACAGTGACTTTTGTCAATGACTTCGTTATTTCCTATGCTTAGATTGTAGGCCGTTCTTTCGGAGACATTATTGGTGAGATAAAACGTTTTTCCACTTTGATGGCTATGGGAAAGGTAAGAGTACCAAAAAAGTTGCAAGGGTATACAAACATTGACGTGGTCGAAGTTAGCCCCGGCCCTCTGGATTTTCATTAGCTATTTAAGTATTTTTTGGAGTATTGAGAATAATGTTCCAGAAGAAATACTTTCAGAGAAGCAATGGTTAAACTTTCCGTTTTCAATTGAGTTACGCTTCCAATCAAATTCTAGCCAAATTTCAATATATCTGAAGATTTCCATTAGCTAAGAGATCTTGAAGTAGTTTTTAAAAGACTTTTCAATTAATATATGGATATTTTGTAACGCTTTGAGCCATTTTGATAGCAATGCGACGAAGAAAGTTAATAAACCATTTCTCCATTTCGGGCAAAAATTGGAGGAGAAATAATCTTTCGTTCGGTCGTTCACTGGGCCAATAAGTCGTTATAAGAAGAGTGAGCAATAGAACGGAGAAACAGAAGTTGGCTAACTGTTTAACACAAGAAAGAAGAAGCGAGTGTGAGGGGAAAGGGGGGGTGTGTCTTGTGGTTTGTACGGAGAGTTGTGTGAGATGGTTCCAGAGCACTGACTTTTGCCTAGTTTAGGTTTTTGGCGCGCGACGCGAATTAAAAACGCGGCCAGGCGAGAATTACAGCGAATAGATAGAGACAGAGACAGACATAGAGAATGAGTGAGTGAGAGGGACTGAAATGTAGAGCAATTGAGGCAAAAAAGCATAACAATAGAGCAACAACAATATGAAAACTTTTAGACATTTGTTTTAACGAGCCAGCCATTGAGGCAGACAGACCGACCGACCGACCATCCGACCAGACCATCCACAAAACACTGCAGAGTCTAGAGAAAGAGACGATTGAATTAACAAATGCTACTACAGAGAGCAATAATGCTTGGTGGGGGAGGGTTGGGGGTTGGGGGTTGGTGGCAGCAGCTTCAGCATAAGCATATTGCACATGTGGAACATAGAGTTGGCAACTCTCAACTCTCTAGTAACGTCAGCAGAAAGCGCATATTAAACAGACAGAGTAGACAGTAGGCTGGCATCACGCTTTTTGCGGCGACTCCATTTGTGGCAAGTTCATTGAACCTCATTTACAGTTCAGTAGTTTAGCGATTTTTCTCCCTTTTCTCCCGTTTCTCCTCTCGTTTGTTCGTTTGTTTTGGGGCCTGGTTTTGGGAAAGCCAAAAACAAAAATAGAGACACAATGCGAATGCGGGAAAGCTCTGAGAAAAACTAATGCGATTTGTTGTTATTGTTGCAAGTAACAACACACAGATTTAAATACATAAATCTATATGTATATGTATGTATCTGTATATGAAATTCTGTGTTGGCGCCGCCAGCCCAAAAGCAATCAAATCCAATTAAGAGCAAAATACCACAGAACAACAACAAACACCAACAAGAAGAAGAGAAAAAGGGCACCCAGAACTTTGTTTCACCATTTTATATACCCTTATACAGGAGGTATATTCGATTTGGTCAGAAGCGTGCAACGCATCTCCAACCATATTAAGGAGAAATTCATTTAACCATGTCCGTCTGCCTGCCTAGATCGACGCGAACTTCTCAATATATCATATAGCTCCCATACAAAATTGCCAACTTCGATCCGAACATTAGACTTTTTAGAAGAGTAACAAGAAAGTTTGCAAGGGTATACGAATTTCGGTGCGGCCGAAGTTAGCCCCGACTCTCTGGCATCGTCTTGCCCATATGTAAAATGAATTTCTTCATATGCATCAATTTGCGGCAATATCCGCACTTTACGCATACCCTATATACACATCAAAATCATCCAAGTTCTTCGCCTGTAGGACGAGCCACTTGATAACTTTACCTACTTTTTCCACTACCCCTTGGAGGAAATAACTTGCCACTGTTTACTTTTTTCCCATTTTTTGGGCCATTTTTCGCTTCGATGACAAAAGAAGTGCCACGAATGGACAGACTAGAATAAAAGAGATCAATTTTCGGTAATCTGTTTTGATCGAGAATGTATACTAATAAGACCAAGTGAGACTAGACTATAGATATAGACCTTTTATCTGGGTTTTTATAGTTAATCGAGGGTATTGAAAAGACCAAATACAAAAAGGCATGACGACGAAAGGAAGAAGCAGAAAAGAGCAAGAAAGAGGGGACAACAGAGAGAGAGAGAGAGAGAGAAAAGCAAACATGGCAAAAAACAAAAAAACTCTGCCGCAAACAGAAGAAGCAGCAGCAGGAACAACAAACAACCATCAGAGCTCTTTGACCAGCAGCTGTCGCACAGTGGGTTGCAACTATATACACACACACATGCAGACATACATACATATGTACATGTAACTTCTTGCTGTTGCAAGAAGCAGAACTAATAGGTAATTATACTGAACATGAAAATGAAAAATGAGAAATGAATGAATAGATTAGTGGTGTGCGTGTGTGTGTGTGTGTGTGTGACCTGTCTCTGAAAACTAATTTAACATAACAGAAAGACAGAGTGAGGGATGGTGGGAGAGGGGGCGTAGGGAGGATAATACTACAAATTTCTATCGAGCGAACGGACACAACTGACGTTTTTGAGACACTGTGCTGCTTTTGAAACTAAACTATGCAGAAATACAATGCCATAAGTACAAGTGTTTGAGGTTGTTGCTAATGGAACACAATTCACAGGACGGCGGCTCTGACTGCTGCTGCAGCAAATGGAAGCAACGTACTAAGTCATTGTTATCCATCTATCTCTCTCTCTCTCTCTCTCCGTCTGACTCTCTTTGAGTTTTGTATCTGTATCTGTGTATCTCTCTCTGTCATCTCCACTGACTGTCTGCAGTCTGCAGGCTGAGGCACATTGTCCAAAAGACATCAGCAAAGTTTTATTCGCCAAAATGCTAAGGCTTGTATCTGTGTGTGGGGGGAGGGGGGAGGGGAAAGGTATTCGTGGAGGAGTGCTAGCTTAATGTTTCGCATATAAATTTAAATTTGCGCGCAAAAATGTCGACGATAGAACGAAAGAAACTGCGTTTTTCGTTGTTGTTGTTTTTGGGGGGTTGCTTTTTGACGATGCTACGCGGGGGAATGCTTGGGTGGGTGGTGGTGGAGATGGCAGAATCACATCTTAGAGGGATGCTGTTTGCTCTATGGCCGTCTTTTTTTTTGGGTGGCTGAATGGTTGGTGTCAGTCTCCCCCTCTCTCTCTCTCTCTCGCTCTCTCTCTCTGTGTGTGTGGAGGTCGAAAGTCGGAAAACCCCATAACAAAATGTTGTAAAAATAGTATAAAAGAGGGTGCAAAAACGACCCCCATCTCTATCTCTCTCTCTCTCTTAATTTCCTACATTCTCTCTCAGTCTATGGAGCATTTTGCTTGCTGCTTTTTGGAGTCTGTTTACAGTACCAAACAAAAGTATTGTGACAGGACACCAATACTAATAAAAGCCTCCTTTCCAGAAAACAGTTGTGAAAAAACCCCTATAAATATATTTTTCACACTCACTGTGAGTGAGTGCCACTGCAATGCAATTTCATTTAAGCTAAAGCAAAAAGAAAAACATCAAGAAAGATTCTGTCTAGACATGGTTTTGTAAGTAGATAAAAATATTTGCCTCAGACAGTGAAACACAACAAGAAAAAGGTATCCAAAATCGAAAAATCGAATATTAAGGAAATAATCAAATTCATATCATTTTCCTCGCTCTCTCTCTCTCTCTCTCCCTCTGTCTCTTACGTATTTTTGATAAGGAAATCATATTGTTGTGTAAGAAATTTGTGTTGCTGTTGCGCCGATCGGGATTGCCCCGAATCATGATATGGATAAGATAAGGCAAAAATTATTATTTTCCATGTCCAATATTGGCGTGTTCAAATTCAATTTAACTAGCGGAAAAACAACAAAATTTGTAACTGGAGAGCAGCACCGTTAAGTCTATACCCTTTCAAAGGAAAAATCACAGGTGTTTTTCGACAAAGCAAAAGCAAAAACCAGTTGGCCTTTGAAAACTCAACAATCGATCATTTAGGACGATGACTAAAGAAACCAATGAACTAGCAGTTAAATTTAACTTCGGATCGTAGACAAAATGTTTAATTAGTCGCTGTTCCTTGGAGAATCGAATCAAACGACTAAAATCGACTCCAAAGCCAACAAGAATCTATTAGAAACTCAAAATTTAGGAATCTCGAACTATATATTAAGCGAAAACTGATCCATTGGTCTGTCTTCAATTATTCTTTGTGCTAATTGAACTGAAAAAACATTTCACCAAAAGCAGCTATTAAATATTGCATCTCTCTCCCTCTCTTATGTTTATTAAATTGTTGTTCCTGTTATTGTTGTTGTTATTATTATTATTAACATTATTGATTTCACTTTCGTTTCCATGAAGTTTTTATGCATTTCCCCGAAAAAAAAACAAAAAGCGGCAAACGGGGGAAATGAACATATGTGCCACCTGTGTGCCGTGTCGTTGTTGTTGTTGTTGTTGTTGTTGTTTTTGTTGTCTCTCTCTTCTCAATTTTCTTTTGTTAACATTTTTTTGTTACTTTTTCGAAATGTGTTTTGTTGTTGTTGATGGAATTTGAACGAGAAGGCAGCGCAGCAGCAGCAACAGCACCGTTGAGAATGCCGATGCCGATGCTGACGTTGACGTTGACGTCAGCGGATCTACACAAAACTGAGCGCAGCAACAACTACAACTGCTCAGAAGTTGTAAAACCGGATTTTCCTTTTCGGGATACCCTATCCCGTTAAATAAAAATGTTAAGTATATTAGCTTACAGGGAAAACTACTTTTGAGAACTGTGTGGAAAAACTAACTTCAAATGAAAATAAATCGAATATCTTTATAAAAAGGAAAACAAATTTGTATAGTTAAAATTTCCACTGAATAGTAGGGTATTCGCTTCAGTCGTATACATAATTTTTTTTAAATTGTTGCCTTTTGCACTTTGTTTCAACACAAACATGGATTTTGTTTAATGAAAATTCATTGAAAACCAAAATTTGTATTTATTTATTGAACACTAATAATCCTGACTACTATCTCTGTCTCGCTTGCTTCTCCTGCTAGCAAACGGTTAAAGATGATGCTAATGCCGCTGCTGCTGCCGCTGCGCTGTTGCTGCTATTTTGCTTCTTCTTTCTCCCCTGCATTCTTTTCACATTTGTTGTTATTTGTTGTGGTTGTTGTTGTTGTTGTTGGAAGAACTGGCTCTATATGCGTCGATGATTCCTCATTTTCACACTTACACTTGTTGTTGTTGTTGTGATTAACTTATTTAATAATAAATTCGCAAAGTATTTCTCATTTGCTTTTTGAATTAAAAATTTTGTTGTACTAAAACACACACACACACAGATAGAGGGGCACAGCAAAAAAAAAAAGAGCGCAAACAGAAACGCGCACACACACGCACACAAGTTAATCCCAAAAACAGAAAAAAAAAAAAAATAAAGAAATGACGAGAAAAATACAATTGCAATTCTCTGCTCGTTGTAAATGGTAATTTATGGAATAAACGTATTTATTGTTTGTTTATTTCGGATATTATTTACTTTTTTTGCCGACAAACGCGCGCGGTAGACATTCGTTCCCCACGAGAACAAAAACAACAATAACACAAAACAATGACAACAAACAGTAAGAAAAAAACCCATATTTGATTCCCCATATTTTATTTTGACAATTTTATTGGAAGTTCGTATACTCTTTCCGTGCTTACATTTATGAATCGAGCTTCAAAAACTTATTAAATTGCCTGACTATCTGATTTAACAGAATTATAGCCAATCAAACAGAGATCAAAATCATTTTTGAATCTTATCGTTTCTATTTGTGCTATGTTTTCTCCATTTCTTAATGGAATTAGCTATAAATGATTCTAACAATTGTTCAATTTTATTTTATAAAAAAAAAAGAATATGGTTGACCAACTAACGGTGTTATTGGCATTGATGTAGTCTGCGTTGCTCTTTTCTATGCCTTACACACTTGTGACAGGTGTGATATGCTTTTATTGCAAGGGTATATATCGAACCATTATATTTGATGCAACAAACATTATCGAACCTACACATGATGCACGTTTCCCAGTATTTGATGCCGGGCTCCCCCTATTTGAGGTCAACATCGAGCATGGCGATAACCCAGCAAACATATTGCACAGCAACAAATCGCAAGCGGCGAAAGAATTTTAATTGACGACAATTGGCAAATTAATACAAATCTGAATATTAAGGTTGTTGTGGCCTGTATAGTTAATAATCCATGTTAATGTCATATTACACATGTACCAAAATGTTCGCAAGGAGACTTCGAACTTGCTCGAAGAGGGTTTGAAGCGAATGAGAGAGAGAGAGAGAAAGAATGCAAGATTTGCTTCGCACTTTTGAATTCGCTTTGCATTTCTGACTGATAACTAAATTTGTTTAATATTTGTAATTTAATTTTCGGGACTTAAATATGATAACAGTTGCAATTATTTGTCAAAGTTTACTCCCTAGAACTTCTTTTGTTTTCATCTGATAGGTAAAAGGGATATGGCTTGAAGAGACTGACAGAGAAAGAGAGATAAGTTTATCGCATGCGACAAAAACGCAAGGCATGCAAAACTGTAAAGAGCGAGTGAGAACACATAAACAATGTAGCACACAATATCGATTCCTCGACTTACACATACCCTGCACGTGGCATAAACAAAGTATAAGATAAAATGAAGCAACATCCTAAGAGAGATTTAGGATTAAGGATCTGCCATCAAAACACTACGATCTAAAACAGCATCAGCAAATGCTTTATTTATCTAATATACCCCATCAAACCACACGACATGCAGGGTATGACAACAAAAATGACTGGCACATGGGAATTTTTCCCAGGTAGCGAAATAAACGTGGGGAAGTTCAATTAGAAATTGTTGCAGCTGAAAAATTGTAACATTTGTCTATAGATTTTGCATGAATCAGTATATATATACATATATATACGGAAAATAAGTTAAGTCAGTTTATTTAAATCAAGTTTTTCTATCTTTAAGCTAAAAAATTTCGCCTCCTAAAGAGGTGTGGCCACCTTTCCATTTTTCCACCTGTAATCTACATACATTTCGTTCTGGTCTGCAACTACCAAAACCGCTTAACCACAATTCGGGTGAAAATCTAATTAAAAATAGACCACAATAATTGCCAATTTGAATGGAAAATATGCACTTACACACACACACAAATACACAGATTACCATAAATAGAAATGTACATTCAAATCTCTAGAACATGTCGAAAAAATATCATTGGAAATCCATTAACAGTTCTCTACCTTAATCCCACACCCATCCACCCATACGGCCCACTGAACTAGTAATAATTGGCAATTGGTTGCTGGAATTCATTTACTGCTTACTTAAAACAAACTTTCTGTGACATTTCTCTGAAGATTATTTCTTGAGTGAACAAAGAATCTATTGGGATCGATGTTTCAGTTATGGAAAAGTCTATACAAAATTGGAAAATTGTGGAAAATTGAATGCACAAATCACACAAAGAACACAAAACTCAAATCGAAATCCCACCGGCTAGAATGCTCTTCCCCTTCATCATTCGTTTCTATAGGCAAATGTATTTTAGTTTTTGTTTTGTTGTTTCAGCCACTTTAAAAGTAATTTACCTTGTTTTCCACAACAAAAGACACAATTATAAACAAAGGAAAATCCTCTCTCTTTTGCTCACTTCAGATTTTCATAGACTTTTCATTTAGCTATATTTAGTTAGCAAAATGAAAAACTCATTTATTTTTAAACCATTTACAGGGTGTTTAGTTTTGATGTAAAGAAAGTTATAACAAAAAATATAGACATCAAATCTGATTAATTAAATTTAATTATTTAATTAAGAATTTAACATTATCACATGTAACAGTGAATAATTTAGGGAACTGAAAAAGTTGCAAATGTGCTCCCTAATGTATGCAAAGGGCAATTTTACATTTAAAGAAAACACAAGGAACTCATGGAATGTAGTAATAATGAAAAGCTTCTTGTTTTAAATATTCTGTCTCTTTAGTTACGAAACATTTCCCAATTTCTATGTATCTTATAGTTTATTTGTTGACAGTCGTTTGCATACTTTAGGGGGCACATGTCCTTTCTTCAATCTTGTGTGTGTTTTGCCAATTTTTTCTCCAAACTTGGATGCATCAGCGAGTAACCATAAAAATCTAACTCCAAGAAATAAAAAAAACATCCTGTACACGCACAATTTATGTATGTGTGTGTGTATGTATATGTATGTATGTACGACTGAATGGCTAGACAGATGCCATATAGTATACAGGAAACGGAAGCATCACTTGCTCTATTCGCCTAGGCAATTGGAATGAGGAGAGATGTCTGTGTGGCTAGTTGGTGGCGCTTTGGGGCGTTTGAGGGGAATCATTGTTGTTGTTGTTGTTGTTGGAGCATCGAAAAAAAGCCGGCAAACGTAAAGCGCAGGCGTGAGAGACAGCTAATGAGAGAAAAATACACTTTTAACAGCACTGAAATACCCCCATTTTTTATCGCATGCGAGAAATGTTTGGCATTGCAGCCAGTGGCTCCCAAACGGTGGCATGTAAAACTGTGAGCAAATCTTTATGATTTTAAAAGGACTATTAAATAAGTATGTGCTATCGCGAATGCTGAGAGGTCCGATTAAAGTGAACAAATACAAATCAGGGGAAATGTTTCAAATTTGGGATTTCTAATATTCCTGATTGGTTTAATATCTCTGGTTAGAAATTGATGTGCTGGGTTAATAGACGATGTAACAAACTAATATTAACTAAGAGTCTCTTAATTAGGAGTTTTGGGTAGACACTACCAAATAAATATCTTTCGGGCCATATGCTTGGTGCCTGGAATTGTATCGTGAAAGAGAAACCGAGACGGGTACATTTCTCAAGTGAAATGAACTAACAGAATCTTGATAAAGCATCTACTCATCCATTCTATGGACACTGAGTTATCTTTATTCGAGAAGGAATTGCTGGCAAGGGGGGAAAAGTGACAAGATGAAGGCAATTGCCAAGTGCTGCCAACTTAATTTATATTGTATTTAAAATGCAAAATATGCATCAAGAAGGATGAAAAGGAAGGAAGGCATGAATGGGGACTGCTTTAATTTTACAACTTGACAGATTGAATGTTTGTCGACAAAGCGAAGAAAACTGCAATTGAAGCTAAAGAAGAAATAGGAAAACTCTCTAAAGGAGAGAGAGAGAGAGAAGCTAAACAAAGGCAGACGGAAGGTTGAATGCATAAATGAAATGTAGCAGGCGAAGAAAAATGAGCGGGAGCAGATGGAGAAGATGGGGGAAGGATTCTGATTCCCAACAATGGTCTCAACTTGGCAGTAGTCATGACAGCCAACCGAATGGTACGTGGGCGGGGTAAAATGAAGAAAAACTACCAAGTAAAAGATGCAGTTAACCGAAAGCTGTAGAAGAAGCTAGATGAAAACGACGACGAGTATTTCCATCAATTATAATTGCGAACCAATGGACAGAAGGGAGGGGCTAAAGGTTTTTTTTTTTTGGACCGAGTCAAATTAACATTGCCAAAGGTCAAATTGCATTTGCTTGGGAATTTTGATTGCTTCCGTTTTTGTACTTTTGTTGTTATCAAGGTAAAAGCAAACAAATCGAAACCAAAAACTACTTCACGCACATAAAAGTCGATCAAAAAATACCCTGTAATATAGACCGATAAACTGAACCTTTCATTTTCACTCTAGGCTGATCTCAAAACAGAGAAAACACAGTTAAGGCCTGCCAACTCTATAAACGATAACATATCGATAAACGATAGACCTTGTTTTGCTTTATAGCAAATGAAATGCCTATGGCTTCCGTTAGATTAAATAGAACAATTTGACTAATATTTATAATAAAGTATACCACATATTGTGTAGGGTATCAAACAACAAGAAAGAAGAAAAAACACAACAAGCTCGCCCTTTATTACAAATGCAATGCACGCCCCAAAACGGCCATAAAGACTTTTTGGCCAAAGCAAAATTAAGACAGGCTAACCGAAACTGAACAACTAGAAGCACACGCAGAGGGACAAACAAACAAACAGAGGAGAAAGAGAGAGAGAAACTGAGAGGAACAGATATTGCTAGAGAGACAGAGTGCGATATATACGACATCAAAAACGTGCCATGGTCAAGTCGAGCCATAGGAAAAACAACAACAAATTTTAGTTGTCTTTGTCAACTAACTATATAAGCCACACCGATTTCAGTTTGTAAATCATATCCAGTCAGTGTTCTCTATCAGCAGATCAACGCAACTCAAAAACAACCAAAACCCATCCAAGATGTTCAAGTTTGTGAGTAACCAAACAGGATTATCCTTAAAACATAATAAACTAACTAACTGGGTCTCAGTAATGTCCTCAGAAATAGTTCTACATGAGTAAAGATCAAAAAGGAAGTTCCATATAAAGTTAAACTATTCCGAGATACAATGATGATTCAAAGTGCTAGAGCTTAAGTTATTTATTATTATAGTGAACTACTTAGTTCTTTACATCCTTTTACAAGAAGTATCTCTGCTTTTTAGTATTTCCATTAATTTTCTCTCTTTGGATTAAGTATGATTTCTCAAAATTTAGCAAAGTTTCAATCTTCATTTGAAGTACTAAGCCTTAGTAGCCTGAAGCCTGAAGTTAAAGTTATAGTACACTCTAGTCAATGCCTTTCGGAATTATTTCATTTTATGATTATGATTAGTTGATCTCATTGATTAAATATTCTAGTTTATTGATCATTGCTAATCCCTCTCTCTCTCTCTTGTGTGTGATTTTGTCATCAAATTTCAGTTCGCCCTTTGCCTGTTCGCTATTGTTGCTTTGGCAGCAGCCAAACCTCAATTCCTTACCACCTACAGTGCTGCTGGTGCTCCCTTAGTGGCTGCCACGCCCTATGCCACCGCCTACACTAGCGGCCTATACGCATCACCCTATACAGCTGCTGCCTATACACCATATGCCGCCGCCTACAGTGCTTATCCCTACAGCTCCCTCTACCTAAGACGTTAAATGTCATACATCCAATATACTTTGAAGTCAAATTGAAAATGTATCGAATCTCGAATGGAATTGAATTGAATTGCATGAAATGGAATTGTATTGAATTTGTTGACGACAACCTTTTACTAATGAACAAATAAAAAAACGTATCAAATCGCACAAACCTTTGCTAAAAAATATTTGCACTATTTTACGATTTCTCTCTCTTTCTCTCTCTCTCTCTCTCTCTCTCTCTCTCTCTGTCTCTCTATCTCTCTCTCTTTTTGGGAAGGCTGTTTTGCTGGCTGTGTCTGCAAAATTTGGTTGTTTAATAAAATATTTACGATTTTCTCATGCATTTGAATGTTTAGTGCAATTTCCGTTAGCCATCACAAGCATTCACTTTTGCCTGCTGTCCGTTGCCCGATGCATACATACATATGTGTAGAAATATATGTATATATAGATCATATATCATAAATGGCAGAACAGGAGTAAGAATGTAGCATCAGATCTGGGGTCAACTGTCATTTGCATGAGTTTGCTTCTAAAATTTGCAAATTATGGCAACTAAGTTGCTTGATGTTGTCGTGAACACGCACAGAGAATTGGACCAACAAAAAAAGGGAGAGCAAGTGTGTGTTGCACGCCCACATACAAACAGACAATCACACACACACATACCCGCACACATGCATTCAACTATGAAACGGTCGCACTTCTCCCAACATCAGCCTCGCCATTTGCATATTTTCTGTAGCATGCTTTCAGGCGCATTGTGCACCGTGGCGCATAAACATGAAATTGAAACAAAAAAGTATAACTAGAAGAAATAATATAATCTTTCTCAACAACAACAACATCATATTCATGTAAAATTAATAGAAACTTCAAAATTTGAGTAATGCCCTCAGTTTGAGAATATTTTTAGTGGCTAACGAAGGAAACAACGAAAACAAATAAATGGGTGAAACGATGCGACTATTGCATAATAGATGATAAGTGATAGAAAATAAACGATAGGAAAAACTATTTATTAGCTTAAAAGGAACTAAGACACGCAGAGTATATACTATATAGGTATATACATATAAGAAGGGAAGAAGAGACAATGAGGGGGACAAGAAGAGAGAGACCTTTGTAGGGCAAAGTCAGTTTGTGTTCTAGAGAAATGTTGGCTTTCTTTTTTGGAAATATCATTCACCCAAGAACTAGTAGTTTTTTCCACTTACAATTAGAAGGTAAAAGAAAATAAAGTTAATCGCTATACTAGAACATAAAATGACTTATTTTTATGGAAAGTTAAAGTAAATACCAAAAATGCCAATTTGCAAGCTTAGTCCACTGCCATGCAAAGAGTTTTAGACTAAAGCAAAGTTAGTTGGCTTGTGATAGAGAAATAGTAAAGAAAACTGTCCTTACTTAACCCAAATTAGCTGCTATAAGTATGCCAAAGCTAAAGATCTTTTGGAAATATACTTATAGTTTTCCTAAAGAAACGAACAAAAAAACTTTGAAACTTTTTTTGGTTGGCCTTTAACACAGTTTAATGCACTGCATCATCTAAGTTTTTCTTAATATATATTTTTTTGTTCAGCTTTAAGTTGAACCACAATAAATGTTTGCTTGTTCTTAAAGCTGCGTATTGTTCTTATGGCTAGAGAGAAGTCCCTCATCAACATTTGCCTCATTTTTGTTGTGGCAGCTTTTTACAAGTTTTTTGCGCAAAAAACTTGAAGAGCATAACAGTACATAAAACCTTTCTCTATCTCGGTTTTTTTTGTTCTTGTTGATAAGCGAAAAATGTTGATAAATTCATGTTGTCGCAACCTTTGGGGAAAAATATTGTACAAATATTTAAATCTAATTTACATTGTAGAAATCGAGGAGCAAATGATGTGGGCAGACTCTGGAGCTCCCCATGGGAACCACACAGAAATACCCACGCATCTTTAAAAATATATATGTATGTATATATTCAATGTTAAAACGAAAGTCACGACCAAAAAGCATCAGCATCAGGCATCAGCGTAGGTGCCAAAAGCAGGCAAATGCCAAAATTCCATTGCATATTTCTTTGGGACGTTCACACACGCACACACACACACACGCACACGCCAAACACATACTTATATAGACATTAACGCGCATTCCTGGAGCCACAATTTGGCTCATTATCAGCTTCAGGTCTTCGCCATCTCCAGTATAGTCAGTTCATCAATGTCAAAAAAAAAACTTACCTGAAAGAAGAAAGAAAAGAAAGCAAAAGGCAAAAGTGAGTAAGAGAAAATGAATGAATAAAGAAGGTTAAATAAAGTTAAGTGTTTGTATATGCCTCCTGTGTAAATAACAATCTAAAACAAGTGAGAAAATGTTTGCCCAACCAATTTCAAGACGATTCATAAATGCCCTGAAAAAAACCAACAGTCAAACAGTTGATTGATTGTGGTAAACATTTCAAAACCATAATCGAAATTTTACAAAACTTTGCGAAAAATTGAGTTATTTTTAAGCAAACAATTGAAAAGACATTGTTCATTGTATGGGAAATTCAATTTGGTACGGTTTGTAATTTAAATAAGCTGGATATTCGAAGGTTAAGCAAACATTTACCAACACTATATAAAAGTGTGGCCATACTTTGTTCTTTTATGGAAAAAAATTCATTTTAAGACTCTTTTTTTTTCTTGATTAATTATATTTAGTCTTTTTAGGGTTTTTTTTTACCTTGCAATAGAAATTAATTCCGATTTAACTTATTCTATAGTAAAAATGTCTAATAAAAAGTGTTGGTTAACCTTTTTATTGTCGAGTCTCGATAATTTGTAACCCGCTAAATCAAATTACGTTAAATGGATATCACGATAATATGAATTTCCATGTAAATCGCAAAACAAGCTGATTCCCTTGCCATTTTGAATTATCGAGACTCGACTGTATATCAAATTCTATCTGATATCAAATTAAGTTGCCGTTGGAAATTGCTGTGGGGACCTTAAGGACTCAAACTTGTTGAAGTGACTGTAGAGTATATGCAATTGCCACTTCATTGCTCTTTTAGGTTTTCCTCTTGTTATTGTTGTCGAACTGTATTTATTTTTGGTAGCCTCGTCTTGGCAATCAACTTAAGTAAGCGGTTTTTGTTTCTATATTTTTTTTTATTATATAGCCAAATGTCAAGTTAAATCAAATACAAATCGAAGAAGCTGAAACAACAACTTTGGGGACAGAAAGTCACTTATAGATTAAAGAGCCAGCCCATCATACACTGCATCAATTATTAGCACTTGTCATATTTCATGGTTTTGCCAATGGTAAATGGGAGGTGAAAGCAATCTTAATTAATTGCCTGACTATTAGCAGGGTTTTATTTCTTCCTTATTCTTTTTCGCCTTGATATTTAGTCCAAGAAGCAACAAGTAGAAGACGAAACATGTAATTTAAACCACTTCAAAGGATGGCAGGGATAGCCATGTTTTTAGCCTGTGCCATGTGCTTTATCCGTTTCTTTTTTTTGCCTTTCATTGTTTTTGCTGCTGCTCCTTTGTCCTGTCATTTATTTACAGGGCATAATTGCGGCAACGGGCCGCCTACTCATTAAAAATTCATTGCTTAATTCACCGTTGAGAGAGAATGAGAGAAACCAGACAAAAAAAGTAACAAAAAATAAAAGGAATGAACAAACCCTTAAGCAACTGCTTAAGTCATGACCGGGTCGCTACTTTTATACACTTACAAAAGTCTCTCAAGTGTTTTGTAAATTTTATTTCAAAGCTAGAAATTCGCATTGCAATTTCCATTCAACAATTTCTACAAATTGTATTATTTTCTTTACAAGTTCTTTTAATGTGATAATATTTTCCATTACTAGTTAGATAGAATAAAGGACTATAATATATATATATTTCATTTAATTGTAGTTGTTATACATTTGGAAACATTAGTGTATACCGCACTCAGATAATCAGACAGAATAGAATTGTATATGCAAGTATATACATTGGGTTAAAGGTTAATAGAGGAGAAAAACAATTTCATTTTGTTCTCTGGTTTTTTTTTTTGTTGTTTTTGCATTTTTTCAGCCTACTTTAGTATGGTATACATATGGACGGACCTCTTTTAAAAATGCACAGCAACAATTTCCGTTTCCGTTCGCCTGAATGCCGCTTTAGCTTGAATTGTTGTTCCTTTCGCTTGCGAAACATCATCACAGCAAAAGAGTCGTGATAAATGTTTGGCCTATTAACAATACAAATCAAGGTGCTTCTGTTTTGCTCCAGCTCCAGCTCGAGCTCCAGCTTTAGCTACTGATTTTGTTGTAGATGATGATGCTGTTTAGACTTCTCTCTGGTTGAATGTTAGTGAAGTTGCTCCTCAATTGCCGAAAAATTTACCATCTATGGGTGAGAGAAACACACACATTTGCTCACACACTCAAACAGAGATACACACACACTTTTACACCGACGATGAGTCGAGTCAAGTCTGGCGTTAAATTGAAACGCGAACCACCATCAAACAATGTTCAACAATCTCTTGAGAGATAAGGCAACACTTTTCACTTTGCCTTTGACTGCGTTCAACGTGGCGTATAATCGATTTTTATTCGATTTATGTATAAATATTTCCTAAAACAAAAAAAAAATAACTAAACAAATAAAAAACACATTCCACAACGCGCTTTAACCATCGACAATGGTACGGTTGTCGTTCAACTAAAATCAATTTGATAGGCAACAGAGAAATGACACCAAAATGCAAATTCTCATTGAGTGCAAAGGCATGTGGTCAATGCACGCAAAGAAGCCGCCAAGGTTGTAAAAGGTGAAAAAAAGAACTGAGAATTGAACTGAATGAAACATAAGACTGCATAAATCGATAGACTAAGTGTTAAAAGCAAAATGTGATAATCATCTGCAAGAAGAAGCAAACATGTTTTACATGAAGAAACTTTTGAAATGAGCAAACAAAAACAAAAGCATTTTCTAATACTTTTTAAATAGAATACCTAATTTTAGTTATTTGTTTAGTTTTCTTCAGTTATCTTTTTAAATAATTTTAAGCTATTGACCTTTAACTTATCAATGTCTGTCGAGTCAAAGGCCTTGTACAACTAAAGTTCTTTTTACTTCGCTTGTCCGTCCTATTTTAGAGTATGGATCTTGCATTTGGTCACCTCAATATGAGTCGCACCAGATTCGACTTGAATCCGTTCAAAAGCAGTTCTTGCTATTTGCTCTTCGTGGCTTAAGCTGGGATCGCAATGCCAATTTGCCTTCGTATTCTAGTAGACTTCTCTTGATTAACCTGCCTTCCCTAACTAACCGTAGAATTATGCTTGGTGTTATTTTTATGCACAAGCTCCTAATTGGTGATATCGACTCGCCTGAGTTATTAGCTCAGGTAAATCTGTCGGTACCATGTAGACGAAGTAGACATCCTTTTATACCTTTATCCCTAAGTCGTTGTTCTTCTAACTATGCCCTGCATGAACCTTTTAGGGTCCTCTGCTCTGATTACAACCTTCTATTCCCTGTAATCGGCTCAGAGTCTTCTATTAATATGCTTAAAACTTCTATCCTATCCCATTTAGTTAATAGATAGCTATAGTATTATTAGTCTGTTTTTTCTATTGTGTATTTGTCCACGCGATTCGTGCCGTGCGTTATACGGCTGCACCCCTCGGTACCACTTGAACGTACTGCGCATAGTCTCGTCAACGTCCGCTAAAAAAATACTCACACAAAGTGGAGCTTCAAATAGTTCTGATTAGGTTTAAAAGCATATCAAATGATATCCATTAATATATAGAAAATCTTGCTATAAATTAATTTTTAATGCCTTGTTAATCAGCTACAAGTTATCCAAAATAAGGTACTAAAAATGATTTTTTGTCTGATACTGAATGGGTAGCAGTTGGTCAGTCAGTTTAAGAGATAGTATTAACTAATTAGTGATTACTTATTATATTAGGTTTCTTTAAATCATTCCTAGGTATTTCGAAATGTTTTAAGAGCAAAACTTATTCAATGACTACACAGACCAACATTTTTGAGGTTTTAAAAAAGTGTTTTAAGGTCAATAGGTTTCTTTTCGAATTTTGGGGGTGTTAATCATGGCCCTATATTTAGTTTTTGTTTCTTTTGAAAAAAATGCTTTGGAATTTTTCAAAATGACATCATTTGCAATATTTTATTGTATAACATAAACAAATTATTATGCTAAAATCATTATTATTTTAACCTATTAATATATTAGGTACGATTTAAAGCAATTTACAAAATATCAAAGACTTGCTTCTTTGCTAAAATGAGTAAAATTTGAACCAAAAAGTATGCTATAGAGATTCGAGTAACGACTTTTTATAGTATACTTTGTGGTGCCTATTTTCCAACCCGAGAACCATGGATTTCGCACAATCTGGATGTGATGGACAAAAACCGAGTATGCAGTAAAGAACACCTCTCAAGTTAAATTAAATTCATGAATGTATAGAAATTTGAAATGAAATAAATGAATGAGTGAAAACCAAATTAGGAAAAGCATTGCAAGCCTTAGCCATGAAATCCCTTGGAAACAATTGAACATACCAATTCATAGCATTAGCAATCGATTTAAATGATTAAAGTTTCATTTCCTTGAATTGTTTAAGCAACTGATTACCTGTCATTACTGCAAATGACAGTCCTGTCAATAAGCAAACGGAGGTCCAGCAACATATTGTGAACATAAATCAAAGTACATACATAGGTACAGAAATGCCTTCTGGTTAACTACAATTTACTGATGCTTTACGACTGCTCTTCACTGCATTCGACCCTTTTGGCGTTTTGCTTTCGATTTGCTAAGAATGTAGTCGAATGTTAGTCTTAAATGAGTATTTTAGATGATTCAGACGTTTTTTTTTTTTTTTAAATAATTCAATTAAACAAATGAGGATTCTCATTTTGTCAATCGAGGAGCTTCCTTTTGTTCCTTTTCTTCTACTTTCACTTTACCTGTCAATTAGCTTACTTATAATCCAATTTCGTTTCGCTTTCGTCACTCGGCAAAAGGAAGAGAAAAAGAAACCATTGTAAGTGTGTGTGTGTGTGTGAGGGTAAGAATTTTTTTTTTTTTTGGCAAAGTTATGCAAACTAAGACAAACTTTTGCCTAGTGTCCATTAGCATATGCCTTACTATAGCCTATATACATATGCAGAGTACATGAATTGAAAGTTAGTTACCATAAAGAAAGAACTTTCCATAACTATATGCCAGTAATTTGCAATAAAGTATCTACATAATAAATACAGTAAGAGGTGAAAGACTATATAAAATCATACGGACAACAGGGCGTATGAGTAGCGGCTATTCTTTTATTATTCCAGCAGTTAGCTAATGAAAAAAAGACAGAAAACAAAAACAGGTTAAACCAACACAAGCAAGGGGAAAAGCAGACTGAAATAAGTGACCTGGGATACGAAAAAAAAAGAAGGAAAATAAAAACAAAAAGGAAAAGCTCATCAGTTGAAGTGAACTGCAAGCCGTCAACGGTGGAAGCTTTGAATGCAATTATGTGCAGCACATGACCAGAATTGCTGCCAACGATGGGACCTGATGATGGAGAGATGCTTGAGATGTGGGGGTGGTTAGATGGGGGAAAACTGAATCAGATGGAGAGCCCGCTTTACCGCTGTCAGGTAAGTAGGGCAGCATAAATAAATAAATAAAAAGAAATGACAAACAAAAATGGTACTTTGATTGTTTTAAATAAGCGCAGGGCATTAAATTTTTAAGCCAAGGCAATTTCCATGCCCACATTTGTTTCAGCCCAAGTTCCTTTTACTTTCTGCTCCTTATTTTGTCTTCTTTCTTCGTATTCTAAGTTGGCCATTTTTTGTTTTTGTTGTTGTTTGTTTGTTTGTTTGGTTACCTTTTGTCGCGCTTTTTGACTTTGTGCCTTCGTCTGATGGGGCACTCACACAAAAAGTCCTTAAGGTTCAAGGACTCGCATTTGATTTGCAATGTCTGTCTCCTTTTCTGCAAATAAAGATAATCTTTTTCTTGTGGTGCGCATTTTTATGGTAATTTGCCCATGTTGAGTTTTGCCGCAAAAACAAAAACCTCAACGGCCCATAAAAGAAGACGAAAAGAAAAAAAAATGAATTGGCACTTGGAATATGGTAAAGAAAACATTTTGCCGAGTGAACGCAAATATGCAATGCTGCTAAATTGCCAAAACTAGGCTCTCTCTTTAGCCTAGACCTAATTCAATGCCAAGTGGCATTTCCAGCCAAAGAATAAGAAAATATGCTGCAGAAAATGAAAATAAAAAGAATGCCACACAATTTTCATTGGCCAACGTTTTTAGCACTCCTAATTGAAAATAATAGAGATTCGTTTGAAAGGGACAACGGATTTTTGAAATGAAATGTACAAATGAACAAAATGTTTATAGATTCCAATATACTTAAATATTTATATTAAGGACTTACTGAAGTTTATATTCAATCGGAAGGACATTTCTCTTCAATTCAAACAAATCAAAGAACCATTAATTTTGCCACAAATCTCAAATGAAATAACAAATCGACTTAAATGAGTAGATAAACAAATGATGAGTTCAATTCATCATCAATTATGTGAAACATCTTTTCATTACAATTCTTTTCAGTCGATTCTAAATGACGTCAATATTACTAGCTTGCCAATCAAACGGGGCCAAAAATGAAAAAATGAAACTTATGCGGCAAATTAATGTTGATTTTGTTTTGGGTTTTCTTTTGTACTTGTTTCTGTTTTTGGTATTTTGGCACAACTTGCAAAATTAAATTTAGATTTCATGCACGTAACTGATGGTAGAATAAATGTTAGGTGGAATTGGTAGGCTTCCAGCGAGGGAGAAAGAGCCCACCGCACAATCCCCTTAATTACTTTGCCAAACAAGAACATGTAGCAAAGACAGGAGTGGGGAAGCGGGAGCGGGATCGGGAGCATGAAAATGGATGCAGTCTGGTCTGTTGGAAAGATGCCAAGTAGCAAAAGAGCGAAATCAATACGCGAAACATTAACTCGAACGCTAAAGACACGCCATGGAGTCATTAGATTGCCGCCCCAGACTCAGTGGGGACCATCACCTCATCTTACTTAAAGAGACTTCTTATGTGGGTGTATAACTGTGTGTGTGTGTATGTGTGTGGGTGGATGATGACTTCCCTTGATTAAAGAGTGTGGGCAGCTGGAAACTGAAGGTCGAAGGTTGGAGGTTGTAGGTTGTAGGTTGGTGGAAGTTAAAGCATGGAGAAGCTGTCGTCGCCATCATTGCACAGTTTGTCATAAATGGCGCCATATTGACAGCTAAAAAAGGAAACCAAAAAGGGAATCATTGAAAAACGACACAAAGGAGAAGAGAGAGAGGGAGGAGAGGGAGAAAGCGAGGGAGAGACCGGGAGACAAATTGACTAAAATAATGACCCACAGGCATACTAAGACGGAGACCGAACAAAAAAACTATAAATGAAAAACAATGCTTAACTCAAAAAGGATAGGCTTATTAATTCTTACGTATTTAGGTCCTACAGAAAATCCAAGATGATTAAAAGCTTAATAATGTGTAAGAAGGTCTATCTAAATTCATACTAGCAATGAACTTTAGTATCCACAAACGTTTGAAAACATCTTTGCACAAATTTGATGACAAAATTAAGCAGAGTAGTTAAGTAGACCAAGAGTCAACGAGGTAATATTAGCTTTTTATTTATTT
Organism: Drosophila paulistorum; assembly: GCA_018152135.1. Lineage (NCBI taxonomy): Eukaryota > Metazoa > Arthropoda > Insecta > Diptera > Drosophilidae > Drosophila > Drosophila paulistorum. Next base: position 17,913,226 of record JAECXG010000606.1, on the reverse strand, counting down.
ATTTATTTATTTATTTACAAGGATCACTTTATTTAAAGAATTATATTTGCACAAGTGAGTGAGACTTACATAGAAAAATTAAGAGTACAGGACACGCAGTAACCTTTTCTACTTAAATATGATGGAGAAATAGAGAAATTAACTTATATACGATATAATAATTGAAGGGAAAAAAATTTATACAAAAACCCTATAAACTTTTAACTTAAAAACTAGGGACTTACAATTAACGTTAACTAATTAAATATTTTGAATATGGGGATAACTTGAAGAAGTACATCTCGATACAAAGTTAGTGTGCAGCTTAGTCAGTCTTTCTACGACTAGTTCTATTTTGGCGATACTGTGCAACTCCAAAGTGGAGAAATGCCAGGGAAGATTTAATATCATTTTTAGTATTTTGTTTTGCAGCACTTGAATTTTATGAATATGAGTTTTAGCAATATCGGCCCAAACAGGTGCGCCATAGAAAATTGTGGACTGAAAAATAGACCTAAATAAGTACATCTTATTAGCTAAGCTAAGCCGTGAATTTCTGTTAATAAACGGATATAGAACTTTAATCAATACATTAGTTTTTCTAATTGTATGTTGGACGTGATCTGAAAAAGTTAGTTTTTTGTCTAATATAACGCCCAGATATCTCACATTGTTTTCCCATTTGATGTCGATCCGATCGAGCTTAATACAGTCTGGGGGAATAAATATATTTTTCCTTTTTCTTGAGAAAAAGACTGCTTGCGTTTTTTCGGCATTGACCATGATTTTCCATTTTGTGAAGTAACGAACAAGAGAGTTGAAGGCTACTTGAAGTGACTCCGTGATGTCTGTGGCAAGTGACCCAGAGCAAAGAATTGCAGTATCATCCGCGAAAATAGAAGCAGTACAGCCACTCATAGTGGGGAAATCTGAAGTATATATATTGTATAATATTGGGGAAAGACAGGAACCTTGTGGGCAGCCTGCTGTTGTGTCAATTACACTTGAATGAGAGTTGCCTATGTGCACTGCAAATGATCTGTTTTTCAGAAAACTTTGTATTAATTTAATAATCTCAATAGGAAAATGAAGGAGATTCATTTTGTATATGAGTCCATCGTGCCACACAGAGTCAAAGGCTGCTTTAATGTCTAGTAAGACCATACCCGTAGAATTTGATCTGCTGAATTCTGACTTAACGATTTTTTTTATTCTACACAGAGGGTGCACGGTATTATGCTTTTTAAATATGTGTAAATATCCCAAATATTCCAAGAGGGGCGAATCCTTTTCCAAGAACAATATTTTATATCTTAAACTCAGTAAAACGTCGTAATACAAGTCGGATTACTCACTTTATAATCATCACTTTTATCTCTAAATTTTACACCAAATAGAGCCAAAATGAAACGGATATTTTAATTGTAAAAGTATTCCAAGCAAACACAGAAAACTTCTTATAAGGATGATTCTTTTTATACCATACACCATAGGGTGAAATGGTATATTAAAGTCGCCAAAATGTATGTAACAAGCAGAAGGAAGCTTTTCCAACCCCATAAAGTATATATATTCTTGATCAGTATCAACAGCCGACTCGATCTAGCCATGTCCGGAGGCTATAGCCTTATAGCCTTCTCAAAAACTATTTTAGCTAGAGACACCATATTTGGTATATATATTTGCTTAGTAAATGCGCACATTTCGTATGTATAAAGATTTCGCCACGCCCTTTTCCGCCCCCGTAATTGAAAAAAACTCGATTATCTCCCGTAATCTTCTACCTTGAGCAATCAAATTTGGTCAAAATCGGATGAAAAATATCCAAGATAAACATAAAGGCGATTTTCCATAAGGCCGGAGTTGGCCGTTGGCTGGTGGGGGCGCTAGGGTGCTCGTATGCTTGAGTGAGCGAGATACTAATTTAAATCAAACATTTCTTATGTCTCCTCATCTTTGGGTCCTGAATGATAAATTTGGGAAAACAATATCAAAAAGCATATATGTCGGAGATTGAATTAGGCATTTCAAAGAATTTGAATTGTGTGCCTACTTTTAAGTCGAATTTATCAGTGTTGAGTAATGAATAACATGACTGATGTATAACTGTATAACACTAGAAATGTGCAACGACAGTATATGCTCTCGTCGAGTGTAAGAGAGAGAGAGAGAGACAACTATAAAAATCACTAGTAGAGGTAGATGGACGTTTCAAGTTCAGTCTATTTTACTGATGAAATTCAACCAGAGAGCACTTCGAGACTCGCTGCACAATTTTAGTGACAAAAATGGAAGCCAATAATGGAAACAACGATTCAGGAATCCCTGAAATCCCCATCTGGTAAAAAGAGGACAAAACCTTTTAAGGTACTTTTTTTTGACAAATCAGTGAAAAGTCCTAGAGGGCGAATTGGGAATTTTCCCGGCAAAATTACAGGTCAAGAACGATTTTCCCTCCAAAATTATCTTGGTTTGAGCTAGATCAGCCAATGGAACATAATTTTACGTATGGGGCAGCAGATTTTTTTAAATATTTAAAACTTGTGTTTAATTTTACAATGCTACATCAATGATTCTAAAGAGACTGTCATGTTTTAAATCGTTTTAAATTAATCCAATTGATATAAAATTACTAAAGAAAATCAATACAAATCACGAGCAACTGAGAGTAAATAAATTTCCCAATTTTCCATATAAACCAAAATGTATGTAACCATAAAAACTTCAATTAGAAACCAATAAAAAAAGGCCAATCGAATGCAATGAATCGTTACTATATGCTCATTAAAATATAACTATATACATATACGATATACTTTTAGTGTGTTTGTGTGTGTGTGTGTGTGTGTTTCCACTTGAAAAACTCATCGTCTATAAATGCCAAGCAATTTCTTTTTTATGACAGAAGAGAAAAACTTTTCTTGCTTTATTCTTTCTTCTTGTTTTCCTTCAGTTTTATATGTTCTTTTTTGGTTTTTCCTCTTGATGGTGTTGTTGTTGCCTTGTGCGTTCTTTCTCTTTTGTTTTTTTGTAATTTGATTTCGCATCAACACCCGCATGCCTAACATCCTTTTTGGCTGGTGTAGCAACATGGAAACAACCTCATCAAATGTTTCCAAATCGATTCCACCATTTAAAGCATATTAGCCCAAGTGTGCCCAAGTGTGTGTATACTATATGGTGTGTGTGTGTGTGTGTGTGTGTCGGGGCAGGATGTGCGACACATTGCGCTTTGAACTTGTCAGTGAAAAAAAAAGCAAAATACGTAATGTGTGTATGTGTGAAGCATGGAGGTTGGGTAGTGGGGCGGTTTGATGTAATTTAATTAAGCAAAACAAAACCAAAAAAAGATAATAAAAAAATCTCAGTACATGGGTAAAAGTGTGGCAACGACGTTCATATACCCAGCAACAAGTAAATGTTACGAAATAATTGCCATTTATCTCAACCCATAGATTAGATTTCAAGTTTTAGATCTAGAAATACTTTGAAAAGTCTTTTTAAGATCTCCAAGTCGTTGTTGGTCTTGAGTGAAAAATCCTTTCTCTCACATCATTTCATTTAGCGGGTATCACAAGCAAATTCTTGCCCCACACACACACACACACAAAAGACATGACTGAAGGGAATATCGCTAGACGGGCGCCAAAAAAAAGCAAGAGACAAGCTAATGGAACCAACAAAAAAAAAAAAAAAAAAAGGACATTTCACAATTAAATGTTTAATGAGCTGAAAGCAGACTGAATGAGTCGATAAATGTATGGCAAAAGGCGACAAGAGGGCAAACGAATGCATTTGATTTCATAATTTTATTGCACAAAATTAAACAAGATGATCATTATGAAAATCATATTTATAAAAGTTTATTTCGATATGTGCAACGTTTAATATTTTCACCCAGAAAATGTGTGTGTGAAAATTAGCTAGAAAAATTTGAAAATGATTATAAATTTTCATAGCATGCTTTTAAGCTGTTAATGAAATTATGGCTGGGCCATAATCATATTAAGGTGGAGGGGCACCAAAAAAAAAACCCCCCCCCTTACCTTTACGCCCATTGCAAAGAATGTTGGGCTATTTCTTTTTATCTAAAGAATATATTCTTTTTGGCTTAAAATTGAATATGACACTGATAAATGACAAATTTAATTACCTAAACCAAACAGGTGACTTTCTGTGAGCATTATAAAGTAGAAGTAGACTTCGAAATGAAATTTTTAGCTTGATCAAAGACTAACAAAATCGAAACATAAACAGCGTACAAATTCCACTCGATCTGTCTTAAAAATTTACATGGAGACCTCCAAAATCAATTCAAACTAACTTCAAGACGTTGTTAAATCATCCAAAAGAACATATAAGTATATGTTGATTGATGCAATAATGAATATATATACATATAATGAATTAATTATATATAATGAATTATGTCATATCCATTGGGTTCCACTCTAATCAGTCGACAGTTTTAAGTATGCCTAACCACACAATTATTTGTAAACACACTATCTTACAAGCGCCTAAACTAAGTGCAAACAAAAATTTGAGATAATAATGAAAAGAAATTAAGGGGAGAACCCCCGAATATTATATTAAAAATGATTCATTCAGTATTTAATTTTCAGTAAACGTAAACAAGCATTCTACAGAATTTTACTTAATAACTGTAAAGTGCATACAGCAATAATTTCAAAACTTTTATATAAAATATTTAAAGTCCCATGTTTGATCAACTGACAGTTTAAAGTTTGATATATTGATATTAAAATTTTTCGAATCATATGATCTACATTGTTGTTGTGGATTATGTTTGTAATGTCCTATTTTAGAAAAATTTCAAATATCTAGCCCTTAAATTGGAAATAAAAGAAAGTTTGGGCCAAATGTGCAAACTTAAAAAGCTAATAATGATTCAAAATGTGATTGCTTTGATGAAGATTCACGGCTGATCAAGACACCGTCCAATTTAAATCAATGTTCTGTGAAAGTTAATTGAAAATCCACATGATTTGAACCTTAGGAAAATTCATATGCAATTTCTATACATAAATTTGCCACGTACTTATCGCTGCGTCTTCCGTATAGCACAAAATCAATTACTTTTCGCAACGCCTCCGGAGATTTACTGCGACGGATGTATTTATACTCATGGGCGGATCTAGGGATACATAAATGTGGGGAATTTTGCCCCTAAAAGTATGCAATAAGCAAAAGATACATATTTCTATTTCGAATTTTTCGTATGACTAGTAACTTGAAAAATGGTCAACAAACTATAAGGTTTTTAAGGATTAATCCGCAGGACATTGCTAGATGTCTAAAGAGCTTGCCTACATGACTAATTGCCTACTTTAGGGGGAAAAATACGCCGCAAAGTTAATAGCCCTCGATCCGCCTCTGTAGTTAGTTCATTTGTAACGTGTGTATTGAATATAATTTATTTATTCCAGGAAAAATGAAACAAAACTCTCTTTTTTGACTTTAAAGCTTTTCTAGATCCGCCCACTTATGGGACTAGAACTTCTCAATTATGTGTAGGCGTTGGCTTATTTATTGGGGCTCCTATTTAGACAATTTAATTATACAATTGTTAATCAAATTGCTGCGAGCAAAAACCAAACAGACACAAATATGCACAGATATCAAATGAGTTATGGTTATGTTTACCACATTTCCATCAACTGTTGCATTAGACCAGCCCGCCGCCTGTCGCATCCCTAAACCGCCTGCCGCAACATGTCCCAGCTAATTAAGCTATCAAAATGTCCTGCGGTTAAGCCGTACACACCCACACACACACATCCACATACTCACTCACTCACTCACACATTCACTCACTGAATGACTTACCTCGATACATGGGAAATTCACCGTCGCTGTGACTGTGACATAGCATAATCGGTGAACGACATCGTGAGGCTGCCACCATGATGCCCGTCTTGTGGTGACCAGTGATGCTCAGTTGATTGCCCGATGTTGAGGCATTCGATGAGGATGATGTTGGTGCCAATACAGTGGTCGTTGTGCTGGCAGTGGTAATGGCACCCAACCCAGCAGCGGCAGCAGCAGCGACTGTTGGTGGCATTGGAGCACCCACCGAATAGGAACGAGCCACATGGCTAAGTGTGCGACGTCGTATAGTTGCCGCATGTACAACATTTGATGCATTTGATGCAGCCGCAGCCGCAGCAGCAGGATTCGAACGATAATGATGTTGCGGCGTTGAGTACTGACAATGGTGGGTGGTATTCACGGCCCCGGAGGAGGAGGTGGTGGAGGATTGTTGCTGCTGCTGCTGCAGAAGTTGCTGAAGTTGTATATGCTGATAGGACACTGGGGCACCTCCTAACGATAAATGATGCTGCAGTGGCGGATGATGAGATGTTGGCATTGTGGATGAATGCGCCGGATGCGTTGGTTGTTGATGCTGATGCTGCTGGAGCTGCTGCTGTTGTTGCTGTTGAAATGGCGGATGGGAGTGCTGATGTTGCAGCAATTGTCGTTGTTGTTGTTGTTGTTGATGTTGCTGCTGCTGCTGAACGGCAGCCATTTGAAATTGTTGCTGCAATTGCTGCAACAGATCGTGCTGCAATTGCTCATGATTATGTTTGATCTTTTGGTCATTGCTCGATTGTTGTAAACTCTGCTGCTGCTGCTGTCCATTTGTTGTCTGATGGGTCTGGGATTGGGATTGGGCTTGTGTCTGGGCGGTCTGCTTCTCCCAGGGACCGTTGCTATCGCTGCTGTAATCCAGTTTGTTGGCTTTACTTTCAAATGAAACGAATTAGCCCAGCATCGGATCAAGTTTTCTGAACAGCTGATTCTTTGGTATCACTGGAGATACATTTTAAGGATTCACTAACTTATTTATATCGTATGTATGTGACACACACTCTTTAACACAATGGCACACACTTTAACACACACACACACATAGACACTGAAAAAAACAGGGACTACTTAAGTAAACGCGACGTATTCATTCGGACATAATCATTCCCCGAAAATGTTTCAAATTTATACATTTATTTATTTATTTCTTCTTTTACTTTTTTGTTATTTTTCGAAAAGATTTCCAATCTTAAGAACCGCATTAACCGACCAGATACGTTCAACTAAAGGACGACAACTGATTGTACAAAGCTTTGTTATCCTGTGCAAAAGCTTGTACTTGGCCATCCAAAAGCGCAATCCTAACTGTAAGTTAGTGAGACAGAGAGAGCGAGAGAAAGCGACACAGAGAGACCTCGAGTTGAGAGTGAGAGTGTTGTCACTTCGTGTATGAGAGATAAAGAGAGACAAGATGAAGGAAAAACGCACCCAGACTATATGGTCAAAAAAAAGACACTCTCACAACAAGAAAAGTTGTACCAGTTTTTCCTTCTGTTTATAAAAGTCCTTTGGCACATGAATCCCTTTCGCCCTCTAACGTTCCCCCTTCCAACCATCAATCTCTAAGCGTATGTTTTGCCAACTGTTCAAAGTTTACAAGGGGAAAACCCACAGACATTTATGAAAAATGTGGCACAGTTTTTATTTCTCCTTTTTGTTGTTTTTGTTTTTGTTTCGCATTGCAAATTGCCCAGTAAACAGTGACACAAACCTAGATAATAAAGTGTCTTTTTCTTGTCTTTTTATTTCTAATTCGAATTGTAGTAAGCATTGTCGAAAAGTATGCAACGAATTTTTCTTAGTTTATTAACACTGCAATTAAGTGTGACCCTAGCATGTAATTATGCAATTTTTAAGGAGTTTCGTAGACTTGAGATTAAAATAAATATTCTTACTTTTCATTTCAATTCAAAGTTTAGAAACATACCCGATTCTAATAAACAATTTTTAATGCTATTGCTTTTAGGTTACGAAACACCGCCTACTAGAAGTTACTCATATCAGGGTATTGCAGGTTCGTTGCTTTTTTCTTTATTTGTTAGTCAAGAAAAAGCAGTTTTTTTCCCCTTTTTGTACACTTTTTCCCTACAATATCATCTGGAAAATAAACACAAAATTATTTCCCCCGTTTTGTAGTAATTTGTGTATATTAAAAAGATCCACTCTTTTTACAAATTTTAAATATTTTTACGAGAACTTTATCAAATGATCAAAGTAAAGTCTTATTATTCATGAATAAGAATTGTCATTCGGAATTTCATTACTTTGCAAAATTCATTACCTGCCTTGTCTAAATTATTTATTTTGTTTTAAGATAAGATGTTGTTAGTCACCTTTTATTGTTTTTTTGATATGTAGAAGAGGGGCCACTTGAATTCAATGACGCTCTATAAATGTGAATACCAGAAAAAACTAGTTTGCTTTTTTGCTGATTAAATGGTATACGTCTATGACACTGTGCATAGGTCCTTGAGTTGCATCCTGCCATCACGCTGTGTCCCACTCAACCGCCCACCTGGTTCTGGGTTCATTCACCCAACCACAAAAAACAGCTGCTGCTGCTCCTGGGCAGTAAGAAGTAAAGCGTTCAAGAGCAAAACTCGAGTAAAGCTTTTTTGTGTTGTGTTGGCTAGGCTGGTATTGCTCTCAAGAGCTTTTCACGAGCCAGCAAGGAGCAGTCCTTAATGTGTGGCATGTATGTTTGGTTGGGTTATCGTCGGGGATCGTCGGGAATAGCCCAAAGGAATTTTCAACTTTCGTTTACATTTTGTTTTTTGTATATAATAATAATAATTTATTTATGCATTTGTCACCCAGTATTTTGGGTTCGTTGTGTTCTGATAAAGTTGTGTAAGGACCCAAAGGATAGATAAGCCCAGAAAGAGAGAATACGTACAATGTATATGAATAATTTCTTGATAAGGCAAAAGCCCAAAGAGAAGGTCGATATCGTAATACAAACAGGTATTAGGCGCCCAGCAGAATACAGCAAGTGAACCAACCAAAGAGGATGCGATGCCACCAATAAAAAGGCAAGTGGTGACTGGTGGGGTGCAGGAATCGCGTGGGTTTTTCTGTGGATTTTGCGTGCGCATAAAAAATCGAAAGGCAAAGATTTCCCACGGTCAGAGGGGGTGGGTAATAAGGGTAACACAGCTTGTGTGTGTGTTTTTGTTTTGGATGCTGCTGCTGCTGTTGCCACTGTAGCCACTTGTTTCGAATTCTGCACTGCTGTGGTTAAGGGCCGACTAGTTTAGGGGCGTGCACCGCATATAGCGCATTTGGTGTGGGGTCGTGAGGTGTGGGATGGGATGGGGTGGGGTTTGGGTGGATATTGCACTTGAGACACTTACCTATTAATGTATCACGATCGTACAAATATGTGCTGGCACTACTTTTGATGCTAATGCAATCCAATGGCGTTGGTGTCGGCTCAAAGATATCATATGAATCACAGGATTCGGCTGAAGGTGTGCAGGGTGCCGATGCTGATACGACTACAAACAGAATAGTATAAATTTAAGAAATTAAAAACTAAAAATAAACACCAAATTTAATAATTAAATTTCCAAATAACTTATAATCGAAAGTTTAAATCATTTCCTTAGATTATAGCCAAACATAGTTAATAATGATAAACTTAAATTAATTATTTCCATTGAAATTCAAATTAAGCAAACTAATCAGAAACATTTTAAAATGGGGAATCCCCGTTCGATTGGCTAAGATATCGACAATAAAGAGAGACAGCCATGCATTGCACAAGACCCAAATTGCAACTAAAACAAAAAGTGCATTACCCTTGCATTGTGTTCAGCTGTTGTTAGAGATGAGTCATTTAGAGGCGATAACACAAAATGCTCGATAAATGTTATTGAACCAAAATAAATAATTGACTATGCTGAATTTCATATACCCTTGATGCTGATAGTTTATACAAAAATTATGTAAAACTTTTTACTTTGATGCTTCCGATTGGAATATGCAAGAGACAATCGAACATTTCTATGCCAACTAAACGTATAATACTTCGATCCAGCCAAATCAAGATCAAGGGAAATCTTAAATATTAAGTTTCCCTCTGAAATAAGGGAAAAACGAATGATTAAATCATTCGGATATAGGCCCTACAAACGTCTGACCAAATTGTATGTAACTCTTCTGAAAGGGTATTAAAGTATATCAAGATCAAGAACAAATACAACGAAATTTTCAATTAAAAATATATTCGAATTCTTGTTTTTATTGATAAAAATAACTACACAATACTTGTACCCAAAACTAATATATAGATTAGACAATATATATATGTATATGTCCTTATTATAATCAATTTTTTCAATGGTTATATTATTATTATTACATTTTTTGTTTAATCCAATATAATCAGATTACAAAACACGCCTTTCAGATTTTATGAAAACCAAATTCAACCATGTCATTTGCTCCAAAAAAGAATCCTTAATTTCTTAGAGACCAAAAAACAAAAAAAAAAAAACAAACGAAAAGACAAAATCCATCCATGTGTATATAAAAATTAGTTAGGCCAAATAGATTCCCCCTTTCACCTTGTCTGGGCCCGCCGATTTGATTGATGTTTGCTCAAGGAATTCAAACGTTGATTCACATTGGCCACAATATTCAATTGATTGCGATTGAGATGACGAAATATCTCATCGTAGACAATTTCGGGCATCCCCGCAAGCGATGGCTGCAAATATGTGCCAAGTTCCGTAATTTGCTGCGATCGCATACGTTGAAAGACATTTTGCTTCAACTGTAACGACAGTTCATCCAATTTCTGAAAGCGTGTGTATATCGGTTTATTCTTAGGCTGAACATTTAGGACATAACGCCCAATCGATAGGCTAACACTGTGGCCCGGCTGTTTCGATGGCGCCAAAGGACTAAGAGTCACCAGCAATTCATCACCCAGTACAACGATCGAGAGACGACTGCGAAGTGTTGGCATAACGGCGGCATCCTTCTGCATATCCTCGTCGAGAAGAGTGCGCAGGATCATGCTAAACACAGTCTCATCAAATTGTATCGCATAGACCACGGGCTCTTGGGCCAATAGACGGACATTGCCAAGATGAAAGCTTCCATATGTTGGTACTGGTTTCAATTGCTTTTGTTTCTTCAAAAAGATTGTCTCCTCAACGAAACCACTTTCAAGGGCCACCAAATGTATGAGCAATGCCAGTAATTTCGCTGACGAGTGTTTTCCATTTTGATATGGGGCCATTAATTGTGATAGATGCTCGGGTACTGAATTCTGGTTTGTTTGCTCCAAGATTAACGCCTTGTCCAGCATCTTTGGCCTTGCTTGATCCATTTCTTTATCCTTTTTCCGTTGCTTCTTGGGTGCCGCTGGAAATAGTTAATTTTTGTTTTGCAATCAGTTGCATTGGATTTCTTGCTAATTTTGTTGGGTGTGTGGGTGGTGATGGCTGTTGTGGCATGTGTAGATTTAGTTTTAGTTTTGTGTGTAGTTGGTGGGTGGGTAGTGGAAAATAGGGGTGCGGTGGGTAGGTGGGTGGGTTGGTGGGTGGTTGGTTGGATGTTGCTACTACTACAACACACAATTTTACTATTTTATTAGTAAAAAAAAAACTAAAAAATGCAAACCTGCGTGCGTTAGGTGGTGCATGTAGATTAATTTCCTTTTATTTACACTACACAACATAATATCAAGAAAAACACACAAAATAATAAGAACAACTAAGTGTGAAAAGGTGTGGGAAGCTCACCTATTACCCGTTACACACACCCTCGGTCAAGTCCAAAACGAGAAATGTGAAATAAAAGTTCTACGAAATGACATTTATACTAATGACAAGCGTTTGTCAAATTTTTGGGAACCCATCTTATTGATGAGCAAATGAATCATTTAATCGAGTCCGATAAGCTATTGACAATGCAATCGATAAATATATCCGATATTTTCAATTTTTATTTTGGATTCTCAAAAGCGAAATCAAATAATGATGAAGATCTCAATGAAAGATGTTCTTAACAATTTATAAACTATCGATATGTCGATATCGATATATGTATGCAGCGCGCACATTTGCAAAATTAGTAACGGTAACGGTAGTTTTTAATCACTGTTAAGGCCAAATACGTTAATTGATTCACAGATCTAACATGTACATACGTGTTAATATCGATTATTAATACTGGATAAATGTAGCGATAGTAAGTTATAATGCAAATTCTGCATACATGTAAATATATTGTGTAAATAGTCTAATAATAAATGAATGATTTCAAACGATGATGAAATGGACGGTGATTCACATATCATTTAGAACTGCCTACTAAAAACTTGGATATTCATTTGTGCGCATTAGCATTTTATATAGTTAGACGATCAGGTCAAATCGGAAAAACTTGTCTGCCAAGTTAATTTGGGGCTGCACTGTGATTTGCAAGTATATGAAACCAAACTACAGATTTATTATCTAGAAAGGACATTCGAAATAATATTTTGTTTATGAATACAAATCACAAATGAGAAAGGAACTTTGAAAGGATGTTTTGATCCTTTGAGCTATGAACTCTTGGTGGACAAAGGCCAAAACGAGAGCCAAGAGGATAGGAAAAAGGATCTACGTTTTGATGGAAAATGTAAAAATGAAGAAAACAACTTTCTAAGGATTCTTTTATCCTTGAAAATTTTTGGGCTGTAATGCAAAAAAAAAAAGGGTGCTAAGTAAAACATATGGGGCCAACATGCAAAAGGATAATTTTATCCTTGACTCTCTCTCTGTCTCTTTCTCTCTACACTCTTTCTATCACTCTTTCTCTCTATCACTCACTCTTTTTCTCTCTCATTCACTCTCTTTCTCTCTCTTTCTCACTCACTCTTTCTCTCTTTCTCACTCACTCTTTCTCTCTCTCACTGGCTCTTTCTCTCTCTCACTCACTCTTTCTCTCCATCACTCACTCTTTCTCTCTCTCTCACTCTTTTTCTCTCTCTCTCACTCACTCTTTCTCTCTCTCTCACACTCTTTTTCTCTCTCTCTCTCTCTCACTCACTCTTTCTCTCTCTCTCTCTCTCTCTGACTTAATAAGAAAATGTGCAAGAAAATCTGATAGAAGCAAATACCGTTTAAATTCATTATGAATAGTTTTTTGACTAATATTTCAGGATTTACAGTATTATTTTACATATGTACATACATATATGTATACTAACCCATATTTTTGTCTGTGGTTGTTGTTGCTGCTGCTGCTGCTGCTGAAGTCGCCGCCGGCGTCGAAATTGCTTTTGCCGATGTTGATGGCAATATTGATGGCGAACATGGTGGCGTTAATGGAAGATTATATGGCGATCCAGACATTTTAAAACATTTCCTTACGTACTAATTTTTCGCTTCGTTTTTAACACAATTTAATACAAAACTCTACACAAAGAACAATTAAATGATTGGCAAAGCAAGGCTAAGCAAAACACAAAATAAAAAACAAAACAAACAACTATAAACTAAAACTGCTTAGTCTTCTACTGATATTTAGTTACTAGAATATTCTTGTTTTTTTTCTGGAACTTATTTTGCATTAACCAAGGTAATGTTAATCTAGACATGGCGTCATTCAAAATCATTTGATGCAATTCAATTACTAAACAATTGAGCACAATAACAAATAATAGATATAAATAATTAACACATTTGTTATTTGTTGCAACTTTCGGTGAAATACATGTCTCACCCCAAATGTTTATAAACACAGCACAATAATATTCAACACGTATTTCTTAGTCTTTCTTCTATTTTACTTCTTATTCTTAAAATCTGAATACAGCTGATTCATGCGTTGCTAATTAGCAAACACTGGTAGGTCAGTGTTGTTAAATGCACTTGAGATTACGAAACTACGGTCACACTGGACGTCAGCCGATAAAAACAGAAACAGAAAAGACAACAAAAGGAAAAACAAAAAAAAATCATGTCAAACGACGAGGATATATTGTATATGGTGAAACAGGCACAAAGTCTACGCAAAATAGATCCATGCGGAGCTAAAGCCTGGATTCTAACTGCTCAGACACTATATCCCAATGCATTCAATATACAATACGAGGCATATCTATTGGAACGTGATGGCAAAAATTATGAAGAGGCGGCCAAGTATTTTAGTATCATGTTAGTTCCTCTCACTAGTGGGACGTTGTATTTGAATAATAGTCTGTATTATTTTTCCCCAGAGCTGCAAATTTTCCCAATCAGCATGCCGAACTATGGCAGGAGATCAATTTCCTAACCAATGCCCTTCGCAACGAGAATGAAAATAGCCCCGAACAGGAATACTATGTGAATTTGTATAAACATTTAACACCCGAAGTGCAGCATAATATATTTATGCACACGATAAACAATTGCGGGGATAATCTCGAGCAATGCATTTACATTTACATATTGATGTTTAACAAATTTCCCAAAACGGCGGCCACACAAGCTCCACGATTACTTGAAATGCTGGCCGAGGGCATGAAAACTGATCCGGATCTATATCAACGGATATTGGTGGAAGAAGTTCTGCCAATGATACAACATAAGCCGCCCGAATTGTCACCACTCTTGGCCTGCCGTTTGTATACAAACTCTTTAGAGTATTATCTTAGGCAAATAATGGACGATAATAGCGATTCTAGCGATGCATGGAAGAATATATTTAAGGTTTTGATGCTCTGTGGACAAATGATGGGCTGGGAGCCATTCCTGCCGTTCAGTAAACATGTCAGCCAGAATGTCTATTGGGAGAAGCTGGTCGATATATTGTCAGCCAGTCCGGCAGGTAGCTCCCAGGTTCTATTCTATGCCACCACATTGTTCATATATTCCTTGCATGGCTATATACGCAATTGTCGCCTAAAGATCGATGATACTGAGATAAGTCATGTCTTGGTTGAGGGTTTCATGGAATGGTCAGCCGAGGAAGTGGATAGAACGAGTGAAGTGCAAACAATGGAGCCACCAAAATTCTCATTGACCACATCGATAAGTCCGGAGCTATCGAAGGCCTTTCTGCATGCTGCCCAATGTTGGCAACTCCTCAATACGGATCAATTTCAAAGGGATTTCAGTCAATTAATGTTGGCCCTACCATTGGCGCCATGGATATCACGTTTCCTTTTCGATTTGGCCATCTATTTTGGTCATCGGGATGAGGCCAATAAACTGATGGCCGAGATGACCACGGAGTCGTCATTAGTTCAAAGTTTGCAGATTCTAAGCTTGAATCTTATGCAGGGTAGCATGACGGTTAGTTAGATCAAGTTTTCTACATATTTTATATATAAATATTTTTGACTTTTTTCTATTTATTGGCAGGTCCAAGGTTTTCAATGTATACTGAAAATTCTCGGCGAATTGCCTCCCACACACGGCCAGCAATTGGACAATATGACTTTGAAGGGTCATCGCCATATGATATTCCTACCTCTGACCCGTAGTGCTCTTGTCCAGTACTGTACGCGAGCGATCATCAGTCGTATTAGCCGAAAGCTATTCGAACCTCCTTGCTCAGATCGTCTGCTTGGTGATCTATTGGTTTTACTTCAAATCAATCTACTCGACGATGTTCCACTTATTCAGCAAATTTTCAATCTGATCAATCAACGTAAAACCTTCAATTTGCGCACTCTCTCCAATTATATTATAACCATTGATATAATGGAGGAATTGAATTTCATGTGGAACTCCCAGCAAGATGAAACGAATTTTGAATTAACTGGCTCACCCACAGAATCGGCAAATGCTGCTGCGAATGCTGTTGCTGTTGCCGCTGCAGCTGGAAATGGAGCCACCCCCGTTGCCGTTGGCGTTGGCGTTTCCGTTGCAGGTGCTTCCCCTGGCGGAGGTGCAACTCCGTTGATTGTTGGTGGCGTACCCGCCCAGCCACGTCGCATTGGGACACGCGGCGCCGACAAAGGAGCTCGGGATGAATTTAAAGCCCTCATTCGTCAACAGATTGCCAGATGCAATGAGAATGTCATCACTTTGTTGGCCAATTTCATAAATCAAGAGCAACTGACATTGGGTCAGTATATCTTTGGCATTCCACAGCCTCCACCCATTGAGACAATAGTCATTAAATAGTTAAGACCAGTTTCTATATTAATATATGTTTATATTTAAGATATGACCAACATTTGGTCTTTCTGCAAAGCATTCATAAAGAGTTTTGCCTTTTAGTTCATAGCAATCGGCTTATACTAAGCTGTGGCTTAGTTTTTGACTAAAACTGAGACTGAATGAGATGCACGTATTTTCTATCTATTCTATCCGTATCAGCTGGATATACCATATAATATTTATCCTTTTAAAAGACCTTGCAGGCAAGCATAACCATAGGATTCTATAGGTTTTATCTCTAATATTTGATATATTAGTTTTGTACAAAGCTTTTTTAGAGATGGATGGATCTAATGGGTCCAGTCAAGCCTAGATTGTCGTCTTTTTAGACATTTTGTCGTATTATGGCCGATGCTTTTCCAGGCCTCCCAGCAGAACTGGAAACTTATCCTTTTTGGCTTTTGTTTACTATCTGGCACTGCCCCACAGATTCTCCTCTTTGAATCCCTTTAAGAATTGTAATATAATTTAAAAAAAAACAATAAGACACTTTTAATTTGACTAGAATATGATTTTTTCTTGTTATTAACAACACAAAAATATAAGAAAATTATATTTTTTATAACAATTAGTTCTTAATTTCTAAATAGCCTCTAAACAAAAGTCCACATTGTTCATTTCTTAGGACATTTTCTTTGTAGTCAACCTAATTTGTCCTTCTTTTTGAAATGAACAAGAAAATCACATACTAAAAATGTACAAATATCTCACAAATTCTATATAGACGGGGACTATAATCGATAACTAGCTCTTAGTGTATATTTCATTTGCCTTTCTCTAAGATCAAACTACTTAGATATATATGTATATGTGGGTAGGTAGGTTCAGATCATGTCAGATACAGGAGTATTTTCTAAAGATAAACCCTTTTCGCTTTTGTAATACTTTGTATATATTTGAACTTTGTTAGCCTCTTGTGCTTTTTGATATGTTTGTTTGGGGTTTTTCTTTCAGTGAGCTCTAGTTAAACACGTTTCGATCATATGGTAAATTGACTTGTGAGTAAAACACAGACATGCATATGTATGTGTGTGTGTGTACGTGTAGCAACTATAGAATTTGTTATGAGGATTAAAAGTGCTATCAATTAGCGCCCCTTGTCGTTGTCGTTGTTGTTGTTGCTGTGGGCGTTTGGCTAGAGATTAGACTGACACCGGGTGACTGCATAGGATTTGTTGCTGTTTCCGTCTGCTGTTTCTCAGACGGCGATGATGATGATGTTGTTGTTGCTGTTGCTGTCGATGACGACGGCTCAAGTGGCAAATGTACACCAAAATCATGCTTCATATACGATATCAAGACATTATAGACCGCTGTACAGACATTAACAAAGGCCACACGATATTTGGTATCCAAATAACGAAAATTGAAATATTGTGCCGCCGGCCAGGTCATCCAATCCAATAGATAGATGTAGGGGAATTTCTCAATGATCTCATTATTGGTGGCCTCCAGTGTTTGTTGCTCCAAATAGCAGACGGTATAGAAGAATATAACAATGCAGGCCGGCGACATGAACAGCTGATCGAATAGAATCTTCTTCATAATTGTGCGAAATGTACGTTGCGGCATTACGCGATCCATCCAATTGTAGACATAATGATGCAGTGGTCCTTGCAGGGCACCGGCCACAAACATGCGATACATGCGCGCCAAATCATAGCGATCCTGTTCACGCAAGCCGCGACGATACTCATACTCCTGGGCAACAACATCGCCGACAAGCATAAGACCCCCGGAACCCAAAATGTTGGTGGCCAAAAGGTATTTGCCGAATGCCTTATTCCAGGCGAGCTTGGACCAACGCACCACGGCAAATGTGAAAGCTTCGCGTGCCTTGGTCTCGCCTTTGCCCTGCAGGTGACGTCGTTGCGAAGACGACCATGTTTTTCCAGGTGTTACATCAGCTGGCCGCAGTTTGGCCAGGGCCACAAAGCGGCGCACTCCTGGCTGTCGCTGGCGAATGGGGGGCAACAGGGATTGGCAAACGCCTCGGCGCAACGCCAACATCCTCCTGATACTATGTGAATTTCAAATATTTAACATACACTTGACCCAATTGTGTTGTGTTAATTCTTCTTTTTGTATTACTGTTGGTTTTTATCAACATTTTGACGGTTAAATACAGGGTGTCTTTTTCTGCTCGTAAATCAGCTCAAAATGAGCACTCAAATTAATCGATAGTTTTTGTTTTAATTTTATTTCTTACTTCTTTTACAATGGCGCTTACCCATATCATGTTTGATATAGGAAAGTAACACAATATATAGACAATTGGTAATATTAATGAACGCAACACGATAAACAGATTTTAGATATCGAAAATTAAAATATTGCACTGCCGGCCAAATTAACCAATCCATCATCCATGTATAGAGAAATTTCTCTTTGATTTCGTCATTCGATTCCTCGAAGCTACGGCCCTCTAGCAGGCTTGATAAATAAAAGAATCCAAATAGATATGTCGGTGACATTAATAACTGATCCCAAAAGATTTTTTTGAACGTTACAATCTGCGTATTTTGTGGCAATATGTGATCCAACAAATTATAGAACAAATGCTGAATGGGGCCCAATAGCAAGCCGGTGACAAACATCCGTCCAGAACGATGATAATCAAAGGGAGAATTTTTAGCCAAATACTCCAATTGCTGGGTCACCATGTCACCGATAACCAATAGAATTCCAGAACCAAGAATATTTGTGACAATCAAATATTTACCAAACATATGTGACCACAATGATGGCCGTTGATTTGGATTTGGATTTGAATTCGACTTTGATGGCAATGGCGTTGGTGGTAATGAAGGTGGCCTAGTTGATAATAAAGGCGCCTGGCGGAATGAGCACAGCATTGTAATGGGCTTTTTATTTAATGTAGAAAATGCTCTTCCTTGCGTTTCCATGCGTGGGGATCGTGCAACGAGGCGCAAGGTTGTGGAAACAGTATGCATCATATTTACAGATAGGATGTTATCGATAACAGTTTCATATCAATGATTAGCAAAACTTACTGATGAATTTGAATTTAAATCAACACATCAACAGTTTCAAAAACAAAAAAGAAAAAAAATATATATTTAGGCTGACAGCAACAGCAAAGAAATCAAGAAATTTATTTCTCATATAATTGCCGAATCCCATTACATCTTGCAGTGGCGGATCGTGCGCTCGATTTTGGGGGGAAACCGAAGTCAAAAATTTGTTTGACCAAGTCAAACTACTTAATTACTTTAACCAAACTCTGATTTTCTATCCGACTCGGAGTTTTGAGTGAGGAAATTTACCCTATTTCACCCCCCGTAGATCCGCTACTGCATCGTGAAAATACAAATTGTGAATTGCTGTTATTAATTAACTCATTTGATGGCTTTTGTTTATTGCCTAAGTCTTAAGAATCTCAGAGAATTTTTTTGTTTAAACAAAAATAATTCCAATATTTATTGTTCAAGTAATAGAAATAACAATATACTTACTAAATACATGTACATATACATGAACATTTATAGATTTGAGTTGAGTTGCAGTTGAATACAGTTTTGAACGATTGTGTTGTCATCGCTAGATGGCAAAACGCGTTAGCCATTTTTCAGTTTTCACTTTGGTCACTTCTCCTTGAGCGTCATTCTGCCGCCGTCGCTGTCGCCGCCACCGCTTTTCTTCGTTTTTGCTTTGCTCCGCATTTCGTGTTATATTTTTAGGCCGCCAAATAGTTTTTTCGGTTTTTTTCCCATTGTTTTTTTTTTATATTTTTTTTGTCGGTTCATACATCAAATCTAAATCCAAAAACGAGAAAAACGCGTTCGGGACCATTTGCGTGCGTTCGCTTGCTTTTAACCGCCGCATTTGTTTGCAGGTTAGAAACGTTCATCGCAAAGACTTCCAAAAAAAGAAGAAATTGGTCCAACGTGAGATCTCCCGCAGTGATGAGGCTGCTCTATGTGTTCACATTGATATTAGCCGTTCGCTTGGCATCGGTTTTTGTGGTCAATACCTATTATGTGCCCGATGAGTACTGGCAAAGTTTGGAAGTGGCCCATAAACTGACCTTTGGGTAAGTTCCGAATTCTTATTCCCCCCTCTCACAGTGTAGCAGCTCCCTCTATCTCTCTCTCTCTTTGCCTCCGCAGCTATGGCTACCTTACCTGGGAGTGGGTACAGGGCATTAGAAGCTATGTCTATCCCGTAATTATTGCTGGAATCTATAAATTGTTGGCTCTACTCCAATTGGATACGGCTCAGCTATTGGTACTCCTGCCAAGAATTCTACAAGCTCTGCTGACCACTTACTCAGATTATCGTTTCTATGTGTGGACTGGGAAACGAAAATGGGCCCTGTTCTTAATCTTAGTGCCATGGTTTTGGTTCTATACGGGCTCCAGGACATTGGCCAACACCATGGAGGCATCATTGACCACCATTGCATTGAGTTATTTCCCATGGTATGGCGAGGGTACGGCATATCTTTGGCCAGCAGCCATTTGTTGCTTCCTACGGCCCACTGCGGCGGTTATATGGCTGCCCCTTGCCCTATATCATCTGCGTAATACCCGTCTGTCCACCATCGAATTAATCCTGAAGCGATTCCTGGTCATTGGCGTTCTGGTTGCCGCTCTGGGCATAGCCATCGATTCGTACTGGCATGGCAAACTAATTGTTACCCCCTACGAATTCCTTAAATACAATATATTCCACAACATTGGCAGCTTCTATGGCAGTCATCCTTGGCATTGGTATTTCACATGCGGATTGCCCACTGTCCTGGGCATCAACACCGTGCCCTTTATCTTTGCCGCTGTGGAGACTGTTCGCAAATCGCAAAAGCATCCTGTCAGCAAGCAACTGCTAATAACCATCCTCCTCTCCCTCATCGTTCTGAGTACCGTGGAGCACAAGGAATTCCGTTTCATTAGCACATTGTTGCCCCTGTGTCTCTATGTGACAGCCGATAGCTTATCGCGTTGGAGCTACAATGCCTCCATGACGAAACTATGGGCCACTGCTTTGGTCATATTGCTGGGAAATGCGGTGCCCGCCTGGTACTTGAGTACCATCCATCAGAAGGGGCCCATTGAGCTGATGCCCAAGCTAAGACAAATTGCCCACGAATATCGCGATGAGAGGGATTATCGTGCCAATATACTCTTTCTAATGCCCTGCCATTCGACTCCATATTACAGGTAACTCTCACCCATTGGACATTAATTCCTTATATGTACTTATTGCAATTTCATCTGATTTCTAGCCATATCCATGAGAATGTGACAATGCGTTTCCTGACCTGTGAACCAAATCTAAACAATGCCGATAACTTCAAGGATGAAGCGGATCGTTTCTTTGATTCGCCTGTACATTGGCTTAGGTCCCATATACCAGTTCATCCGCCAACAGCTCGTCCCACCCACGTGGTTCTCTTTGACTCATTAACGAACCAGATTAGTGAATTTTTAACCAATTACAAGCTGCTCCATAGCATCGAGCATGCTCAACTGAATCAATTCACTGTTGAATCCCAAGCCCTATTGGACAGATGGTCCAATGCTGTGGGCGCCCAGTCACCAAATCTTCAATCATATGTTAAGCATCTGCAAACGCGTACGGGACAGACCATTCAGGTCTATCAGCGTCTGCAAAAGGGTGAGGAGAATGCATTTAATCGACAGGAGGCTCAGAGTATTCCTGATGCTGCTGCTGCTGTTGAGGATGAGGAGCAGCTAAATCAGTTCAATTAAAGCCAATCATCCCCACCGCGATCAACAAAGACTTAAATAATAAAAAACAAATAAGCAAACTTAGCCCTCCGTTGAAAAAACATAATGAAATTAAGCATGACAACAATTTAATATAATTACAAAGCAAAATTCTTTTGTATTTACAAAAAACAACAACCCATTTGGCCTTGGCGAAAAGAGATTTCTTTTAAAAATTGTATAATTTATGTACTTTGTGCTAGTTGATATGGATCCATACACCACCCACCTACCTACCTCCCCCTCCCTCCCACTCCACAAACACAATCCCCATCCATCCCATTAGTAGTAAACAAAAATGGTCTTGAGTGAGGCAATATAATTTTTTAAGTCTAAACAACATAAAATATATTTATATATATCTATATATGTACTGTCCTTTCTTTAAATGTGTCAAAATAAAGGTTCAGTTCAATGAATTTATTAGAATTTTAGATAAACTCAAATCATGGTAACTCTCTCTATCTCTTTCACTTTCACTCCTAGTGAACTACATGCCATCTCATTGTGAAATGCAAAGTATTTTTGAATTTGGCGGCAAATTAGCTAACATTCTGTTAGTTAGCAGAAGCGCAGCAGTAACAGCTGGTTAGATAAAGCATTGATACTGTTATCGATAACAACCGATAAGGTCTAATTGAAATTCTCTAGAAACTATCGATATAATAATCGACGGTTTTGCCAGCTCTGCCGCCTTGGTCATTTGGTCGCGCATTAAATTAAATTTTTAAACAATAACTAAGCATATTCTGCTCAGTTTTTAAGCACAACTCGCACTACCACACACACACACACACATATATATAATGGCTGCTTCAATGAGGGCGCTGCTCAAAGTGCGAGGTAAGTAAGCAAGCAGAGAGGGGGACGAAAATCTATTGCGAAACATAATCAGGGGACACCACACAGGTGGAATGATGATAAATTATATAACAATGGAAAAGCCAAAAAATAAAAACAAACATAATCAAGGATTTCAAGCAATTAACTGAATGCGCTTAACGAATATGTTAAATATGCTGCAAAATGTGTAATAAACCTAATGGAAATTCTTCAATATTCACAAGTTAAAACGACGTGGCAAGAAGAAGAGCGGTTTGCGGGTGCTTCATAGAGAAAGAGGGTGTGTGCGGGGCAGTGAGAGGGGGAGTGTCGCTTTGTC
The DNA here is from genome assembly GCA_018152135.1 of Drosophila paulistorum. NCBI lineage: Eukaryota > Metazoa > Arthropoda > Insecta > Diptera > Drosophilidae > Drosophila > Drosophila paulistorum. Next base: position 17,890,298 of record JAECXG010000606.1, on the reverse strand, counting down.
TGACTGTTCAAGGTTCGCATGTGACCCAGAGGAAGAAACTCGTAGAAAGAGACGGCGAGAGAGAGAGGGAGTAAAAGAGATGAAAAGTGAGAGGAGGGGAGAAAATGTATAATTTAAGTTAATTGAAATCTCGAAAATTTTTATGATATTTGTTGTTGTTTTTTTTTTTTTTCTCCTCCCCCCCTAGATGGCTTTGTTGCCGGCATTCGCTGCAATTCGCAATACAATCAAACGCGCGGCAATCTTAAACTGAACGGAGATTCGCGTGTCATCTGTCAAGGATTCACCGGCAAGCAGGGCACCTTCCACAGCCAACAAGCCTTGGAGTATGGCACCAAATTGGTTGGCGGCATCTCACCCAAAAAGGGTGGCACCCAACATTTGGGTCTGCCCGTCTTTGCCACCGTCGCCGAGGCCAAAAAGGCGACGGATCCCCATGCCACGGTCATCTATGTGCCACCACCCGGTGCAGCAGCTGCCATTTTGGAAGCACTCGATGCGGAAATTCCATTGATTGTCTGCATTACGGAGGGTGTGCCCCAGCATGACATGGTCAAGGTTAAGCATGCCTTAATTAGCCAGAATAAATCTCGTCTGGTTGGACCCAATTGCCCGGGCATCATTGCTCCCGAACAGGTTTGTTATCGCTGACACTGAGAGAGAGAGAAAGATAGAGATAAGCGTCGTCAGTCCACTCTATGCGCCGCCGGCCCATTTCGGGTGCAAAGTTCATTCGATCGCCAACAGAGTGAAGAGCAGGGGGAGGGAAAGGGAAACGATCGATTGATATTGATTATTATTGTTTATTTCGGCTTATCGGTTGCTGCTGCTGACGCATGAACCGGTCCCCGACCTGCTTCTGACCACAAAAACGAAACCTGAAAACAAAAACCGATTTTCACTTGAATCTTCAACATTTAGATCAATTTACTTTCAAATTTGCAATTGCCAAAGACTTATTGTTGTTGAATCTAAAACAAACTTGTCGATATCGCATATCTATATAATGTTTTATGGTCTTTTCGATAATGACTTGCGCGAAACTCGTTTGAAGAATTGCCGAAATTCCTGCTATTCCTTTTTGGCCCATAACAAATGCTCATGCTATCTCACTCACTTTCGTCCCTTTCATTGCGATGAAGTTGGAGTCCAAAGGATTCTTTCTCTCTCTCTCTCTCTCTCTCTTCGTTCTTTCTTTGAATTGATATAACTAAACATCTTTTTTTTTTGTAGTGCAAAATTGGCATTATGCCTGGCCATATACACAAGCGCGGCAAGGTCGGTGTTGTCTCACGTTCCGGCACTTTAACCTACGAGGCAGTGCACCAGACCACCGAAGTGGGTCTCGGCCAGACTCTGTGTGTGGGCATTGGTGGTGATCCATTCAATGGAACTGATTTCATTGATTGCCTGGAAGTATTCCTCAAGGATCCCGATACCAAGGGCATTATACTGATTGGTGAAATCGGCGGTGTGGCCGAAGAGAAGGCTGCCGACTATTTGACTGAATTCAATACGGTATACTATATACATACATAAGATACGATAACGATGGACTATTGTTATAATTGTTCGATTCGACTATTGCAGGGTATCAAGGCCAAGCCTGTGGTCTCGTTTATTGCCGGCGTTTCTGCACCACCCGGTCGCCGTATGGGACATGCTGGTGCCATCATCTCTGGTGGCAAGGGTGGAGCCAATGACAAGATTGCCGCCCTGGAGAAGGCTGGCGTCATTGTGACAAGAAGTCCAGCCAAAATGGGTCACGAATTGTTCAAGGAAATGAAGCGTTTGGAGCTAGTCTAAATCATCATCTGCGAGAAATGGAAATCATTTAAAAAACAACCAAACAATTTTGATCAAAACGAAGAGAAACAAACATCATGTGTGACAAAAAGCCAACGTACCGACAAAAAGCGTACGCAAAACTCATTTTTGGAGATATACAAAACAAACAAAAACCACACCATACATATAAAACTATTTAAAAGTTAAGCAAAAAGTGAAAAACACCTTAAAAAAAAGAAAATTGTTGTCGAAATCGATATATATAGAAATGAACCTAAATAAATTATTATGTGAAACAAAAATTCGCATTCGCTAAAGTGAAAACGAATTGAAAATGATTCCAAGAATTATCTTAATGTTAACTAACTGCCGTACCACCCAAACAAACCAAAACAACTAAACCAATTCAAAATCTATACAGATCTTCAGATATTATACGCCATGCACCAAAGATTCCAAGAAAATTGTTGAAAATTGCACTAGATAATTTGATTTGATGCTAACCTTTTAGCTAGTTTTGCCTTATTTTTCAAATATTCACTCGAAATATTAAAGCGAATTGTAATTAAATTTAATAAACATGCAAATTTTGTGTCTATTTACAATGAAAACTAAAACTAAATTGAAGCTTGCTTTATTCTGCCCACGCATAAACATTTTCTTTTTCTTTTGTATATTTTGAAATTGGCGCCGTTGCGCTAGCTACACGGTGGCAACTCTGTTTCTGGAAATGGGAATTCTTTTATTGTTGGGTCTAGTTTTTGAATAACAATTTCATGCAGATCCCATTCATTTCCAATTAGAAGCTGTTATTTATAATATTTATTTATATTTCGATCTCTTACAGGCAGCTAATATACAATTGGAAGTGCGTTGGAGGGCCAACACGGCGCTTTTCTTATTTCCCAACAGTGGCAACTACAATTTAGAGATAAACCTAACAATAAAAGCCAATGCTTCTGTTCTAAAGGGGAGACGTAAAAGCTTCTTTTAACCTAGGTTAACTTTTTTGGCATCTCCCAGAAATTTCATTAAATAGACGACCGGAAAATAAGGAAGAAACTTACAAAACAAAAACATTGCTGTCAGCTAATGTTTTAGTATTTTTGCATGCTAGAAATTCAAATATTAAATTGTTCATTATTACATTTACTGTTTAATTTTCGATTTATTTGTAGCATTGCATTGTAAATTTAGTATTTTGTTTGATTTAGCTTGCCTAGCGTATTTAGTATTTTTTTTTTTTGCAAGTGCGTTTTGTGTCGCATGTACGGTATTTTTATTGTGAAACCCATCTGGTCACACCGGTAGTTGCATTTTCGATGAATTTTATCGGTTTCTTCGGTAAATATATTTTCTTTGTGGAAATTATAAACATACAAAGGCCGCGAGTTAAATGCAGCACCAGCTGCTGCTACAAAGCACTGAATAAACTAAAGGCAATAGACCCAATAACAACTGCAACAGTACTAACAACAACAACAATTGCACCGCCCGCCAGCAAGCAGAACTGAAAATGAAAATGGTGAGTTTTTCCTCCGGTTCCATCTTTTTTTTTTTTTTTTCGTTTTTTATATACATATATATATATATAATATAGGTATATATATACATATGTATGTATAAATATGTGTATGTATTTTTTTTCCTTCTGCTTTCTATTCCTCCCTCTTGCGTCGCCGCATTTTTGTAAAAAAAAAACTTTTGCACAAAAAAGAACGCTGCGGCTGCAGGAGCCAGCGGGTTGTGGGTGTGTGTGAGTGTGTGTGCATGTGTCGGCTAGACGACACACATTGATATACATACATATGCATTAAGTACATACATGTACATGTAATATATATATATATATATATAAACATATATGTAATACAATATTTAACATGTCAAATCGTATTTGATTGCGCCATCGTATTACCCGGCTGATTATTGCCACCAGGAGGAGGATGAGGACGAAGAGATGAGGACTGCAGTCTCCAAACATTGCCAGCTGATATCCCGCCATAGAAAGCCTGATAGGTGGTTGCCATGCAACCACCACTCATCTGTTTGGATTCCTCTATATCTTGCTTGATTCGCCCACGTACACCGGTTCGAGTCTGACTCCCATAATCCTTAACCAAGTCTGAGTTCTTTGGATGCTTGGGTATGGCATTGCATGCTGCGGTCCGCTGGTCGTTGAGCCAACGCTTCGGCTCCAAGTCATAGACTATCGTGTTTGTGGATGTGAAATTGTTTTGATATATCTGGCTAGGGATCAGGCTCAGATGCGAACTCTGATTGATCAGCTTATTGCGATAGCCGTCCAAGAACTGTTGTATGTACTTTCGCTTGATTGCCTCATCACGGTAAATGCTGGCCGAGAAATTTGCCTGCGTTTCGCTGACATGTTGCTCACATTCATCCAATCGGGACAGTCCCGGCAGGATGCCATTGCTGATTTGGCCACTTGCTGCCCGCTCAGATTCCCAATCGTTGAGGAGCACCTGCTTCCCATAGGTCCGGGTAACGAGACGCTCATTCAGATATGTTGTACGCTGTTGGCTGCTTATTTGCAGCATTATTGGGAAAGAATTTCGAAAGGATTTTGAGTTCTTTACACGTTTGGTCCAAAATTGAAAAAGGAAACCACCAAAGGGCAAACGAATATCCACAAAAAAGTAAGCAAAAATTAATAAAAAGCAACAACACAAACAATAAACTTTGTTTTGTGCAAAATAAACAAAATACTAGTGAGGGAAAGCAAACAAAAATCTTGAATTCATATATTCAAAAGCCCTCTGGGATGGGATAAGGATTCTTTCGAAACGAATTTCCAATTTTTCGAAACTCTTTTCATGTTTCTTTTCGAGTAGAAGTTAAATAATAGTTAATAGTCACAAAAATGGGATCCAAAAATAAATGAAAATGAAAAGTTTGAAAAGTTTTCCAAGTCATGAGGAAACCCTGTGCGGTTTTCTTTGGCTTTTATCCCATTTTGGGTTCTTCCATGGCAATTCTTGGTCTATTAATTTAGTGGCTCTCTTTTGTTTTTGTTGTTGTTTTAGTGCTGCGAGTTTATTCGATTTATAAAAATGCTGCTTTTGTTTGTGTTTAAAATAGATTCGAAATGGCTCTCTCTCTCCCTCTCTCTCTCTTTCTCTCTCCGTGTGTGTCTGTGTCCGCCATTGTCGAGTGGGTTTTTATTGAAAATCTATTTTGCGAATCACCCGACCAGGCCGGGCCGCCACCAAGATAGCAGCAAATGTTGCCCCCATCCCAACCCCAACCCACATTCACATTCATCTCCTTCGACTTTGTCTGCTGTTGTTGTTGTTGCTTTTACATTGGTTGTCGTCGTCGTCGTCGTGATCATGTCGTCAGTTTGGTGTTTCAACACCCAAAAGTAAACTCATCCCGGGCAAAATTGGGAGCGACCATAACTTATTGCGTTTGTAGTTGTTGTTGTTGTTTTTTGTAGCTTTCATCTATCTGTAGATGATCTTAGTTAACTTTTTGCAAATTGTAGTCTAACTTTAGGCGCAAAGCCTTCTTACGACTGTGTCCAGGGATCCCTAGTCTAGGCTAATCCAGTCATCCTTTTGGAGGAAGAGATGGGCCAATTTGGAGGAAATTCCCCTCGACTCCTTCCCCTCCTTATTCATACTTTCATTTAGTAGTAATCTACTTATTATTGTTTTCAAATTGTTTGTGGTCTGCTTTGGATATTGATTAATTAACTGAAACCCGCAGACAAATCGTTTGGGAATTATTGAATAGTTTCTAGAGAGCTGCATGAATGAGAGAAAAGTCAAAATCAAATGAATCCATTCAAATTGAATTTGAATGAATGAGTGACAACTCCACAATGAAATGAATGAGTGTGAGTTAGTACTTGTCAAATCTGCATTGAAGTTTGAGTCGGTCCCCCCTGAGCCACCGACCACACTAGTTCAGTCGTACAGTAATCACATATAGTTAAACCAGAGGGCCGGGGTTAACTTCGACCGCGTCGAAGTTTGTATACCCTTGCAACTGTTTTGCTAATTCTTTCCTTATCCATAGCCATCAAAGTGGAAAAAGGTTTTATCCAAAAAGTGTAATGTCTGCGAAAGAAATGCCTACAATCTTGGCATCTTAGAGAAGACGAAGTTATTGATCAAAGTCACTGTTTTCCACCGATCGTTCCTATGGGAGCTATATGATATAGTCACCCGATCTTTATCAAATTCGCCAGAGTCGTTAGTATGTGTAAAAAACTCACCACTATGAAATTTCACGACAATAGCTAAGAAAATAACGAAGTTATTGAGAAAAAGTCACTGTTCGTGACTATATGATATAGTGGTCCGATCCGGCTGATCCAGCTCTGTAGCTCGTACAGTCTAGGAGGAGTTCGCTTTGATCCAGACGGACGGACGGATGGACATGGCTATTTGTACTCGTCTCGTCGTGCTGTTCAAGAATATATATACTTTATATGGTCGGAGATGCTTCCTTCTATACGTTGCACACTTCTGACCAAAATTAATATACCCTTTTATGCAAGGGTATAAAAATATACAATACAAATAGATACTACATACTAAAATCAGAATTGGGATTCGAATGCATTCGAATCATAACGACTCATTCAATTCGTTTTGTTTCATTTGAATGTTGTGCAACTGAGTTCCCCGTCAACACACTCATTCAGTTGAAGTCGATTTTCAAAGTCATTCAATTCATTCATTTGGTTTTGAATGTTGTTAACTCCAATTGATTTTTCCATCATTCAAGTAGCTCTCTAATAGTTTCTCTCTTACCAGGTGCCTACTGTATGAGGCATGTGGGAAAACTATCCCAACGATATTTACACTGACTAACTAAACCTGCACTCACAATCAGTTGGCAGATAGAACAAACTAACAATAAGTATAAACTGAAAACTAAATAAAAACCGACAGCACGCGTTGTGTTGCTCCCTCCTCATGTTGCCCCTTCTGCAGCTGCCACACTATGTGACACTATGCGTTGTTATTGTCTTCTCTATATATACATACATTCAGATTGATCGAGGTGGAAGATGATGATGCTATAAACGAAATGTCGTCGTTGTTTGTTTTTAGTTATTATTGTTGCGCTCGGATTCGCTTCGTTCGTTCGATTTGTTCTTCTATTCGGTTTCTTCTTCTCTGCTCTGCCGTCTCTATGAGTCGTCTGTTCCTTGATGAGTTTCTGTTTACACTTTTGGTTTTGGTTTTTTTTTGTTTTTCCTTTGTGATTTTTGTAATTTTTACTGTGAGTTTTTGTGCGAAAATTTAGTTGTAGTTGTCTGTTTTAACTGAAGGAGGAATCTAGAGAATTTGTGTAAATTAATTTATGGCCTTTTTTTTCGCCTGGCATTTCGATTTTCATTTCAAAAATACAATGCATACAATGTCTGAATATAATTTTTCAATTCTTTTTTGTGTGTTTTGATTTGATAAGAGAGAAAGACACGAGACATTCAGTTCAGTTACGGTCGTTTACATTGTGATTTTTGATTTAAATGTATCTACTTATGTTTGTATGTAGATTTATGATGAAAAACCTCAAGGCGCACACATTGGCTAAATATTGGCCCAGTGCCGCCAAGTGAATTCTCTATGCGAATCTCTGACAGAGACGAGAGGCAGCCCAGCCCAGCCGCCTTTTGGGTTTGACAGATGCTTTTTGCATATTTCATAACTCCCTCAGGTGTCTCTCCACCTCGTTCGTTTTGCCCCTCTCTCTCTCTCTGTCTTAGTCTCCCAGCTAAAGAGCAACTGAAGGGGAACTACTACTGATGGCGTAGACAACAATCAAATGGACTGCCTCCTGCTCCTGCTCCTGCTCCTCCTTTGCCTTCTCATTCTGTTTCTCTACTTTAACAAGCACTTTGTGTTGTTGACTATGCCCTTTCCCATGTGCCCCTTTGTGTATGCAACAAGAACTTTCATACCTGCATGACAAAATGTACATACATATGAAAGAGTATGAGATAGATAGAGAGAGAGAGAGAGAAGAATGCAGTGGTCAGGTGGAGGAGGGAACAATACGTGGGCATATTGCCATTAGGAAACCTTTTGGAATGATAATGGAGAGCTGGAGTGACTCTTAGCTGAAATTGACGAAATTTGTACTTTGGGTTGACTGATTCATGAACTAGAAAATGGAAACTGACTACATTTAATGGAAAGAGACTTTATAATACTTTTGCCAATTGTTAATACCAGTTTAAATGGCTTATTAAATGGGTGCATTGTCCTTTTTTGTTTGTTTAATAATTGTATATATTTATTTAACATTTATCTTATCTTCTCCCGTTCATATAACAAGACAATGAAAGGACATCTCGCAGTTGTGTTGTCTAGAGGTAAAATTGTCTATTTGCTTTTTTGCACAATTCGTTTGCTTGTCTGTTATGCTTAGCTTGTCGTTTTATGCTGCTCTTTGGTTTGGGTTTGAAGGTGGAGGGTAGGACGGGATGGTGCCTCCTCCTCCGCCTGTTCCTCCTTCTGGCGTTGGCTTAAGGCTTTTGGCCTCAAACTTTTCTTCATGTGTCAGCGTAAAAAGTACAAGCCAACATGATTGCGAAGCTAACCAGATACAAAGGTAATGGTGTGTCCGGGGTAGGATGCTAAAAAGGGTATCCTAGAACTGCATAGTAAGTGTAAGAAGAAAGGGATATACAATAGAGGGATGGGGCTGGGTAGTGGGAAAGCAAACGATGGAGAACAAGTAGAAGGCGACTTTTGATTTTTAGCCTCAACACGCGTCGTTTAAATGAAGACTTTCTACTTGTCTCTTGTCTCTGGGTCAAGCGGTAGAAGTGAAAGGAAGTGTCAAAGTGTCCTTGCTTTCACTGACTAAGCTGTGTGTTTATTGTTGCTGTTGTTGCTGCTGTTGACTCTTGTTATTGTTGTTAACACCTTTCATGGCCGCCACGACACGGACGAATTAATTAAAGGACCCCCCTCAGGCCGTGCCATAAAACATTTAGCATTTTAATTGCGCCATCAAAAACAGCAAAAACAAAGAGGAAAACACGACAAAACCCAACCCAGAATAAAAAGATATGTCAGGAAAGAAGGAATCTCTGACAGAGAGAGAGAGAGAGAGAGCAAATGTGTGTAAAGTGTTAGCTTCTTTGCCTTTAAACACACACATTTGTTGCCTAATTAGATTAGCTAAGCAGCAGCAGCAGCAGACCAGGGCAGAGCATATAATATTGGCCATTAACTTTGATTTGAGGTCTCTTAACTGGGCCAGGACAGGAGACAGGAGAGATAGTCATACACGGAGGACGACATTTACACGGACAGGTCCGAACTAGCCGCCGGGACAGGTCGCGGCTAGGGCCAGGCCACACCCACCCGAGACATTTACTGCTCCTCAAAAAACAAAAATAAAGAGTAGACCGAAGTGCAGGAAGTGACAGACGACGACGATGACGACCAAGACCAAGACCAAGACGAAGACGACGACAAAGACGACGACCAGGACGAGGAGAAGAATAGATGCAATAGTAGAGCAGACTACACTAGGCTAGCTTGAGTACTTGGCCTCGAAATGCGTTTTGCCGTTGCGCTTTTAAGCTCACACGTGTGTTACTTAAGCTCAAGCTTGCTCTCTCACAGAGATTACTCTCGTTCTCTCTCTCTCTGATTTTGTAAGACTCTCTCTCTCTCGTTTTGCATTTGACCCAAATAAGATGTCGTAATTGCAACAAGGCGCGACATTCACGAATATGCAATTACATTAACCGTTATAGCAACAGTCCCCAGCCAACAGTATTGCTCGCTCTCTTTCTCTGCGTGTGTGTGTGTGTGTGTGTTCGTCTCTCTTCGCTCGCTCGTAAGTGTCCTCTTATGAAGCTGACGGCTTGTATTGCGTCCTGTCCTGTTTCAATTCCACACATTCCCTCAATTTGACATTTGCATAAATAATTTATTACGACGCATTTAGTAGTAGTTGAAGGGAAAAACGCATTTTCCTCTCAGCTTTAATGATGAGGGTCCATTCCCTGCTCCACACCGCCTCGCACCCCCTCGCCAATCCATGTGTTTGCCAACCCTTGGGCAAGTATTCGTTAAACGAAAGTGACAGAGACAGACGACGATAGTCCTAGTAAGACAGAGAGAGCAAGTGAATAAGTTTTCGTGCCTAATCAAAGTAAATGAATAACCAATTTGGCGGAAATCTCAAATATTTAAATGTTTCATTTCATTTCGTTTATTGAACGTTGTCAATTTGCTGCAAATTTGTGTTGCATACTTTCAGGGAAATATCTGTAGTGGTAACTGGGACACGCTCTCTCTCACATAGATTTTAGTTTGCTCGCTTTGTTTTTGGTTACATCCTTTAGCCTTGCCCTTCTCTCGATCCCCAATCCAACCACCACCATTGACATTTAACACATTCCGCCATATCCTGCTATTTCATAGTTAAGCCATTAAATACTAAAAGCTTTCCTTTTTTTCTTTTATTGCCTCCACTTCATACAATTTTGCAATGATGATGATGATGATAATCATTATGATGGATGCATTCACCATGAAAAAAAAAAAAAATAAATTGTAAACGAAGAAAACTTGCATATCCCATCAGGAATAAAAATGCAATTTCAAGTTTCATAATTGACAGATATGCAATGGAATGTGCCCCAGGAAGAAAGGGGTTGAGTCTAGGCGGGACTGGGGAGATTGGATGGGAAAGTGTGCGCTAGAGAGAAATTTTAAATTGATAGCAATTTCAGAGTTTTTTCCTTTTGGCTTTTTGTTTTTGGGTCAGTGATGGGCAAAATGATTTGTAATTGAATTATATTTGGGCCTGCTTTTCCGCCCACTTTAAAAGTAGTTTCATCGCAAAAACGAATAACGAAATTTGCTGTGTGTTTGCTTTTTATTTTTGTTTTCATTGAATCGAATACATATACATATAAGTTGAATATATCCCATTGCAATCGATTGCTAATCAAATAAATAATCAAAATCTAAACAAAAATTCCAAACAACTGGACAATAGTATTGAATTCTGTATAAACGTAAAGATAACTGCAATAGGATCGAAGAAGCGGCTAAGCAATCGTTTATTGATGGTAGGAAGAACTTAATACTTATTAGCTTATTAAATTGGTAAATTGATAGATGGAATGTTATTGAACTATTATTCGACAGATACTCCGATTTAACTTTAATGATAACAATATGTTTAGAAAAGCGTAGCAGATTCTCTAGAATTTGTCTACATTTCGACGTTATTGAAGTTAATCAAAACTGAGTTTTAGCTGGTCTTCAGGTCAAGGGTATGCACATAAAAGAGGTGAAGTCTGCAGTTGCAAGCTTTGCCGTTCTTTTCTCGCTTCATGTCGTTCGAATTCCCAACTACTTTTAGCGTTGAAGATATGGTAAGGCCATTACAACTGTGGATTCTTTAGCAAAGTCTGCTGATGATAGAACTTGGTGGTTCTTGACATAGCTATACAGACAACCTGCTCACCTTAAAATCTTGCAAATAAATTAGCAAGATTTATTGACCTGAAGCCCAGCTAAAACTCAGTTTTCATTCTCTAGAACTTGCATCCTTTCATGGAGTCTTTGCTTTCACTCCACATATATTTTCTATGGTTGGCATTTACATTCAATTTAAATGGAATTTGTTGTTGCCCAGGTGAGAAGTTGTGAAGAAATTGTATAATTTTGTTTGAGAAAAGTTCTTTTTCAATTCCTGTTTTGATTAAAACACACATACATACATAGATAGGACATTGTATGTGTGTATTTGTGTGTCCAAGGTCCTTTTGTGGCCTGGTATGGTAGGAAGCCACAGAACGATGTGTAGAGATAGATAGGTAAAAGGATGAAATGCAGTCACAAGAAGAACTTACGCACCAGAAAGGACAATGACAATAATAACAACAACAGGAAAAAGACAGAGAGAGAGAGAGAGAGAGAGAAGTCAAAGGCGAAGAAATGCCACCCCAAAAACAAAACAAAAAAAAGTGAAGCAAAAGCAAAAACAAATCGTGAGCAATTTACCTCTGGGCCATGGGACATTAGCAAAAGGAACAAACATCGAGAGAGAGAGAGAGAGAGAGAGTATGTGTGTGTGTGTGCAGAGAGTTAGTGAGAGAAAATCGGAAAGGGAATACCATACGCTTTAACCTGTTTTCCGCAAAGCTTTTACGCACACGCTCGCTTGCTCTCTCACACTCACCCACCTTCATTCCCATCCCCCCCACTCTCTCTCTCTCCCTCTGTTGTGTTACATTTACCTTGCCACCCTTTTTTCAATTTTGTTTGTTTGCTGAAAAAGCACGCACACACCGTGAGAGAAGAGCGAGCACTCTGCGAGAGGAAGTGTGAGAGAGAGCAAATCGGAATCAGAACCAAAATCGGAGAATATATACATATATTACATATATACACACACACATACATCTGCATGTCTATATGTATCTCTTGTGTGGTGAGGCTTTTACTGATGGACTTTTCGCATGCCATGGCCCAGTATCCATTCGGTCGTGTTCCCATAATGTCTGCCAGCGGAGCGCAGCGCTTCTTGTTGTTGTCGTCGCTAACGTCGCAGCCGTCGCTAACGTTGTCATTGTCATCCGTATACGTCGTACCACAAGCAGCAGCAACACCAACAGCAACAACAACAACAACAGCAACAGCAGCAGCAGCAGAAGAAGAAGCGGAACATCAGCAGCAGCTTAAAAATACATTTTCACAATGAAGCAAACGAACGGAGGCAAGAAAAAGGCATCATCTTCAGTGGCCATTACCACCGCACAACAACAACTAATAGTTTTCATCTACTAGTTAACAATTATTTTATTTTTCTTGTGTGTGAGTGACTGTGTGTGTGTGTGTGCTAAAATATATTTAAAAAAAAAGGAAAAAGTAAAAAAGGAGAGAGCAGCGCGCTAAAGAAGAGTCCGTGAGTTTAGGCCAGGGAAATGAATCGAAACGGAATAGAACGACGTGCTGGCATACCCAGTAACTGTAAAACAATCTACCCATAATCGACAGAAAAGAAAACCCTAACTGAAAATTACAAAAAACTAATAGATATATATCGATATCAAGGGAAATCCTATGCTAAAGATAATTCGTTATCCTCCTCGCTTTCCCCATCTTTCTCTCTCTCTCTCTCTCTCTCTCTCTCTCACTCGTAGGTTAAGAAAGTTTTTTGAAAAGTGTTTTTAATTAAAGTTGAAAATATGTTTTATTTTCATATTTGAGAAATTTTTGCTTTAGCAACGATTTTCCTCGTTCGTTTGTGTGTGTGTTTTTCTTTTTTGGTGTATTATACATACACACACACACACACAGTCAGAGTGATACACGTTTTTCACACACACACACAGATATTTAGAACGAAGCGTTTCGTCGTGTGTGTGTGTCGTTTCATTTCGTTTTTCAATTTATCGTGTCGTTTAGAAAATTTACTGACACAAAAAAACGCAAGCAAAGTTTTCGGTTCCTTCAAAAACCTCTAAACGTGAGAAATGCATAGAGAACACATGTCAACAAATTACAAGTATTATTATTATTATACTTGTTGTTGCTCTTGTTATTGCCGTTGTCGTTGTTGTTGTTCCTTCTCCTCTTCTTCTTCTTCTCCTTCTCACATGCGCCCCAAATTCATCCCTTGCCCTATACTTAGCATACATATATAGTAAATACATAGTTCTTTCGACAATTTTCTTTTCCACAGCAAATGCATCGCGGCAAACTTCCTGTTCGAAGCTTTAACAGTAAAAAAAAAGAGAAGAAAAAAAGTGCAGGCACGCGAAATCGTGTTTTTTTTTTACTCCCACGCAAGCGCTTTAAGAGCTTTCTCTCTGTCTCTCTCTCCCAGTTTCAGTTCCATCCTGCACGACGCTCTCTTGTTTTTTCTTTTTTTTTTGCTCTCACTTGGCTAGCCGCAGCACTTCATGCTGCCCTCCTCACACCCCCACAGTGTTTGGCGTAGTTTGAGAAGCTTTTCTTTCATTCTTAGAGACCTTTACAGCTGCTTTTACCGTTTAAGTAGGAGTAGAAGGAAGCGCGCACAATGCATAATGTGTCGTTGTTGTTGTAAGGAAAAAAGTTTTGTGCTCCCTTTTGCAACCTTCTTGTTTCTCCCCCCATTCAAATGCAATTGCCTGACTGTTGTCCCAAATTCCTTGTTTTTTTTTTTTGCTTTTTCTTTTGGCGAACTTTGCCTCATTTTCTTAGTTGTCGTTGTGTGTGTTGCGTCGTGTTGTTGTCATCGTCGTTTATCGTCTTTGGTCGTGTGCCACATGTCGTATGCGTGTTTCTTTTTCAAGCGGCTACGTCATCTCTCTATCACCTGCCTGGCTGCATGCCTTTGCTCTCGCGTTCTCTTTCCCACAATTTTCTCGCCCCCGTTTCTCTAAACTGACTTTTCTTCTCCCTCTGTTTCGGTCGGCTTCTTCAAATCATATTTTGTGTGATTTTTGCATTTTCTCGCATATTTTGCGGGTATTTCCCAAAAGAAAAAAAATCAAACAAAATTATAGAATAGAATAACAAAAACGAAAATATATTTGATTTAAAAGAGCTGCCAATTGACATGGCATGGGGGGGGAGACACCTTTGTTGATTTTTGCAGAGTTGCCTTGCCGAAATGGTCATGACATTTAAATGAATCAAAAAATGGCACTCAAATTTGATTTTCATTTTAACTGCTAAAACAGACGAAAAAGAATCAAATAAATGAATACAATTAGTGTTAAGCTTCAAATATAAATAATTTGAGCTTATACAAATCAATTTTTCTCTAATTAAAGACAGAATAAACTAGTTTTTCTCAATTTTTTCTTATTCACCTTTTCTACCTTTTCTTTTCTACTTCACCTAGAAGTATTTGATTTATGAAATGTTTTCTTTCATTTGCAAAAGTCATTAAAAAACACGAAAAGGTCTGCAAAATTTCTTATATATTCAAAAAATTTGCTAAGATGCAAAAAAGAAAAACATTTTTCAAAACATTTTAGCAGAAATATTAAGTAGATGATTATAATTTGTTGTCGGTTCCCTTAATTCTTTGCCTTTATTGTCCTTTCGCTGTTTAGTGCGTTCAAAGTTTTCTCTTCTTCCTCCTGGATAGGACCAAACTAACCGTTTCCCCATTGCTTAAACATGAATCTTTTGTTCACACAAAAGAGCAGCTTCTTCCCTTTTTTCCATCTCAAATATATATATATTTGTATATTCTGCATTGAAAATGTATAAAAATCGCCAACAAAGTCCATTCAACTCAAGCCAAAGATGGAATAGATAAATATCAAAGATTTAGGCAATTTTTTGTTGCGTTCATCAACCCCTTTTTACCCTAGATATACCCTATGTCCTTGAAGAGTTAGTTAGTGTGTACATTAGACTTGGGTAAAAGCAGCTCATCGAGGTGAACTGGCTCACTCGTTCTTTTTTTTCGAAGTGAGCCAACTCACTTATTTGGCTCACTGGCTCACTTGCTGATAGTTCATGAAGTAAAATACTTTACATAGTTGCTGGATGATTGCCTTGTCCTTAAGACACTTGCAAATCTTGAATTTAGTCTGTTGCGTTCCCAAGACCTCAAAATGATTCCAAATTTCGCTGTGCTTTCCAATTAACGACATTGTAAGTTAAACGAGAATTGAGAAGAACGCAAAATGAGCCATATGAGTGAGTGAGCAAAACTGAACTACTGAGTTAAAATGAGCTAGTGATCCGAAAAGAGCCATATTGAAGGAACCAGCTCAGTGGCTCACTCACTCATGAGCTACCCAAGCTTAGTGTATATTGATCATCTCCCTTCGATTATTACAGTTTTTGATCTTAGGCGTCAACATTTGTTGTTGTTGTTTGCTGCATGCAACAAGCGACGAGTGAAAGGACGAAGGTTATGAGTGTGCCCCTCTCGCCCACCGCTGATCCAAATCAAAAATATATATAGAGTAGCTAGAAGTCGTTGCTTATTCACCTAATATGAAAACCCCTCGACTGGTTTAGCAAGAATTTTTCTACCTAAAACTGTAGCAATCAAAGATGTTAACATAATTACATACATACCTATATAAATTTATTAGGAATGTGAGCAAGGACAAGTAAGGATAACAAGATAGAGCAAGAGCTAGATTGTGTGATGGGGGAGAGATAACTGTCGAGAGAGAGAGAGAGAGAGAGAGAGAGCAAGGAGGGAAAGACTTAGGGCGAGATGCAGAGAGCTTCATATAAAGAAATCACCCTTCTATTGCCTAAGGGCAAATTGCTCATTAGGAATTATGGTCGTGTTCCACAATTCTCGTGCAGTTTTGAATATCAAAATAAATCGTAAACAAGGTCATATTGTTTATTAGTGTGTGTGTGTGTGTGTGTGTGTGTGCGAGTGCGTGTCTATATAATATATCTACATATATATTCCATACAATTTTCCCACTCTTTATGCTTATGCTCATGCTCTATCTCTCTGTATCTCTCTCTGTATGTGTGTGTGTGTGTGTGTGTGTGTGTGTGGAAAGCCCTCAAACTTTATTCTTCACTCGTCTTTTAACAGCAGAAAAATGTGTGCCACAAACAAATCCTCATATAACCTGAACTCTATAGACAACAAAAACTGAATAACCAAAAAGAAAAACGAGAAAAATCCAAGAAGAAAACCAAACTAAAGGAAAAACAAATAATAACAATTATAATAACTATATTTATATATAAATAAATATATAAAACAAAACCAGAAAAACCAACCAAAAAAGAGAAATAATCTTCACAAGAAAATAAAATAAGGAAAAAAAGGAAAAAATAAAAGCTTTAACTACAATTTTTTTTTTTTTAACTATACAACATATACATAGGACATATATATATATATATATATATATAATATAAAATAATTATAGAAATTTTAGCCACCTAAGTGTTTAGTGTAAAAAGAAAAGGGGGAGAAGAAAAGAAAACATAATTTTAAACAAACTAATTAAGTAAAAGTTGCAAGTGCAAAAGACCAACCAACCAAAATCAATGCGAAACGGAGCATAAAAACGACAAACAAAAGCAAAAAGGACATAAAAAACGTTGTTTTTGTTTTCCCTTGTGTTTTCAGTTTCACGGTGTCAGGGGGAGGGGATGTGTAGCTTGTGATTTTTCGGTGATATGGTGTAAATGTGATAAACAATGTTATAAAAAGATAAAACTAAAGTTTTAATTAAATTACAAACTACAATAATACAAAAACCAAAAAACAACCTACAAAAATAATAACAATAAAAGCAAAGAACAAAAACAACAAAAAAAAAAAACACTTGCGTTTTCGACTTGACTTTTTTTGTGTCTCATTTTCTACAACAACAAAAAAAAACCCCAAAACCAACCTAAAACAATAACTATATACATATATATTTAACAACAACAAAAAAGCAACCTCTAAGCCTTGTCTCTATAAAACTAAATCTACTAAATTTAACTCGCACAACAAACTAAAACAAAACAAAAAATCCTCCTCCCAAGAAAAAAGAAATAACCAAAGGGAAAAGCCCAAGGAAAACTACCAAAAACCAAATGAACCGGAAACATGCGTCGAGTGTATTTATATTTTACAAATTCTCTGAAATGCACTGCCGCATATTTTTGACAAAAATGATTTTATTCTAAACAAACCAACCAACAACTAAGCGAAGAATCAACCAAAACCAACAAAAAACTAAAATAATACTCCTAAAAACTCGACTCGTACGCAATAATTCTTATGAATCGCATGAAAAGCAACAACTACATAACAACTCAAACAAAAAGACATACCAGGAGACGGAAGGATCTGTCAAACATTTAAAGGATCTGTCAAAAGTAGTAACAAAAAACAAGAGAAGGAGAAAGAGCGAGCGCCAACAAAACAAAGATTCAGTGTTAAAAAGTTTTGCCAATCAACTTGAAAAATAAACGAACAAACCCCGAATTCGGATCCTAAGATGTTTAAACAAAATGCAATAGTTTTTCTCACATATACTTACTGAGGTAAATTTGCATTTGAAACCAAAAAACACAACTTTATTTAGAATTAACAATGTTTTTTTTTTTATTGGTTATTGCATTGCCAGTTTTAACTTATTCCAAAGATCATCAACTCCCATCAGATGCATTTGATTTGTCCACCGATATCTTAAGCGTCAATGAAATGCCAATCTCTTATCAATTGTTGCTAGAATTCTGAAATTTTGATAAACTTATTCAAAGAGTGTTTGGCTAATGGTCAAAGGATTATCGGGGTCTTGAAACCTTTCAGAACATCCAATGAATGGCTAGTCAGGGTGAATGAAAATGGATTCTGGTCAATACTCAAAGCTAAAGAATGTCCTGTTTACTTAAAATTTTGAGCAAAATGTTGTTGAATCTTATCTCTTGAGATAATCTCATGTCTTCTGAGTCATAAATCTTTTCGAAAGCGTTTTAGAAATTCATATTCTTAGTGATACAATAAAACTAAAGTTGATGTACGTGATGGGAATATGTTGGTCTATATATAAGGCTAATAGCTTCAAGATGTTGCTAAGCGTACACACTCACACACACACAGACATTTCCATATACACAAAGGAAAATGTTATTCAAGATGAATAACAAAATTTGTATAAAATAAGAACATACATTGTATATATATATGAACTTATATATATATGTATATAGTTTGATAAATGGTTAAGATATAAGATAAGATATATCTCTAAATTAATTTGATTTCCAAAAACCAACAAAAAGAATACTATAACTTTGTTCCTTTCTTTTTCTTCCCGTTTTCTTACTTTCTTCGTCTCTTTGTTGCTTTATTTTTTTTGTTTTCTTCTGCAACTTTTGTTGTCCTTTTTTGTGTTTGCATTATTTCTTGCAGTACATTTTACATAAACTGTGATTATGAGTTCCACAAAATCTCAAGTAGCCCTTGCTACAAATATTCCAACCAATTTATCCTCTGCCGCTTCTGCCTCATCAGCGGCTGCTGCAGCCGCCGTTGTTGTTGTGGCCAGTGCCAACGTTGCTGTTGCCTCAAATTCAACAGGAGTAGCAGGAGCAGTAGCAGCAGTAGGAGGAGGAGGAGGAGGAGAAGGCGGTAGTGGCGGCGGAGGCGTTGCTGGTGGAGGAGGAGGCGGAGGAAGTGGAGCTATAATACCAGCAGCCACAACGACGACATCACCACCCTCATCATCATCGTCTCTGTCATCATCATCGTCAGCATCATCTACATCATCGACGGCATCATCAGTATCAGCATCAGCATCAGCGTCAGCGTCGTCATCCGGTGGTTCGCCTGGAATACCAGCATCAGCAGCGCCAGCGGCAGCATCATCACCAGCAACCAACCAGACAGGAGCGACGTCATCAGCCACAACAACAGCAGTGTCCAGCAGCAGCAACAACAACAGCGAAGATTCTCATACAAACGCATTGGTGGGTGGCGGACAAGGAGGTGGAGCTGCCAATCTGGGACGTCAAAATAGTTTTGGCAATAGACGCGTAAGTTTACACTTATATTTCTCTTTTTTGTCTGTGTGTTGCTTTTCTTTTCATCATCATCATCATCATGTGTTTGTTTGCCTTTGGCTCGCTCTCTCACTCTGTCTCTCTCTCTCTGTGTGTGTTTCTTTCTCACTCTCATTCTCAAACTCTCGATAATATACAATTTGTATAGTTCAATCTTATATCAGAATATATATACATATATAGGTCAGGTCAAGTCGATGGCAGCAGCAGCAGCTCTCAACAATTCTCTCACCTTTCGCTCACACACACACACACACACACACACACACAGAGAGACGACACTGATATGCACTGTATATAGAAAATGCAGTCAGAGATACACGCCCAAAATGTGTATAAACTGGGTCAGGTCAGGCAAGAGCCATGGGAGTGCAATTGGGAATGGGACTCAGAATGGTATTGGTAATACACAGTGATAGAGAGAGAGAGAGAGAGAGAGAGTGAGCGAGAGAGAGAGTATAGAGATGTGTGCGGGGTATTGATATTTGTTCTATTGCAATTCTGCGAATTGAAATTGTTGGAAATTCCCGATGTGTGTTATTCTTCGACCCAAATTGGTTAAACGTGTCTCTGATTGCACACACACAGCCCTCAGACCCCCAGACACCAAGCCCTAGAGTTCAAGGTTTATGTGTGTGTGTGTGTGGGTGGTAGGTTAACTGTTCATTCAGGATTTATCGTCATCATAGTTTATGTCCAATGCGATAGCACTTTTTCGGTACAAATTTTCATTCTGCCAGTTGCTGCTGCTGCTGCTGCTTCTGGCTGCGTTTTGTCGCTCCAAGGTCGATTTATTGATTTTTCCCATCGTAATTCTTAGCCCCCCAAACACAAACCCAGACACACTCACACACATACATACACACTCATACAGACACATACATACATTGTTAATGCTTTGTTTATTTTGAGTTTTTGAGATTCCTGGAAAGCAATTCCAATTCCAAGTTCAAAATTGCATCAAGCATATATAATTTAATAGAATTTCTTATCGCCCCCTCGACCCATTTGTGCCCTTGAGGGTATGCAACAAATTGTTACTTGCAAATACATAAAAAAAAGGGGAAATCCAATGAGAACGCGAATTGGAGAATTGAAGACGGCAAAGTTGAAAGAATATACTAAGGACCTTTTTGACCTTTCAATATGAAATATAAACCTATATCTTTCACTTTTTATCTCGATTTTATGGTAATTGTTCTGTCTAAACAGACAAACTCTTAAAATATCTTAAAAGGATTACAAGCCTTTAATAATTTTGAAATGTATTGTTTCAAGAATCTCTTTTAAGGCTGCTACAGCAGATCTGTAGCGTTTAATTTCTGCAATTCTTACTAAATGCAAGTCCTTGAACTTAGAGCACTTTTTCTACAAGGCTCAGACTTGAATTATATCAGGGCTTATTCCAAATCGATTGATTTACTTAACAGTTATTTGTTAGTCAGTTTGTTAGTGTCGTATAGTGCACATTGTTTGTTTAATCATTAGTCTGACTGACTGTCAGCTGGTTAGATTAGTTTGTATCTGAAAGTGTGTGGTAATTTTCGCCCCATTATTGGCATTTGGCAAGCAAGCAAAGCAAGTGAACAGGACACTTGACTGATTAATGATGTCAGTTACCAACTCCAACTGGGCGAAAAGAAACAAAAAGAAAAGGAAAATCAATGAAGAACCCAAGCGCGGAGCAATAACAGTAATAACAACAACAAGTGAAATTAATGTGCCAGGTTAACTGATGAACTGACTCATTGACTAAAACTGATTGAATGATTGGCTGGCTGTTGCCTGTCGCGCCTGTCGCTTAAATATTGTCCTTCAATGTGGAGAAAAATGTCAAAAGGCGACGCCGTGAAACATTTTTATGTGGGGTTGGCTGGCACGGCAACGAAAAGTCAAATTGAGAGAGAGACGAGAGGAGAGGCTCTTTTCCTACTAAGTTACTTATGGTTTTTCCCCTATTAACATGTGTGTGTATAGTGCTTGTTGTTTGTGGATCGTTAAGTCTGAAAATATAGGAAAAGAGAGGAGACTCCACTCGTTTGTTTTACATTTTAATGAGCCAACAATTGCATCAGCCTTTTGCCATTGCCCTTCTTTGTTATACCTTTATTTTGCTTGTCAACTTTGGCATTCATCGTTTGTGGTTACTAATTTGAAACTAATTGCTATGAGAGACTCCTACTTACATTTTCTCCTTTTCGTCCATGTTGCAGGGTAATATGAAGGGCAAACATCTAACACGAAGCCATGCCATGCGTGAGTCCACATCGCCGCCACGCACGCCAACGCCAAGGGCTGCCTCCGAGCAGCAACAGCAACAGCAGCAGCAGCAACCGCTGCCACAGCTCCAGGGTGATGCCCCCCATGAGCACAACAACAATAATGCCATAACCAATAACAATAACAACAACAGCAGCAGCAAAGCACAATCAACTGGACGCGGCAATTCACCGCTAATGGAAACGCCCGCCGTGATTGTCACTAGTCAACAGCAGCAACAGCAGCAGCAACAGTTGCAAATGCCATCGAAGCCTCCACAGAATGTTCCTCTAAGCAATGAGGCTGAATTCCCCAAATTAACGCCGCCCAAGAAATCTGGTGGTGGTGGCACTGGTGGACAGCATAATCGCACCAATAGCAATGGCAGTGGTATGGAATATAACAATAATACCAATACCAATAATAGTAATAACAACAGCAGCAACAACAATGGCAAAAAGTTTGTGGTTGATATGAAAGTAAATGGACTAGAGAGCAACAGTAAGCAACAGCAGCAGCAGCAGCAACAGCAGCAGCAGCAACATCACCAGAGCAACACAAACAATAACAACAACTCTTCCACAGCACTCATCTATAGTTCAGGAATGAATTATAAGGCAGCCGATCGTCATGAGCGCCATGAACGTCACGAGATGTCCAGCCAGAATAGCAATCTCAGCAATAATCACGACGATGATTCCTATCACTATGATCAACGAGCTGGTGGAGGAGGCCCTGGCGGTGGTGGCAATAATGGCGGTAAAAAGCATCGCTCCAATACCAATTCCAAGGGAACCAAGCCACGCTTGAAGAACATTGGAGGCAGCTCATCGGGCAGCATTGATGGTGTTGGTGGTGGCAATGGCGGCGTTGCCGTCAATATTGGCGGCGGCGGTGGCAACAGCGGCAATGGCGGTGGTGGTGGTGTTGGTCCTGGCGGTAACAGCAATCTCATTGTCAATAATCAATCCAATATCATGGCAAACAACAATGTGAACAATTCAAACAACTCAAGCAACAATACATCGGGCTTCATATCGCGTGGTAAGTTTTCTTAAAAATCAAAAACAATAGAAAATTAGGCAACCATTTTAAAATGTGGCCAGCAATAACAAAAGAAAAAAGAAAAAAAAAACTATAAACACGGCTCACGACTCCCCCCAAATTAATTCTAGTCTTTCATCAATCAGAGAATTCGAGTGAACAGTATACGGATTATGGTGGAACCGATTTGTTAATGTTCTTTCGTGATACGTTAAACAAGAATCCCAAGGATAGACACATTCTGCTGAAAATTGAGAAGGATCTAATGGAATTTGTCCAAGAGAATGGGTAACAAGAAACGATAAACAATTCGATCTAGTTATCTGGAAAGCTAATTTCTCTCTCTCTCTCTCTCTCTCTCTCTCTCTCTCTCATTAGACGCGGTTGTGAGTATCGTTTTCCGCCAGCTACTTCGTACAATCGTATGTTGATTCATCGCACAGCTGCCTTTTTTGGCATGGAGCATAATGTGGATACGGAGACGCAACAGTGCGTCATTGTGGCTGTTACCAAGGGTACACGTATACCGGAGGTTAGTCCCAGATCTGATGATTTAAGAGAATTATGTGTTGATCGAAAAATTGATCTTTATAGATACGCTTCAAATCTCTGGTGCGGAGCGATCATCGTGAGGATGCACGCAAGTCAATTCTAAAACGAGATACGCACAGTTTCGATGAAGTGCGTCAGTCTCCGTATCTTTGTCCCGAACGGGTTATGTTGGATCGGAAGGCCAAAAGCTTTGAGGAGCGTGAAGAGGATTACGATAGAGCGCGTAGTCGTATCTTTAGTCGTACTGCCAATCAAGATGGCTATGGTGGTGGTGGTGGTGGCGGCGGCAACGGCGGCGGCGGTGGTGGTGGTGATGGGCCTCAAGATGATTGCTATGGTGGCTGGGAGCAGCAACAACAACAGCAGCAGCAGCAGCAGCAACAGCAGCCGCCCAGGCCCAAGCGACCCAATGGCAAGATACTGCAAATGCAAAATGTATGATCCCCATTCCTTCGCCCCCTCCCGTCGTCCTAGCCAAATTCATCTAATATACTTTCATTTTATGAAATTCTCAGTCAACGGAATCACGGGATGGCATGCGATCTGGCGGAGCTGTACCCAAATCCCATAATTTTGGCAACTATGCTGGGCCCCCAAGTGCTGGTGGACCGGGCGGTGGCAATTCCTTGCCACGCGGCGACTCAACCAACTCAAACAAAAGCGGACGTGGCGGATTCACCAAGCAGGACTCAACTGGCAGCACCAGCACGCCATGGCGTCTTTCACCTTCCAGCAGCGGGTAAGTTAATCAAATCAAAAAGTTACACAAACACATTATACAATCCGTAAGAAGAAGAGGCGTTCGCTCGCTTCAAATCAAAAAAAAAGAAAAAACAAAAACATTAGAAAAAAAAACCAAACTGTTTGATAAAATTGTCAAAAACATTTTTCGTATGCTACCTTCCCACCCACCCCCCAACCACCCCAACAACAACAACAACAACAAACAACAAACAACCAACGAACAACATTAAAAATTCAATCCAACAACAACAACAATAATAATAATAATAATAATAATAATAATAAAAACAACAACGACAACTACAACAACAACATCCTACTACTACTACTACTACTACCTACCTACCCCAGCTACAAGACACGCACCCAATCCGTGCGCTCCGATTCCGTCACGCCCTCGCCTACCGGCTACGGCAGCGACAGGCAGACGCCGGAGCTAAATCAACCCACCTCCAATCGTTTAGGAGGACCATCCCATACAACAACAACAACAACAACAAGAACAACGTCCAACAACAACAACAACAATAATAACAACAACAACAACAACTCCGCCTCCTCCGCATCGGGACTCGTCTGGGCCGTTACAGACATTTCCAATGTGCCACTTGGCAGCGTCCTCATTGATCCGCAAACCCTCCAACCAATTGTCAATGCAGACGGGTAATTTACAAAAACTAAACTAAAACTAAAAAAACAAACAATTTTAAAACTAAAAAACAAATTACAAAAAAAAAAAAAAAAACAACACAAAATTCGAAAGAAAAAAACCAACAACAAAAGACATTGCCACAAAATTTTATTGAAAATTATTATTATTGTGATTAGTCATAAATGCTTTCGATATAATTTTTTTGTTTTCAAATATTTTAGAAAAGAAAAACCAAGATTCTCTAATCTCTATCTCTCTCTCTCTCTCTCACTCTCACTCTCACTCTTCATATATATACTCTTTAATATTTTTCTATTTCTACAATTTTGTTTTTGATTTACATAGTTCAAATAGTTTACATCAAATTTAATCAAGGAATGCAAATGAGTAAATAAACTTCTGATGCTTCTGATAAGAATGCGGAAATGTAGCAAAATTAATTAATTAAACCTTGAAAAACAAAAAAATAGTTTAGTTTAGCTAGGCAAATAAATAATGTGTGGTAATTAGAAGATCAGAATTAAAAGGACAATTAGGATCACATTATCTAAAATTCTATTTGTTGATCCACCAATATTTGCCTATGAATGATTCATTGTAATTGTTTCAAATGTTGGCAAAGATAAACTCAATAAATCATTAAGTATGGTCCAGAGAAGATTGTATATACATAAGTAGAAATGATTTTGGATTTCAGAGGTCCTTTTTATACCCTTGCCATATAAAGTATATATATTATTGATCAGCACGACGAGACGAGATCCAATAGCCATGTCCGTCCGTCTGAATCAACGCGAACTCCTCCTAGACTGTAAGAGCTACAGAGCTGGATCAGCTGGATCGGACCACTATATCGTATAGTTCCCATTCAAATGGCAAAGTCACGAACAGCGACTTTTCTCAATAACTTTGTTATTTTCTGAGCTATTGTCGTGAAATTTATCATATTAGTGAGTTCATTATAGCTATAAACGACTGTGCCAAATTTGTTAAAGATTGGGTGACTATATCATATAGCTTCCATAGGAATGATCGCTGACTTTGATGAAAACCTTCGTTATTTCCTATGTTTACATTGTGGGCCGTTCTTTCGCAAAGATTGAGGAAAGAATGACCAAACAACTTGCAAGGGTATACCAACTTCGACGCGATCGAACTTAGCTCTCTGGTTTTTACTTAAGATTTGAACCAGAAGAGGCAGCTAATGCTTTAGTGTATAAAAGATAAAAACTATTAATAATAATATATCAAATATGAAATGGGCCTGAATTTTACCTATTTTGTATAGACGATAGACAAATAGATATAGACAAAATTAAGTTAGGCCCCATTTGATGTGTTTATAATCAAAAGTTTTGTGTCTTTGCATTCTCTTGTTTAGCCATAAAGAAGCATTCAACAAATGCATAAAATCCATTTAATTTTCAATATTAGTTTATTCTTTTTGTCGTTTTCAATCAATCATTCAGTTAACTTGCTTCTAGGGTATATTATGTCTGTCCACTAGCAAATCACCAAAAACGCTTTGCAAGTTTGCTTTCCGCTATATATAACAACAGTTTCTCACAAATTCAAATTCAATAATTATAATAATAATAACGATAATAATAATGTTTGATTTATGTACCAAATAATAATATCTATATATCCTTATATATATATATGCTCTGTTTGGGAATACTATATATATTATTTCTTTTTCAAAAACTTGTTGATGTTGTTTTTGTAAATTATCTGCCTAAAACCAAATTCAATTCAATTACTCTCGACACCATCCACCACCAACAACAACAACAACAACAATCAGCAATCAACAATCTGCAACCAGCAGCGGCAGCAGCAGCAGCAACAGCTAAACGAACATTATTATATATAGATATATGATATATGTAATATATATGTATACCAAATCGTAGCTGATCTCTGCAGAACGCTTCACAAAGTCACCAATCGAAAAATCAACCAAAAATAATCATTGCCATTTTCTCTTCGGGACTTACACACACACAAAGACACCACACACACACAGCTAACACCCACCCAGTCACACCCACACCCACAACCCCACCAAAGTGTGTTTGTCTTTATTCATAATTTTTGTTGGTTTTGGCTTGCTATTGTCTCTCGCCTACAATCACCTAATTATTAACTATAACTCTTTAAATACTACTACTAACTAAACTAATTGCTGCGTGTATCAATCAGAAGGAGATAATAATCAACAACACCCACACAACACACACACAAAGATACATATATACATATATAAAAATCAATGTATTTATCGTCTGTGCCAGTGTTGTCGTCTCTTAACCTAACTGTTGTTCGTTCTAATTGCATTTTGCATTCGCCATTTGTTGTTGTTGTTTTTCAATTAATTTTTGATATGATATATATATATATATATAACAAAACAAATATATATAATCGAATACTACCTTTAATGTCTGTCGCTGCCGTCGCCACACACTGCAAATTCAAATAAAAAACTATGTGGCAACTCTGTCTGTCAGTCAATTAGCTGCTTGAGCTGACTGTACTCTCTATTTCTCCTGTTATCCTTTGTTTTATTTTCTGTTCATGTATTTATTTGTTTATGCATGCCGAAGCTGAGCGAGAAATTTAATTAAAATCACACACACACATACACTTACAATATATACATATATATTATATATATAAATATACAGATCCACATAAATATATATACTAGATACATCTATAAAATTGAAAATGAATTAATGTTTTGAATTTGTTTTTTCGCTTTTTGTTTTATTTCGTCTACTTCTTTTGAATGATTCTTTTACAGTTCCATCTACCATTATGACCCGTCCAATTTGCCGCCCAATCAGGCGCTACAGCAACATGCAGGCAACAATTATCAGTCAAGTGGTGGCAACTCTGGCAATTATGTTAATTATCGTAAATCGTCACCGCATCAGCATCACCAACAGCAACAGCAACAGCAGCAGCAGCAGCAACAACAGCAGCAGCAACAATTGCAACCTGCTCTCCAAATGCAACAGCAACAGACCTACACCACCAATGAGCAATCTTGCAGCTCAACGGAAAGCTATGCCGAAGAGGTACAATCCCCAGGCATGGACTGTTCAGAAGGCTACGATGGTGGCGGTGGTGGCGGTGGTGGTTACTCCAACGATCAGCAACAGCCATCGAGTGCGGATGCCAACAGCATCAAAGGCGATGACTGTGATAGTTTGCCCAGTGCCACAGCCTGTTTGAGCATTACCACATCAACTTCCACCAAGAACTATGATCGCATTGAGGTGCAAAAGTATAAAAATCAAGCGACTAGTCCAAATATACCAGCCTGTTGTTCAGCCGATAAGGATAATAATATGGATCTATTGTCATCCGGCCAAGATGAGCAGCAGCAGCAGCAACTAGTGGACGAGGCACAACAGGCGCGAACAGTAGCAGCAGCAACTCCATCCAGCTCATCGGTGACCGATGTGGTGGTGGTTACGGCATCGACGGCAGCTCCTCCTACCAGAGAGATGTCACAACCAGCAGCAGCAGCAGCAGCAGCGGTCAGTAGCAGCAGTAGCACTCAGATGAATTGTGATGTACAGTCGGTGTCGCCCAGTTCGACACCTTATAGCCAGTGTGAGGTGGTTAAGCCTACAAATCCGGGACATGGCCACAGTCACAGCCATAGTCATAGCCACAGTCACAATCACAATCACAATAGTCACAGTCACAGTCACAGTCATAGTCTGAGTCTGGCCCAGAGTCAAGGGCAATTGACCGAGGTAGAACCGAAGGCAACCACCTGGACGTATACGCAGAGCTATCAGGCTCCAGATGGTTCCACCGTCTTTCATACCACAACAACACCAAATGGTCCAGCACCCTACTGTGCCGCCACATATCAGCAGGGGGTAAGATTTGATCTATTTGGAGCGAAATTGATTTTTATTTTTCCCCCCTCTTCTATTCCTTTAGCCCGATGGCAGTATCTATGCGGTGCCTCAGGGTATGGTTTATGCCGCCTATCCGCAGCCTGGTGTAAGCAGTGCCGGGGCCACCTCACAGCCGCTCTTCCAACTCACAACGAGCACTCATCAGCCGACACAAGCGATATTTGCTTCACCAGAGGCTGGCGGTGAGCTCCCCGGTGGCACCTACATGATACCTGTCTTCGAACCGGCCCAGCAGCAACG
The DNA here is from genome assembly GCA_018152135.1 of Drosophila paulistorum. NCBI lineage: Eukaryota > Metazoa > Arthropoda > Insecta > Diptera > Drosophilidae > Drosophila > Drosophila paulistorum. Next base: position 17,861,568 of record JAECXG010000606.1, on the reverse strand, counting down.
CGAGAGTCTTATACCTGCCCAGGCCATTTACCAGACACCAGGTGGACCGGCCACAACAGTGATGCCCATGGCAGCGGCTGCTGCCTATCCGACTGCTCAGTTTGCTGCTGCGGCCCCGAATGGTGCACCCATCTATCAGGGGCCGTTGATCTACTCCAGCGAGCCGGCTGGTGGAGCTCAAATCCAGCAATTGCCAGTGGCCACGTATCCGATTAGTTACTCCTATCCGTACTATCATCCGATACCGTATTATGTTCAACAGCAAGCGGTGACTGCCACACCCATTCCTTCAGCTGGCCAGGCTCCGCCGCCGCAGCCGGCCCAGGCCCAGCCGGGTCTGGCAACTGCCTCAGCGGCTGGTCCGCCCTCAGTTGCTGGTGGCGCTCAGCAGCAGCAACAGCAGTCACAGCAGCAGCAGCAACAACAGCAGCAGCAACAGCTTAGCAATGGAGGATCATTGATCACAACGAGCGGTTATATGGGTGGCGGTGCTGGTGGTGGTGGAGCACGTATGAAGCGTACACCTGGCGGCGGTTCCATTCATTATAATCCAAACTACCCGCCGACATCGGTTGGTCATGCCAATGCCGCCCATCATCCGGGTGCTGGTTCGGCCCAGCTAATTGCTGCTCCGGCGGCCAGCACAACGACATATCATGCGCTGCCCACACTGACACTAGCCCATGGCGGAGCGGCGACCAATTCTGATCTCAGTGCCGCAGCCGCGGCAGCAGCTGGTGCCCATGTGTATGCTTTGCCGGCTCAACATGCCACGGCTTTGATCCCAACGAACATCTTTCCTTATGCGGCGACAGCGGCTGCTGCTGCTGGCCAACCAGGACCACCGCCTCCAACGGCCCAGTCGGCACCACATCATGCCCTGATTACAGCGGCACCCTTCTATCCCGCAGGTGGCAGTTCCATCGATTCTAGTGGCGCCTCGCAATCGGCACCAAGCACTCCAGCTGCACCGGGACGACAAGCTCCTTTGTTCAGTACCCCGCCAGCTCCCAATAATGTTAGCAGTGGTAGTGCCAGTAGCAGTGGTGGCGGTGCAGGTGGCAGTAGTGGTGGCGGCGGAGGTGGTGGTGGTGGTGGCGGAGGAGGAGGCTATCACAGCAACAGTTCCACTCCGCATTACTATCATAGTCAAAATAGCAATGAAGGCGGCGGCGGCGGCGGAGGCGGCGGTGGCTATACGCCCTATGAAAAGCGCAACAATAGCGGTGGAGGCGGTCCCCCATCAACGGGAGGAGGAGGTGGTGGTGTACGCAAGCCATATCATCCACATCCAGGTGGCTATAATCCTCGCCATTCAGTGCCATTGAATGGTCTGCCGTCGGGAGCGAAAACTCCATTGCTCAATTCAAATAATGAGCCAACTCCTCGTGCATCGCCTAGCAGCATAAATCTGAGTGGTGGTGGTGGTGTTGTCACATCTGGTGGATCCGGAGGTGGTGGTGGAGGTGGCGGTGGTGGACCATCGTCCTCATCGGTATCCTCGTATCATCATCGCGGACCGCCGCATGCATCACTGAACAAGCGCGAGGGCAAACCCAATCAACTGCCACTCATTAGCGGACCACCGCCAAGCTATGCCACTCCATCGAATACGGGCAATCCCTACGAGGCCAAACCGCCAGTGCGTCTAAATGCGGGCGCAGCAAGTTTCCGTAGTCAGAAGTCGATCAATGCCGATTTTCGGCGCAGTGTCTCGCAACGGAACTCACCCAGCGCCAATGGTGCTGGCGGTGGAGGAGGTGGAGGCGGCGGTGGAGGAGGAGCAGGAGGTGCCGCTGCCAATGGTAATGGCGGCGGTAATGGCAACAATAGCCACGAGAGCAGCAACAATTCGCCCAACAGTATTGCCGGAGGACCTGGAGGTGGCAGTGGTGCCGGCGGTAGCAATAATAATAGCTCTGCCAATACTCCAAATGCCGCTCCAACAACAGCCGCCGCCTTGGGCACCCAATATGTGGTCCTGGATCAGGCCACTGGTGCCACAATGAATGCCTCGCCCCCATCCATATACTTGAGTGGTGGTGGCGGCGGCGGCGGGGGCGGTGCCAATGGTGGTAACACAGTGTCTGGCGCCGGCGGACCGCGCGCATCGCACATTCCAGCTCAGCTGCATCACAATGCTGCCACAGCCGGAGCAGCGGCTGGCTCACAACAAGCCACCACAGCAGCAGTGTTAAGTGGTGTGGCAGCAGCCGCTGCTCTTGGCGGATATAATCCGAATGCAGCGTCCGGTGTGTACTTCAAGTATGGCCAGACGTACTATGCGCATGTAAGTTCAACCACGAAAAAGGCATTTGCCTGTTCTAATCTCTTCTCTTTCTTTTCTTTAGCCATCGGTGGCCTTGCCCAACAGTCGACGCTCGCCCTCGAGCGACATACGACCGCAAATGGCTCAAGTGGCCGGCATGTATCCAGCCACAATGATGATACAAGGTAAGATAGCCCTAAATCTTTGCCTAGGAATTCCATTATCCTTTCCTGTAAAGAGCTTATGAACTAAACTTCTTTTTCCTATTCTTCTTGCAGCGCCACCTCGTCATCCAAGTCGTCATCCAAATCCGAATTACAAAGGTTCGCGTCCCCGGTAAAGCCATCTAAAGGATGCTATACGGACCTCCTAAACACGACAAAAAAACAAATAATAATAACAAAAAACGGAGAAATAATAATAATAATAAAAAACAAAACAAAATCACAAACTACATAAACATAACGGCATACCTAAGATAAATATAAATAGCAACCTAATCTAGTGGAACATAAAGTAGTTGACAAAAAAACAAAAAACAAAAACAAAAAAAGAGAAGAAAGGATAAGATAATGAGAATGAAACAAAGCGAGAAAAGAAAACAAACAAAAGCAAATGAAGAATAATAAGAGAAACAGAGCATAAAAGAGGAGCACATGAGGCGCGCGCAATGTTGATGATGATGGCAAAAGTTGTTGGACATTCATATATATATATATATACTTCTTTCTTTTTTTTTCGTTAGCAGCAGTTTGGTGGCACTAGAGGGGCGTGGCAAGTGACAGGGACTGAGCACACACAACAAGAACACGACATATAGAATCCATATAGCCGACCGATAAATCATAAGCATAGAACAAACTATGATGATGATTATCTTCCACAGCAAAAGGCAAATCAACTGCTCTCTTTCACTTCATATATACCTATCTATGTATAAATGGCTAAGAACTACCACAAGCATCCCCAATTGATGAAGAGAAGATTGCTGTGTATAGAGTATATTTTGTGCCATTATTTCAACTAATTCATAATTGAAAACAAAATAAAACATCGACGGTCGACAAGGACATCATAATGCTAATGCTCGGGTTATCCAATTCGGACTATGATTTTTAGTTCATCAAATTCTCCTACATATATATAGACTGAGACACTATGACTAGATAATAAATGAAAATTGAATAGAATGAAACCTCAGATAAATATATATATATATATACATAAAACAAGTCAAGCCATTTTGCCCGCTAAAGCAAGACTATCAGCAGAATCCAGAGGTCCAGAGAATCTCCAAGCATTATATGCCCCCCAGCTCCTCCTCGTCCGATTCCCAGCAATCCAATCAAACCGTTCTAATTTTGAAATATTATATAGTCTGTGTATATTATTTCTAAAACTAAAGCTGCTACCAAAAAAATTGAAGAACAAACAGATAATCAGAGAAAGAATCTTTCTCTAAATGTGCATTATATGAAGTCGTCTTGCTTTGGTGTGTTTAATTGAATGCGTTTTAATTATTTTCGAAATCTCAACCAAAAGCCAAAACCAACAACAACAACAACAACAATAGAAACAAAAAACAACTAACAAACGGAAAATGCAAAAGAGAGGAAAACCAACCAACGCTTCTTAACTTCATCAAATGAAAAAAACCTGAGCGAGTCTTATATTTTTTTTTTGTTTTTTTTTTTCATCTGCTCTCCTTGTGAAAATCTGTTTATAATATCGTATACAATAATATATATATATGTTATTGAAAAAGTTTTTTGTTAAATTTATAATTTCTTTTTATTATTATTATTATTATTATTACTATTATTATTATTATTGTAATATTCTTTATTTCTGATATATATATATACATATATATATATTATGTTCTTTCGAAATAGAATTTCTCTTATTTCATTCTGTTCCTTATATGCAAAGAAGCTGCAACAACTTAATTAATTTTCAATTGTTTAAATTTAAGCGCATAAAAAAGAAAAGAAAAACAGAAACCATAATAAAAAATAAAACGAAACGAGTTCTCTATGGAAAAAAAAAGAGATCAAAGAGATCAGATCAGATCAGATTGGATCCGATTCGATCAGATCAATCGTGTGTGGTATGTTAAAGCGAAAGGGAGCCAAGCAGCTATACATTTATTGTTAAACAAAATATTTAGCTTAGCGTCTATATATATATATATATATATATATAAACTACATATGTATATGTACCATCTAATAATATATAGGAAAGTGAACAAGAAACAAAAACAAAACAAAACAAAAAAAATGAAATAAAAACCAAAATAAAACAAAAAAATGATTAGTTAAAGTTATAAAGCTTGTGTTGCCTCTACAATTTATTTTTCTTTCTTTACATTTGATTAGTCATAATTTGTTTGGAATACTCGATGAACTAAGGATCAATTGCCAACTTGCATTTTGGTTAATTCTCCATATACACATGTATATAGCCAAGTCAATTGATCCAATCTACTATATATACGTAAAATTCTCTTTACAGCGCATTTCTAAGGTTTCTATTTGATTGGTTGTATGTAACATTAAAACAGGGCTAACAATTTTCATTTTTCTTTGCCACCCCCCCCCCCCAAAGCAATTTAGTTTCTCAATTCAAAGGCTGTTTATAACTAAATTGTTACTATTATTATTTCAGATTTTTCATTTATTTATAAGATATGTCTGTATGTATCTGTGTCGCCGCCTGCCTTTTCGATCTGCCAGCCAAGGTTAAAATCTTTGTTTGCTGCTGCAGTGTAGAGTATATCGTCTCGTCTGCATGTTTTTCTTTTGTTTTTGTTAAAGTTATCTTGGTTTTTTTTGTTTTTTTGCTTTTTGTACACAACGAAAATGAAGGAAATTTGTTGTCCCCATTTGTTGTTATCTGATTGACCTCTCTTCTCTCTTCTATCAAGAAAACAAAACTCAACTTCTAGAACTGTATGTCTAAATGTACATAACAATAATTTACAACTAAATAAAATTAAACCTAATTGCGACTAAACATACGAGTAATACACACACACACACACACACATGCACTTGTGTGTGTAATTATATATATGTTAGTTGTAAGTAGGTTAGGGGTTAATGTTGTAGTATTACAGCATGTTTTACCACAAAACAAAACTAAACTAAAGGAAAAGTTTTTCACATTTTGTTTGCCCACAACTTGATGAAGATGTATGTCATTGAAAGCAATAGATAAAACATTTACATCATTTCGAAGACATAATGATAGCAGGAAGAAGATGAGATGAAGATGGAGTCATACCATAAAATCACTAGTATAGCTTTTGAAAAGTGCGCTAAATCAGCTTAAACATTAACATTAACTACAATATATCTTCAAAATGTACCAAATAAGTTTAGTGACAAACAAGAAACAACAAAAACAAAACTGCTCAAGAATAAAACAAACAAAATAAAAACGCAAAGTTAATAAGCACAAATCGTATTGTACCACACAGAAAATAAAACCGAAAACGCTTTGTTGGCTAGTCCCAAGCAACAGATTAGGAAGAGGTCATCACAGAGAGAGAAGGAGGAGGAGGCCAGTCTAGGCCATCTATGTAGGTAGATTGAGATTGAGATAGTGCTATGAATGTGAAGCTAGCTAGGATAAGAAAGAGAGAGAGAGAGAGAGAAAGAGGGAGAGGGAGAAGTACACGAACCACAGTTTGCTCCTGTTGTGCATTTCTTTGTTTGTTGCTCTGTTTGTTATTGCAAAAAAAAAAAACCCAGAATAATAATAATATTAATAACATAAAAAACACTGAAAAGTTAATAATAATAAAATGGAAAACTCAAAAATAAAATATAATGTTGAATGAATAATGTTTTGAGGAGTAGTGCGATGTATGAAAAATAGAAATGAAAAGGACAATGAAAGTGAGATACATAGGCAGAGTGGGATAAAAGTGTGCAGGAGTGACAGAAGCTTCCTCCCCCCCCTTCCTTAAGGGAAAAAGAGAAAACAACAACCACAGCAACCAACAACAACAACAAAAATATGTTATACAATATTATTATTATTATTATTATTACATCATGAATGATCTATCATAGTTCCAAACTCGAACAACAACAACAACCAAAAGATAACTAAAAACAACATGCAAAATATCCGAGATCATTACGATATATATATATATATAAAAAAAAACCAACAACAACAACAATGAGATAAAGACAAAACTGAGTTTTTACCGACAAGGAAAATTATGATAATGATAATGATGATAATGATAATTGAAAGAAAAAAATGAAGAACAAAACAAAACAAAAAAAAAAAAAACAAAAAATAAGAAAAACCAAGAACAAAAAAAAAAAATAAATAAAAAATGTATTTATTTATTTTAATTTATATATACACTAGAGAGTTATTACAAAAAAAATATATATATACTTAATATATAAGGCGAAAAACTATTAAAAATCGTTTTATTCCCCCCACCAGGATTGAGCCGAACAGGGTCCCAAACAGGATCATTGGCAAAGCGATCTTTCTTTGTGGTCAATGCCAAAAAGGATTTAAAGCAGCAAAGTAAGCATAAGAAGGACTTTTAGCCCATAAGTGTCAAGGGCATTAAAGGCATTGAGGTTGGTTTTTTCCACAGTTGAAACAGTTTGCAGTGTTTATTTTTATACATATTACGCAAAAAATGATTAGAATAGTTCAGTATTTGTATATGAATTTGATTGGCGTTCAAAATGTTGTATTCTTATAGAAAAGAAGCCAGCGAGATATACCCCAACAAAAACTATTCGAAACGGGATTTAGAACTTCGAAAACAAACTTCTGAGAATTGTTTCGAATGGCAGAGATTCGCATGGCATTTGGAGTCCCCGTGGGTCAGTCAAGAAGTCTCCCGACCCGTCTGGAAAAACCTCCTTGACGAAAGCAACTCAATCTAGTGCCCAAAAAGACACTACACGTTGAATGTTCCAAAGATAAAGGCACTGCCAACTCCCGTCCTTCCATTATCTTACCACTCTCCTTTCTCCTGATTGTTTGACCAAGTTATGTGGGCAATTATGATATCGGCTGACTGTTCAGTTAAGGACAGATTGCAGAAAGAAAAATGGCAAACATTTTGTTGAATGGAACTTTAACTGGGAGTTGTCATTTCTATTCTCATATTTACATTAACGTGATCAACTTTTATAATGTATATATAATCTATATCCATCTTTCTGAAGTCTCAAATTTTAAGAGTCAATTTCCTTTTCTTTTTTTAATAGTTTTGGTATGTTTCCTGAAATTTGAAGAAAATCTGGTAAATATATTTGAAAACGCAGTCCTCGGTAGATGAGTTGTCCAAGTGGCCCAGTCATTTACTCAACCGAACAACGAGGATCCTGGTTCGAATCCCAGGCTAAAGTATGTGATGCAGTTTTCCTCTAAGCCGATGGCCTTAGTTGGTAGTACTTGTAAATTATAGTTAGGTTGACAGTTTGCAACTATATCCTATACTTATGATATTATTGGAGACATATCTGAATTTGTAAGGCCGAATCAGAACTTTAAGCGCTTTTTTCTTAGAGCCATGCTTTTCAAATCGGTAACCAAATTTTCTTGAAAACTAATAGAAATTTTGAAATTATTGTTCATAATTCTATAGACCTTTGTCTACTTAGCTAAATACAAAACTCACTGTCATGATGAAGAAATATCAAGTGGATTTAGTTACATGATTAGTTAGTTAAACAGCTCCATTATGTGCTCCAAATGGATGTCTGTAGGCCAAGTTAATGGCCTATGTCTTGTAATATTTACCAACTGTTTGGGGCTTTTTTCGTGGTCAATGATTTATGTGATAATATAACGCATTTGAGTGGCCCAGCAATATGTTTGACATCATTTAAGTTATATTGTCCTTTGGCACATGTTAACATTGCTGCTCACATAAAAATTGAACTTGAGCAAATAGAAATATAAATACATATGTACAGAGTGAGTGAGTTAGGGGATGGGGTGAAAATTATTACATGCCATAACTCAGGGGTTGACCAGGGGCTAAATGTCTATCCTAACATCTTCATAACACGCGCGAATGACGAACGTAAAGAATAGAACAAGAAGGTAGTCAAAGACCAACAAAAAAACAACAACAATTCAACTCACATGCCCACCAACAGTTTGAAAGAATCGAACCGCGACCCCAAAAACCGAAGAACCGAGCAACCGAAAACCAAAAATTCAAAAAGCAATAGCAACAACAAGAACAACAAAAAACCAACCCAACAAATTACCCTGAAATTTTTCAACTAAAGCAGCCGTTTTTGGGTTTCATATCTAGGAAGAGCCATCGATACATAAATCTGCCAAAAACAAAAACGTTGAGAAAGAAAAAGGGAAAACCAAACTGCGACAGGTTGCAGCTCAATAAAGAGGCCAAATAAATATTATATTTATCTATCTATTCGAATAGAAATGGACAAGAAGAAGAAGAAGAAGGAGAAGGAGACGAACAAAAAAAAAGGATGAGTTCATTTAGAAAGATCGCACGGGGTTAGCTGCGACTGTGACTGTGCTAGGGGTAGGGTCGGGGGCTAAGGGGGCAGGTAGCCTTTTCTTGTACGAGCTGCTCACCGTGCTCATCGATGACCAACCTTCACCGGTGTTCAACCTGTTCAACCTGTGCTACGGTTGACAGAGACAACTGCGGCCCGTCGACGGCGTCGGCGGTTAAAATCAAATGGTATGGGCTTTTGTTAACTGGTGACATTTAAAAATTATGGCATGTAAATGGAACGCATTCCGGGAAACTGGCGAGCGTTGACAGGCGGCCCAAACGCAGTAGTAGACCTTCTTTATTTTTCCTGTTGTTGTTGTTGCTGCTGCTGCTGCTGCTGCTTCTTGGCCAAGTGGGGGCTACTGTTAATCAATTTAGTGCCTTTGCATTGATAAAGTTATTTGTGTGTGTGGAAATTGTGAAAAGGCTACGCTTTAAATGAAAGATTAGCGATTACAAATGCATTTGCCAAGGAAACAGAATGCGACCAATGGGGCGTATGGGTGATGTATGGAAAAAAACGTTGATAGTTAAGCTTTTGGACACATTTGATGATATATGGCGGAGGCGATTAAAAAAATACCACCATTGTAACGCGGAAACATCAAAGAGCATTCGCACACAAACCAACATTTGCATACATCCATGCGAAAGCCATAAAAATCACTTTGTAACCCAGAAGCGAATGTGGCTCCTCTTGGAGGCGGCGCATCAACGCAAACTATACAACAACATCACAAGGAGCAGCAGCAGCAAAAAAGTGCAATGCAATCATTTCAACAAAAAAGAGAGAGAGAGAAACAGTCTCAACGTCAGACATTGGCTTACAGAAGTTGTTTATACCCTTACTTTAGTTAAGCACATTCTAAATGCCTATACTTAACTGAATATACTATACTAATTGAAAGAATTATCGTAATTAATAGACAACCAGGCAGCAGGTCCTTTGCCTAAATGCATAAGGACGATAATAAGAAAACCACCTAGACGAATGACACATAAATTGATAGACTGCACAACGATTCTTATTCATTAACCATCTTTGAGTCTACTAACCAGAAGTCTTAGAAAACAATTCAAATATTAGATCTTCGAAATAGACTTTAGTGCCGATCTAGATATTTGTGGCCAAGTGGCAATAAAGTAGAGTTAGTATACAAAAGAGAACATATTTAGTCTCAATGTAATCTGTTTATTTCTCTTATTCATCTTTAAACCATGTCTTACAGGCAGAGCCTGGCCAGAAAGCCACAAGACAAAGGCTTAACTGTCAAGGACACACCTTTGTTCGCCTGTTTCAAATATTTATAATTTTTTATTTGATTTGTCCCATTTCCTTCTCATTCGTTTTTGATTGATTGAAAAATTGAAGGTCTTATCTATAAAATCGACTGTTTGCCTTATCCTTGACAACATTCTATCTATTAATTAATTGAATATGAGAAATATATATAATCACATTAAAGAGCAAATATTTAAAAGCAAATATTGTACTAATTGTATGCCCAGCTAAGTTTCTGATAGTTTTAGCCAATGGTAATTTGAATTTCCATCAGGGCAGGACTGCAAATAAATACCAAATACTTATATGAAAATGGAAGCTATTCTTAGATTCGTCGCTGATTACAATTATTTTAAAAATGTCAATTGCCATTGGAATCCTTGTAGTGTCCGCCTAAAAGAGGTCGAAAGTTTTCACTGTAGTTATTAAGGGAAAAACGTTTTGCCCACAAAACAGAGAAATGCATTTTTTTTAGTAATTATTATTGCTGATGTAAGATATTTGTATATATTGTTGGTGTTGCAAACAACTGAATAAACTGGCAATACCCCTTTCGATGAGGTATAAGAGCATGAAGAGAGACAGATAGAGAGAGAGAGAGAGAGAGACAGAAGGAGAGATAGGTATAGAGTGGGGGAACAGCAGACGGCAGCATTTAATCCTGCAAAAAAGGCATTGCGAGGCAGCATAAAATGATGTTAATCCTTAAATAACGCAAAGGAACAGGACAAGAGGCAGGAGGGCCCCAACCCAACTGAATGGAATGGAGGAGGCATTCTGCATTGCTGTTGGAAGGAAGGGAGAGATGGGGGTGAAGAATGGCAAAAGAGTCTGATGATGGCGACAGCAAAATGCCAATTGAAATGCCAAGCGGCTTTAATAAACAAAAAAACTGAACCCACAAGAAATCGTCAGAGATGAAACAGTTAAAGTGCTTTGGGGTAATACACACACTCACGCACACCCGCACACACACACTGACACACATACGCACAACAAGGCATTGGAATAGAATGATCCAATGATGCTTGATGAACTACAAATCAAACGAGAATCGATAATAAAGCAATAAAATTGTGATAGATATTTTTCAAAAACTTTATGTAAGGTTTCCAATTGCCATATAAATAACAAATTGAATAAAAAAACGAAAGCTAATTAAATTGAATTCTTATCAAATTAAAGCATACTTTGGAATCTTACTAATTGTTGAATCATTTCATTCTAATTTTTAGATTAAGCGATTTGCAAAAGAACATAATCGTTTCTAGATAATAGACTTTAGATTATTAAGTTGATTTCTTCGAGTTTTATTGGAGCCATATAATCTACAGACAGACATATGTATATAGTTCCAATAGTACAAATATAACAGATTAAGACTTATAGACTTATATATGTAGGTTTTCTAGACCATTATTGAACTTTTCAAGGGATTTTGAAGATTGTTTTTGTGACTCATCTTAAGACTTTCTAAGATCATTTGATTGAGTGTTTGGCTATTTATTTCGTTTTCTCTTTAAATATTAGTATTTTGGCATTGATTTTTCGAATAATTCTCTACTTTGAATGTTAGGCATTAGAAATTCGTCTATTGCAGCTCAATCACTATATACCATTTTAGGGCAAGTTAAGCACTCAAATCTAACAAATCTTTAACTTCCGCTAAAAAACAAACTCCCCATCATATCTCGTATGCCTATCTATTTCTCTCTCTAGCATGTGCTATCTCTTGCATTTCTCTGCATTCCATCACATCATCATTGTCGTCCTCATGATGATGACGAGATGATGGAAATATGGTCGGAAAAACTGTCAACTGTCAACTTGCAGCAGCAGCAGCAGCATTTGCCCGTCAAGCGGTTTGACCCCAAAAAGTCAAGTGCGGCCGCCGCCTCGCTTTTCCAACCACTGCACAGTTGCGGCAAGTGAAGTGAAGTGAAGCATGGCATAAAGTCGACATCGACCCACCCACTTGTGATAACTTTCACTCAAACAATATCAACTCTCCAACTCAAAACTCGAAACTTCGGAAAACAACTCCATTTCCTATACAATTTCTCGCCCAGACAGTGGCACGCGCCGGCGCACTCAATTGGCTGCGAATTGGATGGCAATCCACTCAAAATGGGGGACGACAAGCAAAACTCGTTCTACTCGGCTCGTCTCATTGCGGGGCGGAGCTGGCAGCCATGGCAACCAATCAACACCATCCCCGAAACGAGACTTTGAGTTAAGAGTCTCTGAGCCACAAAAACCAGTTGAGCGGGTTCTTTTTTTTTTTTTTTTTTGGATTTGACATGGATGGCATCGCAGCCTCAGTGCTCAGTAGTGGTGGTGGTGTTTGAGTGGTTGACACTGTGTGCATGTGTGTGTGTGAGTGTGTGTCTGTCTGTTTGGTGGTGTTTGCCTGCCTTCTGCTTCTTCACAGGGGGACTATCGTCATCAATATCATTGCCGTCGTCGTTGTCGTCAGATCCATGAGGTGCTAGAGCACCGGCAGTTTACGCAGTGCTCTCGAAGCTGTAACAACGTCGCGTCGGAACGTACGGTCGATTGCTCGCTCGTTGGCTCGTTCGTTCGCTTGATCGCTTCAACCAAAAATTCTCTCTCTCGTCGTGTGCGTCTTTTTTTTTCTGTTGGTCGTTGTTGTTGCTGCTGTTTGTTGGTTAGAGGGCGGCGAGAGACATTTGCTGGACATCCACACACACACACACACACACACACCCACACATATCGTCGGAGGTTATAATCATAACAAAAACAAGAAACAAAAACCGTTAAGAACGTGTTGCATCGCATCTCATCACATCGCATCACACATCGATTTGATAGGCGCATTTAGCGTCGGTAAAAATAAAAACCAAAATCAACAAAAAAAAAATTATATATATAGAAAAAACCAGATATATACGAAATCGAAATCGATTCAATTTGTATTGTGCTAATCAATGAAAATATGTTGCAAATCGTTGCAAATTAAAGAAACCCATTTTATATAATCATTTTTTTTTTCGTATGCATAAGGTGATAACTGTTGGACGCTTGACAAATCGTTCAAGTCGTCAGAAAGATATCCTCTAAAAAAAATATATATATATACCTATGGATTGTTTATGTCAGTTCTGATCAAAACTGACCGCTAAAAATAGAATTTTTGTGTGAAAAGACTTGGATATAAAAACCGCCAAAATTGTGGAGGCAATTAAAATGAAGGTAAGTTTATGCATTGAAACACATTACCTTATGATATTGTAAGTGGAAAACTTCCCCAAATATATGAATTGTTTATGAAGGGATCAAGAAAATCAAAGACTGACTGAGTTGGTCCTGTGAAGAGAAGTCACAACTTTCTCCTTTCCCTGTAACTGTTCATGCATTTAATAAATTTTTAATGCTTAGTAAAATGTTCTCATGTCGTATACTTAATATTAATGACAACAATCATACATAAGTCATCTTATGGGTTATTATTTAAACTTTATGTTAGATGGGCTATATTATTGTGATCCAACATTTTAAAGGCATTTTAGAAGCTAATCCAAAGTGAGACTGTGATGTGGCAAGTTCTTTATAGTTTATATCCAAAATTTAACGAGATATTTGAGACATTACAAAGGCATTTATCATCGATATGGCATTTCCATTATATTTATTTTACAAAATGTTTTCAAGATGTTTCAACTAATCTTTTTAAACTGCATACATACTTAATATAAAGCAAAAAGCATATATTTTAGATATCTATAAGAGTTGGTAAAGAATTTTCAAGTTCTAGATTGAATATCAAGGATTAGAATCAAGTAACTTCTTCAGATTCTCGGGGGGAGTAATATGGGGGAAATTTCTATCTCCAAAAGCTAGATTTGAACTCTGTAGCTGCTGAAATTTCAATATCCAAAAACAAATTTCCTATTGCTGGAATTCCCCGACCAAAATTGTAAGCTAGATCCTTTACTAAAAGCAGATTAGGGATGGTTAAACGACTAGACTCGATAGAGCATTCATAGTTTGGATAAGTTTCCGATTCCGAAAACTGACATTTTACCATGAAATTCGTGAAATTTTGATATTCAAGAACGATCTCTCCTTCAAAGTGATCGATTTCGCCCTGGAAGGGGCCTCGGTACTCGGTAACTTGTAAGCTAAATCCGCCACATTTATGGATAATGGTTGAAAAATCGTTTTCAATTCAATGTAAATGAAATTGAAAACGTAATGTGATTGAATTCGAAAAATTTCTTAATATCATTTTTAGCCCTTTTACACCCACACGATGCCTATGTACATACCTTTTGTTTTCTGTTGGATTTAAATTTTTGATGTTGCTTTCCTTTCCTTTTTAATTGCTGAACAAATCAACTCACTGACCCACAAAAAACAATTTTTGAATAGAGAGATTTTTGTTAATGTTGTTGTTGTTGTTGTTGCTGCTGCTGTTGTTGTTGGTGTTGTTCCCGCTGAGAGAGTTGGAGGCGCACAACAGGGCGGCATTTAAAACAAAACCACATCCAGATCGAATCCCCAAATCGATCCAGCAATATCACAAACCGTACTAATAACTTTGAAAAACGATGAGTTTTCAAAACAGATGACAAAGAGCCAATACAGAGACCCTCACTCTCTGTGAGAGTGAGAGAGTTAGAGAGAGAGAGAGAGAGAGAGATAGAGATGGGAAGGCACCAGTTCAGTCGGTGTATATTAAAAGCACACCGATGGAGAAAAAAAAATCTCACCATGGGGGTGCAACATGGGGGAATGACGACGGCGACGACCACGTCGGTGGAACAAAAAACCCACACGTTAAGTTACTTATGATAGCCACCACCTTCTGCCCTCCGCCTCCGCCTCCACCTGCCCCCTCCTACACCGACGTGCCTTCCCAATCATATGAATCTCGTCCCTAAACGTTAAATTTCCGTTTAACCATTAGCTAAAGCATTTTTGTTTTTTGAGTATTTTTTTGTTGTTTGGTTTTAATTTCTATATCTTTGCGCTGATCGTGTCGCCTAGATGATGATGATGCAGCACTTACACACACACACACACACACACACACACAGGGCAGATAACACACAGCAGATTCATTCAAAAAGTGTTGTATAGAGAGAAACGTTTAATCGATTTTTAAGCCCGCTGTGAAACGAGTTGTTCGCGGAGTTAGCCACCCACAGGATTATGTAAAATGTTAAATATTTGCCATGAGTTGGCTTTTATCTCCAACAATGTGAGAAAGACAGAGAGAGAGAGAGAGAGAGAGAGAGAGTGAGAGAGAACATGATTTATGCTTTTAGTTCACGATTTGCCATGCCTTTATACATAAACATCATTTTCATTACCATAGCAAATTAGACAAGGTGCTGACGCTTATTGAGAGTTTTTTTTTTTTTTTTTTTGGTATTGTTTGCAGTGTGTCGAGAAGAGTTTAAAAAAAAAATATATATTTATGTGTTATAAATTTAAACGATTTTGTTGCCAAAAAATTAAACATACGTGCATATTCAGTTCAGTTGACCCTAAAAGAAAGATTAGAAGACTCGTCTGATCGCGTGTGTGTGTAGTGTGTGCCTAGAGTACCTCTAGACGACCTTCTTAATAACTGTCAATAAGCACAGCGGGAGATCTTAAAAAGAATCTAAAGCCAAAAGACCAGCGATTACAACAGGCGAAAACCTCGAAAATCAAATGTCAACAGTTCTAAGCCGCGGCTAAGCAAGACAATACAACCATTTCGATTTTGGGCTTAGCGACCTTTTCTTGACATCATCGATCTTGACCCGCCCCAGTTGTTGTTGTTAGTCCCCGCTTCTTCTGCTTCTCCTCTCCCGACATTCCCCACCGACATTAGCCCAAAACTGAAAATGACGCCACGAGGCGCTGCTTATGAATATTCAACAAAGTATCCATATATATTTTTTATTCTCTCTCTTTTTTTTCATTTTTTTTTTGGGTTGTAGGAGAAAGAGATATAAAAAAGGCATAAATATTTAAGCGTTTAAATGTCGAATGCCTGCAAAGCAACTATAAAAAATATACATATTTCAATAAATGATTTTTCATTAATAATTCACTAGAAAATTGAAAAACAACAACAAAGTTGAACAAAAAAAACTTAAGCTGTTAACGCCTCCCAAAAGGAATCCGCATACAAAAAACAAAAAATAATAAGCGCTCGCTTGTGGAAAACGACTTTAAGATTAGGATTAACTAGCAGATGTTTAGATATAATTAGTATGTAGTGGCCAATTGTAAGATTTCTAAGATGTAAAACAGGTAAAAGTTTCTTAAATCACTTTAAGCCATAAAAACAAAAAAACCAGAAGGCCGGGGCTAACTTCGACCGCGTCAAAGTTTGTATACCCTTGCAACTTTTTGAGTAACTCTTTCCTTACCTAAACCCATCAAAGGAAAAAACAGGCTAATGTTTGCGAAAGAACGGCCTACAATCTTCGGAAATAACGAAGATATTGATCAAAGTCACTGTTTTCCACCGGTCGTTCCTAAGGGAGCTATATGATATAGTCACCCGATCTTCATCCAATTCGCCATAGTCATTAACAGATATATTAAATTAACAAATGTGAAATTTGAAAGCAAACGCATCAAAAGTATCGAGGTTATTGACAAAAGTCACTATTTTTGACCGATCGTTCATATGGGAGCTTTAAGATATAGTCACCCGATCTTGATCAAATTTGGCACAGTGGTTTATAGGTGTAATAGACTGACCAATATTAAATTTCACGATAATAGCTGAGAAAATAACGAAGTTATTGAGAAAAGTCACTGTTCGTGACTTTGCCGTTTGTATGGGAGCTATATGATATAGTGGTCCGATCCGGCTGAATCCGAGATATACAAACTGTGCAGTATATACAAGCGTACGTGCAAAATTTCTGTAGCTCTTACGTTCTAGGAGGAGTTCGCGTCGATCCAGACGGACGGACAGACAGGCGGACGGACGGACATGGTTATTTGAACTCGTCTCGTCGTGCTGATCAAGAATATATATACTTTATATGGTCGGAGATGCTTTCTTCTATGCGTTGCACACTTCTGACCAAAATTAATATACCCTTTTTGCAAGGGTATCAAAATATTATGTGCCATAAAGTACATTAGCTCGAAATAAGTAGCTGTAAATAATAATTATTTTTTAAATTTATTTTCAAATTTCCAAATGTCAAATTTCCTTTTGTGTTTTAACAACTAGCCCATAAAAAATGCATATTATAATTCGTCCTTTCAATACATTTATACATATAGCTTGACTATATTTAATCAGACTTTTATGAAATTTTATTGGGCCGATCGATATTAATGACAAATATTAATCACTCAAATTTTTTAATGATGCTTCGTATATTTAAAAAATAAACAAAACGAGCTATGGAAGTTAACTTCGGCCTTGCCGAAGTTTATATACCCTTGCAGTTCTTTATTATATTTAATTCGATAAGAAAAGTGAAATTTCATACATCAACAGCATTAGTTGTCGTATTATGAATATGCTCAAATATTTTTCAAACTACTGAATTCAAAACACATTTAATGATTATTTAACAATATATGATATAGTAGTCCGATCCCGATGATTTTCATACTTTATCTCACACAGGTAATAAAGAGTCTCCAAAAAAAATTTCAACCCGATATCTCTTAAGATGGCTGAGTAAAACGCATTTTCAAAACACATTTAATGATTATTTAACAATATATGATATAGTAGTCCGATCCCGATGATTTTCATACTTTATCTCACACAGGTAATAAAGAGTCTCCAAAAAAAATTTCAACCCGATATCTCTTAAGATGGCTGAGTAAAACGCATACTTCAAACTACTGAATTCAAAACACATTTAATGATTATTAAACAATATATGATGTAGTAGTCCGATCCCGATGATTTTCATACTTTATCTCACACAGGTAATAAAGAGTCTCCAAAAAAAATTTCAACCCGATATCTCTTAAGATGGCTGAGTAAAACGCATACGCACAGACGGACGGACAGACGGACAGACGGACGGACGGACAGACGGACAGACGGACAGACGGACAGACGGACATGGCTATATCGACTCAGCTTCTCAAGCTGATCAAGAATATATATACTTTATGGGGTCGGAAACGTCTCCTTCTGTGCGTTACAAACATCTGACCAATTTTATAATACCCTCTGCAAGGGTATAAAAATGTTGCTGCAGGAAACTATGTACTTACCCAATTAAGGTTTTAATTTGAAGGAATGAACATAAAAAATGATTTTCTCTTAATATTTTGATAATGGAAAGTTGATATATATTTTCGACTCTAAGGAAACCTAAGACTTACATAGAAAATTGTATATAATTAGATTATATTTATGGTTAAATACTTAGTTGTAAGGTCCATAAAATTGTGACACAATGGAAATGTGAGAAGCAAACACAAGGTCAGGAAAAATGATTTGGAAAATAAGTTAAATAGAAAATGAGATTTGTTTATTAATTATTCAAATTTGTCATTTGAAATACTTCCTCAAATTTCAGAGAATTTGAGTTGACTTAGTCCAAGAAAAATGAACTAAGTGCAGTTAGTTTTATTTCTAATTGAAACATATGTAAGAGTAAAATAATTCGTCTAAATATGTAACATTAATACTCTATTATATCAATATTATTAAGGTTAATTTTAATATAGAAAAAGCCTTTCAATGACATAATTATATAGAAAGGAAAAAACAAACCTTGAAATTGAGATCTAAATTTTGAAGTAATCCGTTTCTGAATCATCTTTGTCATCTGCCAACAAAAGTCTGTGGAGAGGTAATTGTAGATGAATTTTCATTGTAAGTGTGTGGTTGTGAATGCTGTGTGTGTGTGTGTGTTGCCATTGTTGCATAAGAAGTTGATTTTAACGCTTATCTCAATCTACTTATTAGCTTCAGAAGAAGTCGCATACAAAATCCCGCACAAGGTGTTTCTTCTTGTCCATCCTGCTAAGCAACGCGTGCCAGTTGCATTCTTGATGGTCGGTCATTTTTCATTTATATTGCATTTTCAGCTGCTTGACCAACCAACAAATGTTTTTCACATCGCCCTATAGGCCGCCGCCTCATAATTGGCACAATTGTCAATACAATACCTTGAAGGCAAAAACCAAACCAAGAAAATCCTATTCTCATATTCCGAAAGATGCCTAATTGACAGAAACCCTTGAAGAAAAACAAGAACAAAACAAAAACTGTGGCGTGACAATGCTGACAAGAAGTCTACGCCTTGAGAATCCGCAGGAGGAGGATAGATAGTAATGTGGTAAGGACAATAGGAATAGCAAGCAAATGCATCTTGACTTGAGCCAATTGCCCCGATCAGGGACAAAAGAGAAACAAATATCACACCTTTGTTTATGCCAAAAACCGATACAAAAGATATAGGTACAAGGGCCTGGTCAGTTTTCGATCTTCTCGCTCACTCTCTCTCTCTAAGGTCTCTAGGGAGAAACGTGTCAAAATCACAGCAGCATTTTTAGCAGGTAAATGTGAAAATTCCCCCTAAAGTAAAAAAGAATTAAACTCAGACAGAGTCAAAGTCAGGAGACGCCAGCAGCCGGCAAAAACCGCACAAAAGAAAATCGCCTCTCAACTCTCAACTCTCGCCTCTCGACTCTCGAGTGTCTTTGGGCCCATTGTTAACCATTTGTGGAGTGCATCCACAAAATAGTCCTTAAAGGACGCTTAGTTGGCTTACAAATGATGCATGTATGTAGGTATGCAATCCCAGTTGCCCATAGGGGAAGAAGAAGGCAAGCAAATAAAATTGTAAAATGCCACAAATCATTGTAACTTCTGTCCCAGATCTATTGTTACAACTTTTCACTGAAACAAAAAAACCGAAACAACAACAACACAGTAAAGGAAAAACCCGCCCCTAAAACCCAACAACAAGAGAAAAAGGGCATGAGACTATTTGCCCCTGCCTCCTAGTCCCATATATGGCCCTTGTATCTGTCTAACAATCCGTAACGACAAACCATACGATTCGATTTGGGGGTAAATGAATTTACAAGAATACGAGAAAAATCTGAAAACACAAATATATACACATACATACGACTTTACAAATTTTCCTTATTGTTTTTTAATTGTTTGCCAATTGCAAATTGCCTTAAAAGCTAAAAATCATCGCTGTCTCTCGCTCTCCCTCACTCTTTCTCAAAAACTTGTTGCTCTAGAAAATCTAAGAAATCCAAAAAATTTAAATTTAACTTGAGAACTCTTTTGGTGGCCCAAAAAAGAAAAAATAATCGGGCAATAGACAAACCAAATCACAAGAAAATAAAAAAAAACTAAAACGACTTGATTTATTGTTGCAAACATAAACACAACAAAGTTGTCGATTTGCATAAAAAAAAAAAATCAGAGTTAGATGGGACGAACGGAGGAGGGGGAGAGTGAAAGAAAAGAAATAAATATTAAAATATTATTATTAATTTATGCAAAATGCAGATTTAACTAATTAATTGTAGTCAATGTTCAATCCCCTCTAAAAACTCTGCACAATGCAAATCATCAAACAAAATCAAAGAGTACATACATCAATAATTTAGTCATCAAGAATTCGTGATACACTCACCAAGAGAAATGTTCACAATTCATTAAAGATATTCAACAGACTATGAATACAAATTCTAAGCCCTTTGAGTTTTTGATCGATTCAAGACATTGTAAATATTAGGAGTATGCGTAGTTTTAGATTGAAGTTCATTCTTGGATTCGATCTATTCAGTTTGCAATTCGTTTAAAATATCATTCAGTTAAAAATGTATCTATATAATCCATATGCCCATCTGTACGGCAAGTGTATTAAACGAAACCAAAACGACCAAAACAAAAAGACGAACTTCAACATCAACTTATTGATGTTTAGTGGCTGTGACATGTTGACGAAAAGACAAAGATATTTCAGATTCGGTTTCAGATTCACATCGGATACAGAGACTCGAGACTCGAGACTCGAGACTCAAGACTTTATGATGAATGCTTTAAAAATGCGAAAGACTAAAAATGAAATGTGTAAAAAATGTGATAAAAAATTGCTTTCTTGTCGACTTTCATATACCATGCATCAAGTGTAACAAACGATGTAAGATGACTTATAGCAAATACGAGACTATCTCGAGTCGTTAATAGGTCAACTTGGACCTTTTGGCCATTAGATGGAACCTTATGAATGCGATTTTGATTTGGTAAACGAGTAAATGATAATGCCTTTTGTCTGTTACATAAATATTGGCGACTTTAATATACCAAATTACCCCATGGATGCAAGGTATACAAAAAAATCAAGCAAGCAACCAACAACAACAACAGCGTATATATAATTTTTTTTCTTCATATATAACAAAACAAGAAAAACGCGTGTCGAGGGCGATTTATAAGCGATTTATTACCAGACTCAGAGACAGAGACAGATCAGAACTTATATCGACAGAGACACACACACACACACACACACACACACACACACACAGACATAAAGATACAAACTTTGGATTCTTTTGGGATCTGTTATGGATCATTTTCTCACCTTCGCCAAGTACCTATTCACCTTTTTCTCATATTTGCACAACTGGATACATTTTTTTTTTCTTTGCAAAAAATGGCAATTGAAATATTTACCGAGTGAAAGAGACAGAGATAGAGAAATGTTATGTTTAGAGAAACCATAAATGCAGACTGCAACAAATTAACATATTAGTTGTTAAAAATTCTCACTTTTCAATAACAATTTGAATGCAAATAATTAGCCACAGGGCGCCCGATCTATTATACAAAAATAACGCAATAATTTTTGTCTTTGTTAATAAAATGCAAAATCAAGATATGAGTATTTAAATTTCGATAGAGATTATCTTTCATTAGCAAATAATAAATGTATTTACAAAGATCAAGATGCCATTTGACATTGTTACAAGCGTTTAGATCAACGAATCGATTAAAATTAGTTAACGTATCAAGATGAGAAAATGTTAATTGACTGTGATGAATTATTATATAGAATTTTCATATATAATTAATGCAAATTAAATGATGCTCCAAAGGATTATTATATATCCACATACTTGACTTCTTGTTCTATATTATTTCCAAGAATAATTTGAAAACAAAAATGTGCAAATTTAAATTGTTTAACCATTCCAAATAGATATCAAATTGCACGACTTGATATACGGCAATTGACTGCACTTTTTCATGATTGATTCAAAATGTTTCAGTTGATTTATGGCTTTAATCAAATATCCATTTTCATTTCAATTTCCAAACACATGCCACTATAAAAACCAAAAACACTTTAAACTTTCGCAGCACTTAAAAGCTTCTGCTTTTTCTTTTTTTTTTTTACGTTTCTCCCTCCAACCACCGAACGTTTGAACGTTGAAAAATAAAACATAAACATAAAACATTTTAGGCTTATCAACATTTAAAACAAAAGCTGAACCAGACAACAAAATAATTTATAAGTTCGGTTTTTGGGGCAGCTGCCGAAAGCCGCAAATGATTAAAACACGAAAACAAGTTCAGATACAAAAACAAAAATAATAATATTAATACAAAAACAACGAAATCATTTGATTCAAATTAAAGCAAATACCCCGAAAATACATAGGCATAACCAAATCGAAAAGAAAATTCAAATTGTGCCTCATCCATTAGAGTCCATAGACTTTTGGTTACCCTCCATTTTCATATGTTAGGGCCTTGTTAATATGATGGCTAATGGATAATCCTAGATACTCCTATGTACATTCTATATAGCCACAGAAGGGTGAATGGGTTTAAGAGGGTATTTGGTTGTGCCATCAAATTAATATTATTAAAGTTTTCTAATATGAACTTCTGCTCATCAGATCCAATGCTCTATATATGTATATACATATATGGAGATATACCAAAGGGTATAACCCATTCTCATGCCATTAGCAAAACTCTAAAGCACCGCCTCAACTCAACTAGTCGGAATGTCGTTGACGTTGTGTGTGTGTGTGTGTGTGTGTGTGTGTGTGTGTGTGTGTGTGTCGTCCGTCGTTTGCTTTGAAATTTAATATCAAAACGTTGTCTATGCAAATGAACATTGCCACCTGTTTATGTTTATGGACGGATGGACAACAAATGTTGGAGCGCTTGATGCCGCAGCAGCAGCCAAAACCGAACGGTATTAGAGCTGCTGTAGCTGCTGCATAAGGCAAACGATCTATCTATCTGACTATCTATCAATTTGAATTCGGGATACTGAAACTTGTGTTTCGTTCTTGGGATAATCTCTTTCTTCTACGCGGTGGGAAAAACGTGAGAACGATCTCACTATTTGTGTGTGTGTGTGTATGCAAATCACTTTCAAGACCAAGTCCGGCGTCAATAAAATATACAAAAAAACAAAAAAAAGAAGCAGAATACAAATACAAAAACAAACTAAAA
Source organism: Drosophila paulistorum (assembly GCA_018152135.1). Lineage (NCBI taxonomy): Eukaryota > Metazoa > Arthropoda > Insecta > Diptera > Drosophilidae > Drosophila > Drosophila paulistorum. The sequence goes on along the minus strand of JAECXG010000606.1, from coordinate 17,838,026 downwards.
CGAAGAAAGTATTAAAATGAAATTTATTTCTGTATGGCTAACCCAACAGTCAACAGTTATAATAAAACTTGGCTGGGAGCGCACACAAAGGCCGATGTTTGCCAACAACAACAGCAGCAGCAGCAGCAGCAGCAATGGCTGTAAAACACAACCAGTCTCCAGTATCCCAAAAGATCCCAAAAGATCCACCAGAGATCCAACCAACAGAGATCATCTCAGTTTCTCTACATCTCTCTCTCTCTCTCGCTCGCTCGCTCGCTCGCTCTCTGTGTCTCTGTCTCTTATGATGTGATGATGTGCCTGGGTCTTGAGTTCAGTTTTGTGTTTTGTAGTGTAATAAAGTGCGACATTTTAAGTCGTTGACGTTCTTGGGGTAATAACTTGTCAACACACTGGGATCCCCCTTCCTCCCACTCCATCACCATTCCCATTTCCATTCCCATTCCCATCTCCACCCCTCCCCCCATTCTGTGTATTTATATCAAAAGTATCATTGTCATCGCCAAGGCAGAAGAAGAAGAAACAAACCAACTTGAAAACTTTTTATGAAGGTTTGGCATTCTTTAATTATTCATTTATTTCTTTCTCTTTCTGTTTTTTATATTTTTCTTCTTTATTTTTAAATCATATTAATTACTTGTTAGCAATTGACAAAAGATTAACTGCCAGCTGCAGATTGAATGCAAAAAAAAAAGTAACTAAAGTAACTTGCAGAAAGTCTTAGCCATGAAAAGGTTTGGCTGTTTGGCGTTTTGGGGTTCCAATTTGGTCATAAAATATTTAACGACTTTACGCCAATGTTAGGAGGATCAACAACAACAACAACAACAACAACAACAACAGCAATTCCCTATTTCTCACCCATCCCCCCACCCCCCAACACATTTTATGCACTGTCCCTGCCGCTTTGTGGAGTCACCGACAAGTTGTCTGCCATCATAATATTTGCCTAGGCCAAAAGGAGTATTTTTCCAACTAAAAAGTCTCTCCCTCTCCCTCTCCCTCTTTCTCTCTCTCTCTATCTCTCTAGTGTGATGTGTGAATATGTTGTGCAAAAAAATTGAATGGCATATGCACATTTTGTCGCCAGTGATAAAATTTAATAACGCTGATAAATTTAGCAAAAACATGCTGGACCATTGACATAAAGCGGTAATTAAGTTTGCTGGAAGATGCACCACCATCACCACTTGGTCTAGCCATTTGAGCGGTGATGCAGTGGGGGGAGTCGTGGTTTTTGGTCGACACTAGTGTTAGCCATATATGCAAAACTACAGTGAATACTGGTCCGAGTGAAGAGAGAGACAGAACGACTTCTAACAGCATTTTTTATGTTTACTAACTTATTTTTCTTGGATTTTATTTATAATTACTAAATTATCCCCTCTCTTACTTATCTTAATCTTAATATTCCAAATACTTCTCTGTTTATTTGCATTGTTTTCAACTATTAAACACAATTTAGTTGCATTAAAAACATTAAAATATATGCAATTTAAAAACATCTTTCCAAACCAACAAATGAAACCAAAGTATTCAAAAACAACTTTCTTTTACAATAATGTAGAAATCTTGAGATCCAACTTGAGAAACATTTCAAACGAAATCCTTTGTTTAGTGCAAATCGTATAATTTTTATGAAAATTTGAAAACGGTCTAGACGGTCTAGAAAATAGTATTAAAAGCTTGTTTAATTAACAATTTTAACGTTTGCATTAAAGATATGGACATAATTAGATAAAAAATCGATTCTAGATAAGGAGAAATTCCAATGTGAATGCCCAACTTTAGAAGCAGTTCGAAATTATCCCAAGATCGATTAACAGATCCTTATCCAAGCCTTAGCCTAAAGTCTAAATCATTTCTGAAATAACTGAAATGTTGTTATCTAAAAATTGACTTAGCCTGCTTAAAAATGTAAACAAAACCATTTGTTTAAGCCGCCTTTTTATCTGCCCAATTCTCTTCAGGTGATTGACCCTGCTATAACTGAATTCCACATTCTAAGTATATAGAATGGATATGATTACACAGGACATATAGAAATGTTGATAGAACTGAATTTCAATTTCTTTCATATATCTCGTTTAGTTGATTTTCACTGTAATGGCTGGATGGAAAAAGTTATCGAGCCATTGCATTCGCTCTTGTTCTCTTTCTCTCTCGCTCTGACTTTTGCTTTGTTGTTGTTGTTCTGTTATAGCCGCCCATCAATTTGATTGGATCAATGGAACCCAACAACCACAACAACGCATACAGAGAAGCCCAACACACACACACACACACACACACACACACACACAGTTCACCTAAAAACCATTTCCTGATGAAATATTTGTAAACATTTAGCCAATTTATGGAGCGTGCGAGTATTGTGTATGGCTATTATACCATATGGATGGCGGACCACATCTCCACACCTCGCACTCCGCCTCCCCGCAACTGTTTTGGGGCGTGGGCGCCCCCAAAACGCATCCCCTTCCCCGTATGCCCATTCCCCAAAAAAGAGAAAAGATGGGCAGGCGACTAAAGTCATTAAATAACAATCAAGCAACGAGCGATGATCTTAACGCCAAACAACAAACGCCGACGTCTACACATTTTGTTCGTGGTATAATATATTGGATTTAAATCTAAATAATATATTTCAAAACGAAAGAAAACCCACTCACGAAAAACGATGTGACTTTTTTAAGAAAAAAGAGTAGCTCTAATTAAAAAGCAATATGCCGTATCTGAAAGTTGGCGAGCAAAGAAGAATTATTAGTATTTGACAGACGCCCATTGACAAAAACACAAAAAATGTTCGAATATTTATTGAAATTATATATATATATGTATATGAGTTTTGTTGTTAAGCTAAAATCAAAGGCAAACACAATATAACATTTATTTTAACAGATCAACTTGAAATTTGCTTTTATTTAAGATCCTATTTTATGGTACTCTATAGTTAATTCGACTCTAAGGTCTTCGATTTGTTGGCTTTTCGTATCTTTTTATTTTTAACAGATTGTTTTTTTTTTCATAGAACGCCAAGTGTTCCTTATAATGTATAAAAATGATTTACAGCAAGAACTCGACCAATTGACTGGACCACTTAGTCGTCCATTTTCATGAAATACTGACAACTTTAATAGGATGCAATTTTATCAACTTATATATATATATATATATGTATAACCGTTTTATCAATTAGTTTCGTACATTTATAGAACGATATTTTTGTCTAGTTTTGAAGAATTTATGGGCAAGTTAAGATGGTTTAAGAAAGACTTTATAAATTCCTTAGAAACAAATTGTTGGATGACACAAAAAAGTTTTACTCAACATTGACAAATGGCTGAAGGAAAGATTTAGAAAATTTGTATCTATTACGTTAAAGGGTATGTTGAATTCGATCAAAAGATGATTGTAATGTTCAGCCTTCATTGTTTGACTGGCGCTTAGAGCTGCAGTTTTCATTTTGCTGTGTTCATTTCTTCAAAAGCTGCTTAAATAGATCGCTGAAGTAAAAAAAAGGCCTTAAGAAAACATTTGCCAAAAAATGCCTTCAAGTGTCAAGTGGTCAAGTTGTTGCTATGATCTTAACCTATACTACAAATACACCCAAATTTATATGTAAGTATATGTATGGGTATATATAAACATATATAGTTTATGGGGTTTTTTGTTGTTATTTCTTTTCTTCTGTTTGCTGTTGTTATCAAGCGGCTTTGTCATGTATGTTGTTGTTATTGTTATTGTTGTTGTTTTTTTGGGAGCGCGCAACATTCTCACGGTGTTGTCATTTGTTGATTTTCTGTGGCCAAGGCAAAGAGATGACAAGTCACAACCGAACAACCGAAAAGCAAAACCAATTCAGATACAGACAGAGACGGAGACAGAGAGAGAGAGGAGACACAGAGGCCTGCCAAGGGCTTTTGTCATCAATCGATCGATTGAAAAGACTGACGATAGCTCTCCATTACCTATCTATGTATGTACGTACGTATGTATCTATATAGAGTAGTCTCAGTACCACGATCCCCTATTGATGATGATCGCTCAATTTGCGCAATGACGTGAAAATTGTCTTGTCTGGTAATCGATCTTCTAGGAGGATGATATAGTTTTCTTTTCTTCTCTTTTTAGTTTAGTTTGGTTTGGTTTGGGGTTTTTTTTTTGTGTTAGGGCTACTGTTGAAAGTGTTTTTCTTCAAAGTTGTTTGCCATTCAAAATATCTCGCTTTTTGTTTCCTTCTCACCTGAGCCCTCCGACTTCTCTGGACTCCTCCGCATGCTTAATGGCCAGAACGCAGGGAAAGAAGGGGCGAGGTCGTTCGTATGGGGCATTAAATGGCAGCTTGTAAATTTTATTGTATACTCTTGAGCGTCTTTCTTGGTTTTTATAGTTCTACGAGTATCTTTTGCTTTTCTTCCCCCTCCATCCTTCTCTCTCTCTCTCTATGTTGTTGTTGTTTTTTGTTTTCTGGTTTTATATTGCGTCCAGCCGGATTATTTATGACATTTCGAGCAAAAGTTGCAAGGTGCAAGTTTTTGAAATGTGGAATTTTTATGATAGGGTAGGATAGATACAGCGACAGATAGATAGACAGTCAGACAGACAGTCAGTCAGTCAGATAGATAGAGGGGGAAATGCTTATATAATACCCAAGCAAATAATAAAACTAGCTATATAAACTAGCAAAAAAAAAAAAGCGTATATAAAACCCGCAGAGATCTGAGAAATATGCATCAAAATAGATATGATCGAAAACTAGGGAATCGAAGAACCCGCAGAGTTCTAAATGAGTTACTTACTACTTTTTTTTTTCGTTTATCTTCTTTATTTTTTATCCAAATTGTTAATCTTTTTAGCTACTTCAGTTTTGCAAACTACCTAAACCGTCCCGCATACCCCCGTCACAATGGAATACAAATCAATTTTATCAGTGAATCTATTAAAATATTTTTATTGACTTTTTTTCTTCTTCTTTTTTAACAATTTTTTATTTGTCTCCAGCTTTTTTTTATGGCTACGCAACGAATTTGAAATTCTTTTCATTTCATTTTGTTTTTATGAGAGTTAGATGAACTTTTTTAAGAAATAAAATTGCAATTTGAATATCATTTAATTCATTTGATAATAATAACTTATTTGTTTCTATAAAACATGAATAGTTTCACAGAAATAGTTGCCAACAAGAACACATTGAAGAATTCATATATTGTATGTACATACATTGCGGGTCATTAGATTGGGGTGACCCTTTAAGCACTTAAGATCTTGAAACCTTGAACTAGAATACGTCCCAAAAAGTAAGTCATCAGGTTGATTATAGTAAATAGTTTGTATCCAAATCGTTGTTCAATAAGTTGGTTAACAGCTCTTCCTTGTGAATACGAAAACAAATGACCTATGAGAAATCATCAAACACCGACGGCCATGTTGTTAGGAACAGGGGAATATTTGCTGTGCTAATAAGAACAGACTTAACTTATAATGGATAAAAAAGACGTTTCCCAATTGCTTTCAAGAATTTCAAACACTGAATGGAGATTAGGAAAAATGATATTAATTTATAAAATTTTTAAAGAATAAATAACCGTCATGTTCCTACCTTTTCTTTTTATTGGATCCTTGGTTCTTTAATTCAGATCACAGTCTAATAAGCTGATAGTTCATTCAATATAATATCTTTGAAGGAGTCGATTTTAATACCTTTTTTGGACAGACCTTAGAGAAATATGTCTTAAATATGATAGACATTTATTAAATAGGGCAGATGTTTGTGAAGTGATCAAGAAAAAGAGAGATGGATAGATTTTTTGCTGGTGTTTGCAATATGTAGCTAAAGATCATTTATCTATTAGTTTAACTAACTAATTCTAAGTAATCTAAGTTTCCCCAGGAATCTGTTTCAGAATTGGTTTCTTTGTTCCATTAAAGTAAAGTCGAATTCATGTTGTTTTGGCTTTAAGTCTAAACTCCTTCAACCTATTTAAAATTCATAGTTGAGATTTATGCAATGCACACTCCAAAAACCGCACACAAAACTCACGGCACACAGACAGATACAGTTACAGATGCAGATATGCACACACACACATACATATGTATATGTATCTATGAGTGCGAGTAAATTACAGTCAAATGACATGCTCGCCAAAAATGCCACTTGGAAATGTTGGTCTTTCTGCCTGTCTCTCTGTCTGTCTGTCTGTCTGAATGTCGTTCAGTTCTCGTTCGCTTCGTTTGGTCTGTCTCTTTGTCAGTTTTTGTGTGGCTGACAACTGACATATTTTCAGAAGTGGGCATAGACATGACAACAACAACAACAGCAATAATAATAATAAGCAGCAACAGCAACAGCAGCGGCAGCAGCACCATCGTCAGTGGCAGGCTGCGGTCCTTTTAGTGTAACTTGGTCCTAGAAACACCAAGTCAAGCCTCTCCGGCCTTGTCTATGTCATATAACGGGCGTTGGGAAAACAAATTGCTCTCAAAACACCCCGAATTGCATTTTGCTTACTTCACTTTATTTTTATGTTGTTCATTTTGTTTGAAAAAGTTAAACGAAAGTGACAGGCAGCAGGCAACGCGCAGGCTCGTAGGGTTAGGGGCATGGGTAAGGGCCGTGGCAGGAGCAGGGGCAGGGACAGGGGCAGGGACAGGGGCAGGGGCAGAGGTATGTATCTCTGTATAGGGGAGTTCTTTTGGCATTTAAACGTGTCACATGAAAAGTTAAATGGCAGCGCGCGCAACCCAAAAAATATGTGTAGAACAGCCGCCCAGCAGCCATGTTAGGATGTAGTTATAACTTACTTTTGGTCTATATGTATCTCATAGATACTCACACACACTCGCACACTCGCACACTCACATGTTGCTTGCTGATGGTGGCCATATTGCATTTGTTATTTTCGGTTTGGTTCGGTTACTGTTTGTGGGCATATTCACAACCCCCAAAGGGCCAATTGTTTTGCGGCTTGTCATAAATTAAATCTATAGATATTTGCTTCTGTTTTTCCAACTCTCTAGCTATCTTTCTCTCTCTCTCTCTCTCTCTCTCTCTCTCTCTCTCTCTCTCTGTCTGTGACTATCTATCGCTATGTGTATTCGGTATTGTTTTATTAATTGCTGTTTTTTAGTCGGCCCTTTTGATCTTTTTAGCCGCTTCTGGGCCTAGTCACGGCCAAGTTTTTGTTTAAATATGTATGTTTTATATTTTTTGTCAGCTTTTTGTCGGCAAAAAATAAATAAAATATACTTTTTTTTGTTTGCTTGTGTGTGTGTGTGTGTTTTTTTTTTGTTAATAACAAGTCGCGAGTCGTTAAAAGTTAAACGACAATTATTTGTTGCCTACAATTGAAACAGCAACAGCAATTAATTTTCTGTGAAAGGAAATAAAAAACAGCAATGACAACAACAACAACAATTTGCAAGAAACGAACATTCGATACCCTTGATAATTATAATATTATAAGTATTTACAATTCAAGATATTTTATTGTTTGAATTGATCGAAAATTATATTATTTTTCTCAAAAATCAAAGAAAGAAATATATTTATTATTATATTAAATATTATAAATGAAAATATATTTACTTGTAAACTGACAGCTTTTTGTTTACACAAAGAATGAACTTTGGTGCTTTTAACGCTTCATTTTGTTGTAATTCTCAACTAGTTTCAGCCTTGGCCTCCTGATGGTAGATGAGGAATTGGGCAAGAAATAAAACTGCTTTAAACCTTTAAACCTTTGTACAAATCTTGTGTAATATCTTAGGTTTAATCAAAGTTCCCAAAAAGGTCAAAGTACAATCAAAATATAAATGCAACTAGGTAAAAGGATTATTAAGATACATATATCCAAATCGACTGTAAGTGCATATGAGTATATGTTATCTTTTATCAAACTAAGCTTTAATTTTTCATCGTATAGTATTTTCCGTTGCTTCAAATGTACATATATACCTTGAGTTTCCATATTTTCTCCAGCTTTTTATTTTGTTGTCTAGAGTATGTGAACGGTAAATTAATTTTCACTTTGATTAATGGCAAAACAATTTTAAGTCGTTGTACATTCAGTTTTCTTTAATTTCTTCTGTTTTATTCAATTTGTTCCTTTTTTTTAATTAATGGAAAATATGCAAAATGCTTGCCATTAATTAAATATATTAAGTAATCCCAACAACAACAAGAAGGGCAGTCCAATTGCACGTCATGGCAAAAAACAAAAATAAATAAAAAGACAAGAAAAATAAGATTATAATTGAATTGTTTATATGAAACGAAAACTTAATGAGATTAAAAAACGAGATCCAGAAGAAGGATACAAATAATTGTCAATTTGGTAATTGAGGATTAATTAGCAATGCCAATAATCTGGCATATCAATTTCCAAATCCGACATATAAATATAGATACCAGATAAAATAATCGTTTAAGTCTAATGATGTCAAAATAGTTGAACAGCTTCAGTGATTTACCCAAGATTCTGATATGGTCAAGTAGACTAAGAAAATACAATACAATTGCCGGTGAAGTCCTTTTGTGTATTTCTCCAAATGCTGGCTTACTATTCTCCAATGGGGATGATGTTTCATCTCTATTTTTGCTAGCTGCAATGGTAGTCAATTGCTGTGAGGTAGTGCTAGCTTTCTCTGGTCCGCTTCCTACTTCATTGACTGAACTATCTGGGGTTGGGTTCTGTCTATTACACAGGATGCCTTTGCCATCGCCTACAGTTTCATTGATATGACCGCCAGGTGGCGTTTGAAATTCAGTGCCTTCATGTTGCAGCATATCCTGTAAGAGCTCCTCAGTCAAGGGTATTAGACGTTGCCCTTTATTGTTAATTGAATCCTTGGCCATTATGGTTGTGTTAATGTTTTTTATTGGAATTTAAAATTGTTTTTTTTGTCCGAAAAAAACTGTATATTTTTGGAAAGTGTCTTTGCTTCGACTGACATAAATATCAGATCTTGGTGTGTTCAAAATTTAAAACAACAAATTTTGAAAACCATGGCAATATAATTGCTCACTTAAATGACCCTTAGAAACAAGACAGTTTGCTAACTCAGCTAGCAAAACTAAACCGACTAAGACACTGATTAGGACTGGCTATAAATAGGGGGAATTTTGAGCTGCTTATTAATCTTACACAGGATTTTCCATCTTTTGTTTCAAAATCTCAAAAGTTCATTCGACTTGTGGTGAATAATTTGAAACGAGTGAGGTACAGAGATTCCATTAATTGGAATCATTTGATATTACCTTTGGTCATTTTGTCATAAAAAATGATTACTCCTACTCTAATTATATAGCTAATTCAATAAATACAATTTGATAATTTGGCAGCTGTTAAAATAATTGTTGAATTCGACACTTAGCGTGCAGCAAAATATTAAAAAAAAATATATATACATATATATAAATTTTAAAATATATGTAGGTACATTGATTTTTTGTTTTTCTTTTTTTTTTTGCCGATTTTGTTTTGATTTTTTTTTCGTACTTTATGAAACGCAATAAAATTTGTTTGAAACACTTTTAAAACGGCGTAACATGCAGTGACATTTGAATATTCATAAGTCAAACGATTCGCTGGGTCAGTTAATAAATTTAACTAAACCAAAAAGAAAAAAACAAAAACAAAATCAAAGTCAACGGAGAAGGAGAAGTGAGTAAAGCAGTTGCCGTCAGTTGAGATAGACAGAGGAGACAGAGCAGAAACAATAACAATAATATCTTGGCAACAACAATTAGCATAACATTTTAAAATTTATGGTTCAATTTTGGAAAACAACAAAAGAAACTCGTCTGTGATAACATTTCCGAGTTACTTCTCTTTGTGTGTCTGTGTGTATTTGTGTGTCTTTTGTATTTACTATTTGAATTTTGTTTAATATACATACATAAGTTAAATGTTGCAGCTAAGAAATAAAACAGAAGCCGCCGGGACATTTGGTAGATTTATTGAACGATTTCGATTGAAGGCATAACAAAAGAAGCAAACCAACGATTATAGAGTAAAATAGTCGTTGTATCGCATTCGACGATCCGGTTCTCTCAAATCTTAAATCTCAGATCGTAGCGGTATTTGAACAAACGTTTTTCAATATTGTTGTTGCTGTTTTTTTCTTTCGCTGCCATTAATATATGTACGAGCGTACAGGAATTTGCATTTTTTTTTGTTGTCAAAGGAAAATAGATATAGCAAATAGGCATAGGAGAAAAACTATTTTCATCAAATGCTATGCTAACTTTATTCGTTTTAGTTTGTGGTATTTCCGTTTGTTTATAACTTCCCAGTTCATTGAATTTACTATGAATCGTTTTGAATCAACTTGTCTTTCTGATTGAAAGAAATGATTTTGTCCTAGCTACGAGTCACCTTCTTCTTTTAATCAGTTTCGACTCCTTTTTGAGTCATATTTTTAATCACCCACGGCATTGGCTTTTTATTTTGTTAATGTAACATTCAGAAATCAGATTCTGAGTCATTTTTCAATCTCTCTTTAGTAATTCATTGAAATAGACACTTAAAGTTAATTGCAAATGCTGACCGTGTAGAATCTAGACTGTAATTTTATTGTATTTATTCTTTTACTAGTTCAAAGTCCTAAAAATTGAGTATTCAGAAATTTGTTAAACAAACAAAAACTTTACTAAATCAAGTCCATCTAAATGTCAAGTTTTATTTGGAACAATTTTAGCCTCGTTATGTAGAATTTAAATGGATTTAAATATGTAGATGCAATCTTGGGGTAGTCTGCGGGGTCCAGATCGCCAAATGTCGTTATTTTGAATAATTTTTTTTACCTTTTTCTGATTGTTTTAAACGTAGCCGAGCAAATCCTTAAGCCAATAATATGACTCTCTGAAAATTCGTGACTTTGTTCATCGGCCATGCCCCTGAAAATATTTTCTAGATCTGTTCCAACAACTTTGTGTTCAAGTCAATGTAATTTCGTTAGTATTTTCCAGCAAATGTTTCAAATATTTATTTTTTTTGTTGTTTTTTTTGCAGACTGAGCTGCGTTCCTGCGCAGCGTGCGGCGAACCAATCTCGGATAGATTTTTTCTAGAGGTTGGAGGCTGCTCGTGGCATGCCCATTGCCTGAGATGTTGCATGTGCATGTGTCCGCTGGATCGTCAACAGTCGTGCTACATACGGGAAAGGCAGGTCTACTGTAAGGCCGATTATAGCAAGTGAGTATAAGTTTTGTGAGAAATTATATGTATACTCTTAATATTAGTTAAACTTTCTCAGTTTTGAAGTAATTTTTTTCGATGTTTTCCAACTTACTGTTTTGTGTGTTGGATTTCCTTGCCTCATACTGAGCATGTAGACACAAGTGTTTTCAAAATATTTTCCCACAGACACATAAGTCTGTCATTTGGTGACTCTCTCAATAAAAGTCACCAAAAGGTTAATTGTAACAATTCGACAATATTTGTGACTTAATCCCTTAGATAAACACACATACAGAGAAAGAGTCAAAACGATTGCAGACCAAGAAACCAAACTAAACGAAACATAATGAAACGAAACGAAATGATATTGGTGAGGGTATAAGGGTATGGGTATGGGTATGGGTATGGGTATGGTTATGAGTATGGGTTGGAAAGAAAACTTTAAAATGCAAGTTGCATGGCAAAAGTATCTTAAAGATACTTACATACATACAAAAACTCATACTCATAGATGCAGCATTCGTTCGTTTCATTCGAAACGGCGGAAAACGGTGTCGACAACGACGACGACGACGACGACGAAACGAAATGAAAATAAACAAACAAACGCGCCGTGAGATGCTGTAAAAATATTTATTTTTCAAGTTAAGAATTTTAAGTGTGCATTGGCCGATGGAGACATCATCCATCCCAATGTATGTATGTATGTAGCTGGGGTCCAGACCCAAACTCAGGTCTACATCAACATCCCATATCCACATCCACATCCACATCCACATCCGAGTCATGGTTTCCCTCTCTCCCCCACCTCTCACATCTTCGATACCCATCATCAGTATGTGTATTGAGTGTACATTGTTGTGGTTGTAAAAATAAGCTTAAAAGCTAACAATAAGCTGCCAAAGTTGCCAACTCATTTGGAAAAACTCTGATCTGTCGAGTGACATAGAGCAATAACTTCCGCTTAGAAAATCAATCTCTCAATGGTTAAGGGAAAAACACACTCGAAATACATACATACATACCCTTCCATTCACAAGTTTTCCAGGTGATTAGATATAATAATATTGCTATAATTCTAGCATTTTCCATATTTACAATAGTCACATGAACTTGCATGTGTTTTAATTTCAAGTAGAAATCAAGAGATCATTACACTTTTTAGTATATCTAAGTTTAAATCTCTTAATTTATGTAAAGTCAATATATACACATATCGTATATCAATTGAAAAAAGTCATGTCAATAACTTTAGATTTATTACCCTCTCACGAAATGTTTGAGAATGTTTTTCGAAAAGCAAAAGTGCCTGACAAAAAGTAAAGCCCAAAACTGATTTTTATATGAAATGTTTTTCAATTTCATAGAGACTCAAATCAAGGAATTGTTCTTATAGATATTTTTAATTCATTTGAATTTTGAAGGACTTAAATATGAGCTTAGAGTGTTTCTTGCTCTGTCAACTGTAGCCTATGTACTTTAGGTAGTGAAAAGAAATTTCTAAAGTCTTACACATTATTACGATGTATATATTATGTACATATGTACATATAACAATTTCCGTTTTGGTTACCAATTTTATTTATTTTTTTGGGCTTTTATGCTTTTTTATTACAGAAATTTTGGCGCCAAGTGCTCAAAATGCTGTCGCGGCATCTCCGCCTCGGACTGGGTGAGACGAGCTCGTGATTTGGTCTTTCATTTGGCCTGCTTTGCCTGCGATCAGTGTGGACGACAATTGTCGACTGGCGAACAGTTTGCATTGATGGATGACCGGGTGCTCTGCAAGGCTCATTATCTGGAAACGGTTGAGGGTGGCACCACATCAAGTGACGGTAAGCATAACATACGAAACATACACAACAACATAAAAAGGGCAACAACATGCTGCATGGTTGAAAGGAAACCCGAATCCGAAACGGTTTTGCCAATTTGGAACGCTTCAGGTAGTAGTTGTAGTAGTATGTAGTAGTAGTTGGCTGATGTGGATCGCGGTGTGGGTTAGCGCCAGGCAGTCGCCAGTTTTTTGTACAACCTGAAGAACTTGATGAAATCGTGTCATACTCGTAAAATAAAAACATAAGTAAGAGAAATACACACACACACACACACATACACAAATGAAAGAGTGAAAAATGAAGCTACTAAAAATTATAAAAAATGAAAAACAAATCTCAGATCTTTGGCTCAGGCGACGTGATCGGCTTGAAAATGTCGAATATATGTACTCTCCTACCATTCTATAGAGACCACCAGGAATGATGGCCATAAAGCAATAGCCAACTACCAACTTACCACATAAACTATAAACACTTTTTGACATTTTCAATTTGGTTGACTGTCAAAATGCTTTTAGTCCCAAGCAGACCTTTTGAGCATCAGAAGTCAGCCCTAGCCCTAGCCCTAAGATATTCTCCTCTCATCTTAGACTCACCTTCACATCTCTCCCCTTGTCTCTAGATGGCTGTGATGGTGATGGTTATCATAAGAGTAAAACGAAACGTGTACGCACCACATTTACCGAGGAGCAATTGCAAGTGCTGCAGGCCAACTTTCAGATTGACAGTAATCCGGATGGTCAGGATTTGGAGCGTATTGCCTCGGTGACCGGTCTGAGCAAGCGTGTGACGCAAGTTTGGTTTCAGAATTCGCGTGCAAGGCAGAAAAAACACATACATGCTGGTAAGAATAAAAGTAAGTAGTGGATTAGTGCAGCATGCCAAAAAAAAAAAAAAAGAAAACAAAAAAATTAAATAAAAATAAACCAAAAACCCAGAGTAGTCTGTAAATCTAGAGAGTATAAAGTACAGTAGCAAAAATTTGAAACCCATCGAATGATACCAACTAAAAGTAATCTCAAATAATTCTTTTTTATTTATATATTCTCCGTTTCTCTCTCTCTTTCTCTTGTCTCTTTTCTCGTCTCTGTCGTCTCTCAACAAACGATTTTTGATTGCAGTACGCGAACCGGAAGGAAGCTCATTTGCGCGTCATATTAACCTGCAGTTAACGTATTCATTTCAGAATAACGCACAAAATCCAATGCATTTGAATGGTAGTAAAACGGGTCTATACCCAGCACATGGTAAGTGCCTATTCACTATAACAATTTTAAGCTAATTAATGATCGACTGGAAACCAAACTGTGGTCATCCAACTACTTTAATGTGTTTAGACACTTTTTTAGGGCTTAATTTCAACATTTTATAACCATCGAAAAGACTGACTGAACTGAATCTTAATCACTAATGTGGCCAAGCAGGAATTTTTATGAATAACCTACCTTTAGTACTTATACTCTTATAGATGTGTCGACTATTTGCTATTTTCAAAGCTTAGAATCTGAAAATCAGGAGTACTTGCTTTTTAATATTCATTGTTATTAACCGGAAAACTTTGAAAACCCCTTAAAACTACAAAACAAAGAGTCAAAACTAGAATAGGATATCAATAATTATATATAATAAAGTATTGAAAATACTTATCCTACTTCAATTTCAACTATAAATCAATTTGTTTTCCTTAGAATCGTTAGTTGAAAGTGATATAACTTGTGAGATGATACCCTGACTACACAAATGACTACTTAGCTGTATGATTTTTAATCAATACTTAGCATTTGGAAGACTTTTTTAGCCGATAACACTTTGATAAGTCTATTTTAAGACCTCTTGTTGATTACAAAGTTTGTAATTTCTTACTTGATTAAAAAACGACTTAAAAAACGATAGCGAGCGATTCAAAATATGATTCTAAATTGAGTCAAAATATGATTTAAGAAATAGTTATGTATGATCGAACTAAAAGATCCAAATGAATCTAAAACGAGTCGTGAATAAGTAGGCGATAAAACCAATATTACCCAAAACAAGAGTCAAAACTTATTAATAAAAGCAATCAAATGATTAAAAAACTAGCCCGTAAAAGAATCGAGACTGATTAAAAGAAGCGATTTCTCATTAAGAGGTGTTGTGGCTAGGATAACATTTTGTCCCAACAAAGAACTCATTTAAGATCAGAGAATGAGCTGATTTATAAGAATCGAATCAGAAAGAAGATTCGAAAAAATTAGAATGCTTGATGCGTTAGATTTTAAGATTTTAGACTTAATCGCTAGCTTTCGAGGGTTTTTTTCGTATCCCAGTTGTCTAGTGTCTAGTGTACTCTTAATTGCCATTTAATGACGTTTTCATTGATTTATCTACTTGCAGAATCCTCCATGGATGAGTTATCACAAGACTCAAGCGTTCATTGTATGCCCAGCGAGGTGTGACTAGAGCAGTCATCGCCGGCACGAGCTCATCGTTAGCTCGGGTTAGCCCTGTGCTCCACAAAGGCACAAACAACAAAACGTCCTTTCCTAGTCAAAATTTGATGTAAAAACAACAAAAAAAGAAACACACAAACACACAGCTTACAAGAAAACACACAAGAAATGCAAAAAAAACTATCATACAATAAATCAAGAAATCAGCACTCATTGCAAAAAAAAAATATATATATATTTAAAGACAAGTTTCCATCATATACATACAAAGCTCACCCAGTCTATGCTTTGAGCATTCCAAAAACGATTCCAATTATCAATTCATTCCACAATTCAATCTCAAGACAGAAAAAAAAACACAGACTCAATCACAAACATTCCTGCATTGTATAGGCTAAGAGATTCCGTTTTTTAGTTAATTTAATTTAAATGAAATTTAAATTTTAATTTAGTTTAATACTAATTCATATAATTATTAAGTGTTTTTTTTTTCTCCCACAATCTACTCCTCCTCCTCCTCCTCCTCCTTGACCACCATTTTTATCCTTATCACTCGTCGTTTCTTAATCATGTCCTTAAATCATTAATTTAAGATCAAAAAAAGAAAACTGCTTGCCAAGGCTTTTGTAAAATATTTATAATATAATATATATATATACATATATACATACATATATGTATATGCCTAATCTAAATCTAATCGTTAGTATCGTGAGAAGAAAATGTTGTTATTATTGTTTTTTTTAATCTTTTTTTTTCTGTTTTTTAAATGTATAAATCAAAAACCTAAATATATATATATATATATATAAGTAGACACATATATATATATACATATATGTATATATATATATATATATATATCTATACGATGAAATTTTCTTGAAAACTAGTTTCGGGCTAGACATTTTGTATATAGAGATAATGATGTTAGCCAAAACCGATAAGCAAAAATAAATGGTAAAAAATACGAAAAAAATATATATACAAAAAGTAAAACTAAAAATTTAGTTAACACAAATTATAAACAATTACAATTAATGAATGAACCGAAATCAATTAAAAAGAAAAATACGACAAGAGAAAAAAAAAACAAATCTTTGACAAAAAAAAAAACAAAAAATAAATCAAGACTTTTTTTTAGTAACAAATGGGAAAACAAACTTTAAAAATTCTAACAGTTTGATTTGTGTGGAATTTTACTTGGTTAATTGTATCAAAAATTTTGTCTTGATCGATTAGAGGAAGCAGTCTCACTTAATTCTTGAATCCTGATCATCAACCATTTCTCTCTGTGTAATTCATCAGTTTATTTGTTCTTAATTATCTCGTAAAACATCATTAATTGATCACTTTGATCAATGGTTAAGTACACTGACTAGTTTCTGGTTTGCCTTCACTTCATTTAATTGAATCTTTGTCGCACATAATGTCTGGCAATGGATTGCTAACTAATGTCAAATGATCTTTGGGCAACACTTGAAGAAATCGATTTCCGGTGCAACATCATCTTCATCATCATCTTCATCATCATTGCCATCATCATGGTCATCATCATCTTCATTATCATCACCTGTGCCATCAAGCAGATCAATGCAACTCAGGGGTTGAGAGAAGCTGGCCATTTGCCGCAGACAGTGTGACGACTTTTATAGCCATTTTGCCTATAGGTAACATCTCTCCTCTATCATCGTCATCATCACCATGAACATCATCTGTGTCCCTATCATGGTTGTGGTTTCGACCCTCAAGTTGCCAGTCATGTGGCTGAGATTCTAGTGTTGCCACTTCAAGTTTGGCTGTTAAGTGCACAGAGAGCTGATGCGATGCGATCGTATTAATTGAATTATAAGCCTAGATTATGCAAAGATTTCCTGCCTCCAGATGCAATACACTGACGTTGAACAAGATGGACAGATGTTGGACAGATACACACAGAATGAGAGTGAGAGAGGTAGAAAAAAGCAATTTGTGGTTTAAGAAAGATCATGATGATCATGCTCATTCAGAAATTGAATGAGAAGGCGGGTGGCGTGACTTGGCATTTGGACACAAGGACTGCACTTGTTTGTAATATATACATATATATACTTACATACATTCATATATAGACACACATATCTGTTGATATAGAAATTGTGGTGATCGCATTGCAGGCAAAATAACAAAAATATCAACAAATCGTCATCATTAATAATGATCACTTCAGGCTACAGACTTGAAAACACAGTTGCTATCGGAGGTTGAGAGTTTTTTTTTTTTTTTTATTTTTTTTTATTATTTTTTTCTTGATTCCCTGCCTGGCTTCATTTGTCAAATTTCACCGCGCCTCCAGAGAAAAAGAAAGAGAAGGGGGAAGGGGAGAATGAGATTGTAAGATATCTGTTGAAGATCTTTCTGTCTTGTTGTTGTTGTTATTTGAGCAAACATTCAACACTTGAAGCGAGAGATTTTCATGGCAAGGTACAACAACTCAATTCTCAATTCTTCTTCCCCTCCTTACCATCTCGCACCTTACCTGGCTCCCTATCTCTTTCTATCTCTGTGGCAACTCATACGCATACCCCGATACCCCTAAAAAACCGAAATGAAATTATGAATGATGTGATACTTTTGCCATTGAGATGTTTTCACAGACGCAAGCGAGGTTCCAGGGCTCAGTCTCCAGTCCCCAGTCCCCAGACCCCAGACCATATCTTATTTGCTATATCTACACATCTACCAAGTCAACTTGGTATGGCAACGGGAACGGGAACGGGTTCGTGCTGCTGCTGTTGCTGTTGATGTTGCTGGTGTTGTTGCTGATGTTGCTGCTGCTGCTGCTGCCGCTGCCGTGTTTGTGTTATTTCTGCTGGAAATGAGCGATCGCGTGCAATAATTTGTAGACGACTTTGGCTTGGACTCCAACTTGGTTTTGGTTCTGGTTATGGTTATGGTTCTGCTTGTTGCCGTTGTCGTCGTCGTCTTCATCATCGTCGTCGTCGTCGTCGTCGTCGATGCACATGCTGCACATCATTTTTCAAAATCATTCAAACACTTGTTAAATATTTTCTTAACCGATTGATGATGATTGTGTGACTGAGAAGGAATACCAATACCAATATCAATACCAATCTCATTCCCATCCTGCTACAAAATTATTTGTGTTTATCAATAGATGTTGTTGTTGGTGTTGCTTAAAGAGTAAAAGAGAAGGCGAGAAGGCATTGACTTATTACGATTTGGTCTTTTCATGTCCATATTTCAGGCGTCGAAATTAATTGATATCCGTGGTATGCGCCCTTTTGTCTGACAATAAAGCTATAGCCATAGCTGGATAACCCTCCTCCACCTTTCCGTCCCCTTCCCCTCTTCAAAAGCAATTCCAGGCGGCGGCGTTGGCCACTTTAAGCATACAACACACACAAACACACACACACACACATTGATGATCGATTACAGAACGTGCCAGAAAAAAAAAGATGAAAAAATCGGGGTCAAGTGTGAGAGGATATACCCCAATCCATGTAAATCTGTTTTCGATGATTGGGTATGCAAATTTATACATTGTAATTTCTGGCTATTGGGCCCATCATCGTACTCATCACCATTCTCATCATTATCATCATCTTTATCATCCTTGTCCAGATCACCTATAACAAAAGACTGTTCATTCCTTTCAACACGTTGTCTTTTGTATGTGTGTATATACATACACATATACATATATATATTTTTTTGTTCCTTTTCGTTGTTGAATGAAGACCAACCTCAGCGTTGATTTTGTGATGTGTGTATGATGTGTGTCTGACTCATGCCGCTTGGCATTTTAATTGATTTTCGAGGGAGCAAAATTCCTTGTGCCAAATCTGCGTCAGAAACCTCCTAACCCCCCATCTCTCTCTCTCTCACCCTGTCTCTCCACCTACCAGAATCTCTTGGGCACACGACGTCCTCGTTTTCGTTGTTATTGTTGTTGTTGTTGTTGTGGTCCTTCTTCTACACTAAGCACGTACACACACGCAACGTTGTTCACCTAGGCTAAAGTCAGGGATTGAACATTTATCATGCTGCATTGCTCTTTTGTGGACTTTCTGACTCTGAATCTGACTGGAACTTGGATTGGCTTGGCCTAGCCTGGCCTGGTCTGAGCTTGCGTAGGCGTTGGCTGGTGGTCAACTCTGTCAGTATGTCTCCACATCCCCCTCCATATCGCTCCTTATGTTGTGCGTGTGTTTACTATCATCATCATCGTCATCATTGGGATTGGGGCGTTGGAGCACGTAAAAATGTAACACCAACTGGAATCTGTGGGCAACTGGTCACTTACGCACACATCTGTGTTGAGTATTAAAGTTTATTTATGGCCAAATAAATAGCTAGAAAACAGAAGTGAAAAAACCAAATCAAATTTTTAAGAAAATTTCTAAGAATTTAAATAAGTTAAGTGAAAGTATTAGAACATACAAAGTCTCCTTAATTATGGAGATCCTATGGAGTTTGGGAACGAATCTTATGCAGTCATTATCTTAAACAACTGAAAGAAAAGTGTTTTTCTTTTAGTTCCAGTAAAACCAAAGAAAATACATATAAGCCCCACTTATAGGAAACCCTTTTGGAACGGTTGCCCTATGGAAAGTAATATTTTTCGCCATTTTCTTTTTCAGCTTTTCGTATATTTAAAATTGGCAAATTTCAAAAACTGATATGCTTATTTTTGTACTCGAAATTGGTTTTAAAACACGGTATAAAAATCAAAAAAACTACTAACTAAAATAAATCAACATAAGAATTGGAGATTTGAAAGAAAGTTGCAAAAGCATACAAGAAATTTAGGAAACTTGTCCCATTTATATAGACATATGAACTTATATCAAAATGTATTACCTTGAGCAGGACTATAGGCAAAGTTAGATTAAATGAACATATTTTGGCAATAAGCCAAATATCAAACTCACTAAGTGGACTAAAGGGCAGCACGATGTTTTAAGAAATAATTCTCTCTCTTTTTCTCTCTATCCCTCTCTATCTCTCTCTCTCTCTCAATCAATATCTATGTCTACATATAATATTTCCCATTTCATTATGACTTAATCTTCTTCTTTAATAAGATTAAAGAATTATCAATATTTTTAATTTCAGCTAGTTTTTATTATATCAAAGACTGGACAAAGATTCAATATCATCAACACTGGCCACTTCTTCTCCAGCTGTAGGTCGAGCATTGAAATCCCTTGGCCTTTATTTTGTTTTTTTGGTTTTTCTTTCTTTTTTTTTTTGTTGTTTTTCCTTGTGTTACCTCAAAGTTTGTTTAACTGTGCGCGCACAGGACACCCAGCTGTGGTCGCACAGGCCAACAAGCCAGCTAGCCAAGCGGTGGCTGCTGCTGTTTGGTACTGTTGCTGTTTGTGTTGCAGGCAAAGACAAGGCAACAGCAGCAACAAGAACAACGGCTACGATGACGACGACGACGACGACGACAACTTTACCTCAGTACGCCTCAATGTTTGTGCAAGCAACATTCGCATGCAAGTCAGCAAAGTTTGCATTGACACGCAGCAGCAGCAGCAGCAGCAACAACAACAGCAGCAACAGCAGCGGCGAATTTGCATAAAGGTGGTAGTAGCCGAGGTAGTGTGTGGTGGACAGATGGTAAGAAAGGGAGGGAGGCAGGGAGGGGTCTTGGTGCTCTGCTGGTGTCATGGTGCCGAAAAAAAAAAGAAAACAAAAACGCCCAGACAAACGCAAAGTGCACAGCAATGGCAAATGGGGGAAACAAAACAAAAAAAAAAGGAGGAGGAGGCAAGAACTCAACGTTGGCCATGATGAAGATGGACGTGTTGCTGGTGGCTTCCCATCAGCAGCAGCAGCAGCAACAACAGCGGCAACAACAACAACCCCATTAGGCCTCACATAAACTGCATGCAATGCAACTCGCTCCTGTGGCGTGGCCATGTTGCTACCGAGCTGCCTGTCTGACTTATGGCAATTGCCAATGCAACATTTGTTGCTGGCGTTTTCTTGTTCTTGTTGTTGCAGTTAGCGACGAAAGCGTGATTAAAGAGAAAGAGGGAAAGAGAGAGAGAGGGAGAAAAACCCTAAAGCTATTAAAGCCTACAACAAAATTTCATTTTTGCTTCCTTAACATAAAAATTAATTTCTTGTTTATTTTTTCCAATTTTTAGTAGTCATTTGGTTGTTAAGTAAGTTCATGTACCGTAAGAAACGCCCAAAATGGGAGCTGGCAATTAAACCTTAGCGAAAACTTATCTAACATAAACAATTTCTATATAACTTAAAAAGCAAATATCGAATGATTTTCAATTTCGTTAAGCCGATTAAATTTCTCAAAAATTCTGATATCTGACCAATTCAATTTTCCGTTTTTGCATTTGCATTTGCCCCATCTCTACCCATTGCCGCTGCAGTTGTATGTTCGTTTTTATTTTTTTTCTTTGTGGCTGTTTTGTACCCCCCGCAAACATTTGTTTCAACACGTACGCGCAAATGAGTTTACAAGGTGCGATATTCATGTTGCTGTTGGTGTTTCGGACCAATGTTGCTGTTGCTGTTGCTGCTTGTCAATATTTACTATGCGCCTCTCGGCATGAGCAACATGTTGCAGACGCGAACACAAAACTTGGCTAATCGTATTTTTGCGGTTTTATTTATATATTAATAGGCTGAGAGACAGCAGCAGCAGCAAAAAATATTTGCCTCGTGGGTTGCCTCATTTCTCATTTCTTATACGCATTCTACTTCAATTTCAACTTTGAGCAGCAGCTGCTGTTGCTGTTGCTGATGTTGCCGTTGCTGTTGCTGTTGCTGCTGTTTCTTTTTATAATTTTAATTAACGCATTGCCGATGATGTTGCTGTTGTTGTCGTCTCCTGCTGCTGCTGTTGCTGTTGCTTTTGTTCTTGTTGCTGTTGACTTTGGCCAACATGCTAAAAGGTGTTAATTGGCGAAATTTCCATGTAGAGCTTAACCAAAAAAGAAAAAAAAGAAATAAAAAAAAGAACAAAAACCGAAACGAAGAGGGGGAACCAAAAAAAAAAACCAAATACAAAATAAAAATCGAAAAGAGCAGCAAATGTTGCTGCTCCTGTTGTTGCCGTCGCCTTGAGCATTGTCAACAAGATTTGCTTTATTAGCCACTTTCGGGTGGCTGCAACATATCGACATGCCACACACCACCACACACAAGAGCAACAGCAACATCAACACTCTTGCTTTTTGTGTTTTGCTTGTTTTTTTCTCTTTTTTTTCTTTCTCATTTTTGAAATTTAATGAGGTAAAAAGGACTCGTGCTCTGGTTCTTTTGGTCTTCTTTAGCAATGCGTAAATATTTTCATGGTTTAATTTCATAAATTATGTCAATTTCCAAAGTGCGAATACCGCGACGTTGATCATATTGAAATCCCTAAGTTATCGCCCTTCTTTCTATTCACACTTGGAGTGAACACAACATGAATTATGCTCGCCACAGCAAATCAAGCAACTCCTTTTCTTTTTTTAGTTTTTTCTCTCTTGGCTTTGGGTGCCGACCGAAAAGCTCCTAAATTTTACTTAAGAATATGTCCATTCAACGCCATCAATGGGGAGCTGACATCCAGCTAGTGTCCGAGTGTGCTTGGTGCCCTCTGATGATGATGATGATGATGATGATAATGATGATCATCATTAACACCTTCTTTTTTTGCCGCACACGATCGAGCAAAAGCATTGCAAGCAACACACAATACGCCTCAACAACAGAATTGCAAAAAGGAATCAACAAAAAGATGAGAGTGAGAATAAAAAAGGAAAAAAATGAAAATATAAGTAAAGAAAATATAAGAAAATAATTCAAAATGAAATTTGCTTTATGATGCGCAACCGCGCGACGTTTCTACTTACCATGGGCCAAGGTAAGACATTTTACATATTTGAATAAAAAGATCTGGAAAAAATTTGTATATATTGTTCTTTACTTTTCTACAAATTTGTATTATTTCTATTACGCTTATTTAAGGCGAACATATAATAATAGTTGCCAAAGTTTTCCAAACTTGTTTCGATGGATTAAAAGTATATAACAGATCCAGGATTATAGATCAAATTACTTTATCATGTTGCTAGTGTGAGTAAACAGGTAAGCAGGTTGTCAATTATTTTTGCAGACTTTTGTGAA
Source organism: Drosophila paulistorum (assembly GCA_018152135.1). NCBI lineage: Eukaryota > Metazoa > Arthropoda > Insecta > Diptera > Drosophilidae > Drosophila > Drosophila paulistorum. The sequence goes on along the minus strand of JAECXG010000606.1, from coordinate 17,814,423 downwards.
TAAAAACCAGAATTCAATTTGGCTTCACTATATCTTCTTAGCGCTAAGTTAACTAGTTGAGTTTCTCAACTTGAGAATCATAAGTAAATGAAACAAAACTAGAATGGCAATTCGGTAATATTTTGAAAATTCTCGAAAGTGCATGAAGGTGGAAAATGTTTTGAGCCTGAAGGGGAAATACCAATCAAAAGGCCTTGTCTAGTATATATTATTCTTTCGATTTGTAGATCATTTTTCTAGGTGATCGTTTATCACCATGGATAGCAAAGTGTACGAAAGAAAACTTTTAGAAATTGTTGAATCATCTATTCTATAATTAAACTGAATATTCAAGCCGGCCGTAAGACTATCTATAACTTGTTTTGTCCAATATATTTTGAGCTCCTTTCAACATAAATTTTATTTCAGATTACTAGCAGGGGACTAAAATTAGGAATTCGGAAATAATGAAAACTTTAATAGTCACATAAACTTAATTCCTTATTAGACAATTAATTATGTATTAAGAACTTTATAACTTAAATGAAAAATATATTAACTGGGCTTTTACTTGATAACAATGGTCAATCCTTTTAAGGTTCTAAGACATAATTTGATTTCGAATCTTTAAAATAGATACAATATTTAGTTAGGTCCTTTGCTTGTTTAGAAGTATTATCATTTTAGCTTTAAATTTTATGATTATCTGTTGTAAGTTTATTGTACATGGCAGGGAAAAAGCTTTCAAACTTCTACGTTTCTTGGTGTGTGATTAAGTTCCTGTCAAAAATGAACGTTTTTGTTCCACTGTCTAACTGACTATATGCGTTGATATGAAATATGTGTCGGGGCGGCAGGCAGCGGAGATTTATCGAGCGCGAAATGTAATACGCGAGCAACGCGTCCACAGTCTACAGTTGGAAGCTTCAGTTTGAGTTCTGGACCCGGGAGGGACCCTCGGACATGAGCTGAGCAGATCAGGCGGCCACCGTTTTGGTCGCCACTTTGAATTGGCTTAAGCGACGCCGCCGTCGCCGCTGCCACCACCACCACCACCACCACCACCACTAGCCACCGCCAACTGAATGTCCAGCAACTGGATGCTCGATTCGGCTCGCTTATAAACTGCATCCTGCTGGGAACGTCTCAAACGGTTGCCGTTGCCCCTGTGTGTGCCATTGGACAACGACTGGACATTAACTAATGCATGCATTTATTTTTGCTCGGGTGTGGAGAACTTAACAGAGAGTAGGAGGGAGGGAGAGAAATCGGAAGAGAGAGAGAGAGAGAGCTAATATAGAGTGGAAAATGAATATCTTTTGAAAGATATAGGAGATCTTTCTGAGGGGTCTGGGGTCTGGTTTTGGGTTCTGGGTTCCTGGGTCTGCTGCTGCTCCAATAACTCATGGTGACACTATTAAAGCGACGATTTGTAGCCGAGCATAAAATAAATGCGGATTAGACTTTATAAAGGACAAAATGCTCATGTCTGGGATTTATGTGTTTAGTGAGTAAGAGAAAGCAGCACCAAAAGAGATAGTTAGGGAGAGAGAGAGAGAGAGAGACAGAAAACAGAGACAGAGAAAAGGGTAAATGTAGGAGGTTTGTTTAGTTTTTTTTTTTTTTTGAGGGAGCGGCTTAGGGGCGTGGTCAGCTATTTGAACGAGTCAAGTTTGAAATTAATTTCGATGCCATTGCATGTAACACAAATGTTATCAAAATCAGTTGAGTAAATAAAACCGAAACTCGACTCGCAAAAATAACAAACGTGACAAATTTTGTGAATTCAACTGTGAAAATAGAAGACAACAAAAAAACACACATACACACACACACACATAAGCAACAACGATGACGTTGACGTTGTAAATGACAACGATGTGGAATAACAAAAACTTTGATGCAACAAAACTTTCGAGTGGCAAAGAAAAACTAAGAGAATGAGGCAGAGGCAGAGGCAGATGGAAGCTAAACATTCGCTTAGTTTTTGGCAGCCAGAAGGCTCTTGGGTGTGTGTGTGTGTGAATGTGGGTGGGTATCGCTCTGTGGGCGGTGTGGCTGTGGGAGTGGGTGTTTGAGTTTATTTGTCTTGTAAACAAAAAGTTTTCTGGCGCAAAAAATAATTCGAGGAGAAAATCCTCTAAATGGTAGCAAGAAACAACCGAAACAGAATTCTACAGCAAGCCCGCATCTCCATCTAAAAATCCAACCCAGAAGGTGGCACCAATGCGGGGTGTTCAGGCAGCTGGTAAACTCTTGAAATGATGTCTATGTTGGCCAAAGAATACTTGACACACAACAAAAAAACAAAAAAGGTACATAGAATGAAAGAAACACACAATTTTTGTTGCAGGAAGCGTGAAACTTGACAAGTCCATTCAAAATATCACAATTTACAAACTGAACTAGTTAAAATGATTAAATGGTTTTAAAAATATTGATTATTTATATGGAAATTCAAATGCGTTTTAAGTCAACGATGTAATTTAATAAAACTAGCAAAAATCGAACAAAAAAGTAATTCCCATGGTTTTAAAACAAACTCTTCATTGAAACAATCTATGCTGATTTAAATAGATTCAATGATTTTAGTATAAGAAAAAGAAAGGACTCTGAACTGATCAGAGAGAGCGAGAGAGAGAGAGAGATCACCTTGAAAGGTTTGCCAAAAACTGCCCCAGCTATGATCTCAAAGACAAATATACATCTCTAGTCATTGAAGGATCTAGGGCTATCAAATGAGGGAACTTTTCCTCTTACAATATGCAATGAGCTGAAAATGTTATCTTTGTTTTCAATAAGTTTACAAATTTTCGAGTACTTTTGCTTCGAAAATCATATTTTATCAATGGGACATTCTAGAAATGCTTGTTGCATACTTTAAGGGTCTAAATTCTCCACATTTCAAAGGACTAGAACCGCCACTGCTGCAATTCAGCATAAACTGATATAAAGAAGGTTTCATTTGGAATTGCTGATGCTGATGAAGGAGAGGCTCTTGTGCTTTGGGCTCTTTAACACAGGTTCCCAACATCTCTATCGTTTTGTGGAGGTCCCTCCAGTCCTTCCCTGAATTTGACTTTGCCACATCACAATTTCAATATGATTAACGAATTTATCCATGGATGAAAAAATTATGAATTTGATTTGTATATACATATATTACTTGTGGCATACATGTCTAATCCATGTCATGTAAAAAAAAGTTGTCACAACCCACTAGTCTCTCAGAAAAATGGTTAAAGCCTTTTCAGCTCTAAAGCAGAAGCTGTCAGTTAAGTGAGGAGAAGAGGTGAGGAAGAGTGAGAGAGAACAGGGAATGAGATATAGAGACCCATAACAGCAGACTCAATTCCAGTTAAATGCGCCATGGTACGATAAGATTTTCCGCTTTACATACATTCAATCCCAATGCCCGATCTTGTGCTCACATTTGACATTTGGAAGTGCGCATATTTCTGTCAACTGTATGCCGCCTGGACCGCCAAATTGGTATTAAATTACTCACTTTGGTGATAATCGAAATGGACACGACACGATTACAACAACACGCACCTTTGCGTTTGCTTTGCAATGGGGTATCGGGCATGGGTATGGGGATGATGTGAACCAGTTCTTCGACTTGGCGCGAGATCATAAAGAAAGTAAAAATATTAAGACGCAGACAAGTTGAAAATGCCACCACATCACATTTTGAACGTTTTCAAAACGATCAATTTTGTAGATAAGACAAGAGGAAGACGAGGCACAGGGATGACGACGACAACGACAACGACGAGGGCGACGACGCCAATGAGGCACAGAGAGACTCCAAAGAGTTCAAAAAGATTATCGTCCCCACAGGTAACTACATTAAACCAGAGGCTGACTCAACAACAACTATATTAGTGCCAAGGGGCGAGAGAGAGGGAGTGTGAGAGACGGAGAGACTTTGTGAGGGAGCAGAAGAAAAGAAGGTGTCGTTTTGCTGGTTTCATTTCTGACTTCATCATCATCATCATCGTCTTTTTTTTTTTTTTTTTGGGAGCAATCTTAACATATGTCAAATTGGGCAACTAACTGGCTAATCTTTGAGGCAAACACACACACGAAACAAGTGTTATTATTTCTCTAAATGTTGTGGATCAAAACAATTCAACTGTCAAATGGAAGGGATACAGACAGACTGTCAGACACGCACACAGGGGGAGGGCTCAGAGAGAGGCAGGAAATGAAATCCTATTTGCATTTCAAACATTGCCAATTCAGAGACTATTAAAAACAAATATTTGTGGGCAATGAAAGTAAAAAAAAAAAATAGAAAACAGAAACTGGATTAAAGTTTTTAAAGGATCGACTAAAATGTACCTTAAAAAAATATTTAACCATTAAAATTGAAGTGCACAAAAGTAAACTTTATATTTAAATGCTCAAATTAGGAATAAATTGTCCTCTAGTTATGATTCTTAACTAGTTAAAGAACAGATCTGCTTAAATTATTATAATACCTCAAAATCAACTCCAAGCCTGATACTAAGGCTTGATCAAAAATATCTAGATCTAATGATGAGGGCCTAATATACCCTTAATCGATTTCATTTAATGGCCATCAACAACAACATCGGAAAAAAATAGAAGAAGGATCAAGGCGCGAACACAAAGTGAACATATGGGAAAGACAGGAAGGAGTACACCCCTTTTGGCAGCCTAATCCTCTTGCTTTCTCTTTCTAACTCTGTCTCTCTCTCTCTCTCTTTCTCTCCCGTTCTGGCTCAATCATTATATGTAGACCAGCACAGTGGAACTCGAATACAAAAATTCTAAATCCAAAGCAAACCAAACTATCCCTGGCAGCGTTTCCGCCTTGACAATTTGTACAATTGTCGCTCAATTTATATATGAGAAAGGGATTTTTTGTATGGATTGAGAGGAGCGGTTGAATGAAGGGCATGGGATGATGGTATGTGCAGGGGTGGAGGGAGGGCATGAGCAAACGAACAACTTCCGATTACAACTTCATTTGTAAATGTTTCCTTCGAAAAATGTTCCAACACCAACACACACACACACACAATGCCTTTTAGCACACGTGCCCCCGCAGTAGTCCGAGACTGGCTTTGGGTTTTTGTTTGTCTGATGCCCAGAGAAAGAGATGCCGAGAGTGAGGGACAGAGAGAGAAAGAGATCCGAGTCCAGTATCCAGTGGCAGAGGGTGCAGACCCAAACCCACCATCTGTCAATTTCAATGAAGTGTCGAATGGTTTGGTAGCAGTTCATCATCACCAGAAATAGTTGTCGTCATGATTTTTGGTTTTTATTTTATTTCATATTGTTGTATACCCCGTGATGAGTATGATGTGCTGCCTACATACATACATATATATTTTATTTGTTTCTCTTACTGTTTTTATTGCCGGCTGCTGTGTTCGGGGATTTAACAATGGGAAAATTGGTGGGTTGGTGGATGGGTGGGTGGTTGGTTGGGTTTTGGTTTGGTTTGCTTGGCATTTGATGTAAATTAAGCCTCTAGTGTATTTGGGATCCCTCAGATTTTGCAACATTGTGACGACTTGGTCTCTTTCATTCGCTTTGAAGGCTGCTAATCACTTTAACATACATTTGCATTGCATTTACAAGTGTTTTGACCCTCATTAATGTTGTTGTTGTTGCTGCCACTGAAAGCGAAAGCGTCCAAGTGACCCGGAGGGGTTTAGTCCTTTCTTTTATTTTTTTGCTTCTATTTTCAGTCTTGTTTGCTCCTGAAGGGGAAAGTTTAATTGTCCAATGTGACGTGAGTCAAGAATCAACAAAAAAAAACCTCCATCATATAGAAAGTAATTTAAGGAATAAACTATAATGAAAGGTATTTGTTAATCAGAAATTGCCTCCCACTATTTCTTGTTGAATGAATTTGCCCAGCATTACGCAAGTTTTTTTTTGCAACAAACAATTTAAATAAACGATTTCCGTTTAGCATATAGTATATATCCTTGGATAGGAAGGAAGGAACAGGGCCGCAGAGAGAAAATCAGGGCCCGGGGGTAACCATGTTCGGGCCCCTACTTCCCTTCAAATAAATCCGCTATGTTCGAAATCGCGGGCCCTTCTGAAAACTGCGGATAATCAAATGAAGGCATAAAAACTTAATTTAATAAAAAATGCATAGATAAAGTCGACTACTTCTTGTAAGGACTGCATTCTGAACATAAAAACTATAAATGTGTTGAAAATTTTCACTTACTCTAAATAGATTCCAATTTATGGCTTTATTTGAAACCAAATATAGATAATAGAAATGAGATGACACGAATGGGATTTATTTAAGTTGTTTCCTAATTCTTTTATTGGTGCTCTGATGTCGTGAGAAACTGAGGAAATCGTATTCAAAATCTTAAATATATTAATTCTAACGAGCAATTCACCACTATTTTATAGTGATGAGCCAAATAATTTTCAGATCAATCTTTATAATTTGACAACAAAGAGAATCGTTTGTCTTTTATGAAGGAGAGAATGATCGTTGAGTTGTAAATTTGAACATTTTTTCTTCAAGTGCATTGATTTTTTGTTTTTTGTATCCAGAACTGACGTAATATACCAATTAGACATTTGGTCATGGTAGCGACAAGGCTACTGCCAACTGCCAAATCAATTGACATAAAGCCCAACAAAAATTTTGCATTCGGTTTGCATTTAATTCCTCGGATGACATCATCTCCAATTATATGGTACTCAGTTGTCTTGTTTTGCTTATTGGTTTTTGTTGTTCTTCTATTGCACATTTAAGAGTTCATAAAATTAAAATAACAAAAATATATTATGCCCTCAGCAAGAAAAGAAGATCAAAACTAAAACATTTTGATGAACACATTTCCCACGTTTCCCCCCCAAAGAAAAAAAAAAAAAAACTGAAACCGGCAAAACGATTTGAGTTTTAATTTATTCAGAAGAAATCTGGATGCAGCAATCGAACGGGAAACTGAACCAAAAGAAACCTGCCCAAAAACAAAAAAAGAAGAAAAAAAAACCAAAATGATGACCAAGTCAGTTGGCTCCGACACTGACACACCGATCGTTGTGGTCGGAGTCGGAGTCCGAGACGGAGACGTTGTCGTCTTGGTCATCCGGGGGCCCTTCAGGTTACATTCTTTTGTTGAGAATTTATGACTTGGTTGGGAAATGGAAATGAAGTATGGAATAGATCGAGATGTTTTGGGAGCCACTGTGGTGGAAACGGTGGAAAATGCCCGTGTGTTTAGCAGCATTTAATGGCTCATTTCGAATTGATTTCTTTTGCTTGGCAGATGAGAATGAGATGCACTGCGCCCCGCTCGTCTGCCGTTCTCCGACTCCGTTTTGGCGTTTTTTGAGCGCCATGAAGATTTCGGTGCGCTGACAAGTTTCGGTTGCTGTTGTTGCTTTTAGTGGAAAAGCTGTAAAACTTGTTGAAATGCTTGTAAGAATCGTAAAAATGCGCACAGTGAAGAGTCTATTACACTATGATGATGCCATAGTGCTGATAAAACAAAAAACAAAACAAAAAAAGAAGAAGAGAAATACCCAAATCCACACCACAGTCTTGAGCACTTTTTCCTTGTGTTTTATGACATTGGAAAGGTGCATTTTGACTGGTGGCGATGGTGGTGCATTTTTAGTTCTTTTTTTTTTGGACTCCATCAAGACTCCAATTGATGCGCTCCGATTCCGCACTCGAGTGGAAAATTGTGTGTCGAGATGGGCCATAAAATTGGCAAATGGTCGAGGCGCCGCACACATTGTTGCTTTGAGAGCGTCAAGAGCGTCTAGAGGGTCTAGACTCTAGAGCGTCGTCTGATTGTGAGTTGAAAAATGCCGCCGAAACAGACTAAACAGCAGTTCTCAGTGGCTATCGCGTGGGTGTTGCTCAACTGAGATTGGTGGGCAATACTCGTAAATATGACGATTATGGAGTAGCTGGCTGCCATTAGCAACTGTTATGAGCATCATTATTAGGCAGCAACATTTTCGATTTGCATTTTAGAGGAAACTCTTCTACTCTCTCTGTGTGAGCGAACGTTAAACAATAGGTCTTACAATGTATTTTAATAACCCTTGTTATAGTTTCACACATTTCTATATAAGTATGTTTATCACAAATGTAATGTGTTGCCTATGAAAGGACCCAGTTTTCGTCTTCCTTACAAATCATTGACAAATATATAAAAAAAATCAGAAACAAGAAGACCTAAAATTGTCAACTAATGTAAAATAAAAACCATTGATTCAATTAAGTAAATTTATTGCAACATTTTAATAATCCAGTTTCCTTGGGAGACTAGAAAAGTGTTTTTGATCAAAGAGCCATGTGATATTAATCCTTAAGTCTCGAGTATTAATGAGAATATTGCACAAATTTGGAATTTAATCACAATTGCTTTCAACATATTAACATTATTAACATAAAACTGGAATTTTAAACTGACATAGTAGTTGATTCCTGTTCAATCTTCGAGATATAAAATGCTTTCAGTATAAAGAAGCTCACATTCAAAATGTCGGAGATTTAATGATCTTAAGTTGCACTCCTTTGATCATATATATGTATATATACTTCATATGGTCAAACGTACTTCCTTGTTTGTTTAGCAAACTTCTGATCAAAAACAAATTTAAAGCTCAAAACAGAAATTAATGATGAAATATTTCAAAACTAACATTAGCTAAAGGAATTTAGTTATTATTAGAGAATACAGATTCTTATAACTTGGAAAATATTCAACATTACGAAATATTACTTTTTAAATTAGAAATTAAATTTAAACCAAAACTAACCAGAACCCATTTTCAATTCCTATATTTTTTAGACTCTAAGCAATTGTTTGTTGGTATAAAAGTTATGTCTTACTTAAAAATCTAATAATAATATATTAAAGGGCCGTTAATAACTTAAATATTTATAAGATTAAGTAAAGAAAATTGTTGAAAATTCGTTTCCCAATTAAATAAATTAGAATGACATGACTTTTTTTAGCCTTTTCTTCAAATATCCTTGCAATGATTAAGTCATATATATGTCATATGTATGTATAGCTAACAGTATCCTTTTAGAGAATTTTCCAAGGGGTTGACTGATTCAAGTTTCGAGAGTATCAAAGTCAAAGGAGCTTCAGGATGCGAACCTACTTTTAGTTCATTTGAGATTTATGATGTTCTAATCAAGTTAGCTTATCTAATATCTATCTTGGTGGCTAAATTAGTATATATACCTAACGATTCGGTAAACATTTGTGACGCACAATATTGAGCACATCTTTCTATAGCGATTAACCAACAACAGAAATCATTTTATTTGAGCGTTATCAAAATTCATAAGCGATTAAACATTTAAAAGCCCATAAGAGATTTTCATAAAAAATCGATTTAACTTTGTTTGCGGCGCTGCCGCCTTTTTGTGTTGTTTCTCTCTCTTCTTCTCCTATTGTCTTAAACTCCCCAAAGTTGAGCTCAGAGTCAATTTTTGTGGAATTAATAATAATAAAAAATATAAAAAAAAAATACATCCAAAGACAACAGCAACACAAAATATGTAGATATGGTAAACAATAAAGCATACAAAAGAAATTTTTCAACGCAAAAGCCGCAGAATTATTATTTTTATAGATGAGGATTGGACGCGGACTGGACTGGAATGGACTGGAGCCCCTGTCTATGGCGACAACGTCAACGACAACGACAACGAAAAGCGGAGAAAATTAAAAGCGCAGGCAGCGACAATTAATCAAAATTCTCAAATTCTCTATGGGGTTCTCGTATATATACATATATATAATTTTTTTGTCTTAGTGATAACTCTATTATACAATAGACGAAACGGTCATTTTAGTAGCGACTAGCAGCAGATTTACAAGCATTTAACATTTTTCTCTCTGTCTAGATAAATGCGATTAGATTTGTTTTTCCCCCCATGTCTCAGCTCTACCCATTAACGAATGAAGTTGAGGTATATGAGGACTATAGAAATCAGTGTAGAATATGCTAAAGAGATTCCTTGGGCTTATTCGTTTGAGTTTTCAAGATCCCGTGGCTCGCAATGAATGGATTAAAGTTTTTTAACGTTTATCAAATAGCTGAAATTTTAAAAGGTAACTGAAGAGCTCGTCAAAAGAAACTGTAAATTGAAGAAACAAAAAAAAGTTAAGGAAAACTGTCTAAATAACGAAATGCCTATGCTTTTCAAGACTTCTTAGGATCCATTTCGATTCGGTCCTCAAAATGTTTGAGATCAAGAAAATAGCATATCTTTACACCCTCTGAACAACCGAAATAGGCTATTATAGAAAGCCAAGTTAACCGAATCAGGCAGTCTAAATAATGGCTAGAGTTTGAGTAATAGAGACTAGTAATTGCTACCACAATTTCCAGTGACTTTCAGGGTGAATTTAATTGACGTTTAATTAAAGAGGGTATTTTTGAGTCGTAACTTCTACTGGTCACCAAAGTTATATTCTATAGCTGGGCAATTTATTTATTGAAGGTGAGCAACAGGCGGCCAAGCAACTTGTCAACAGGTTACCCGATACGAGAGTTTCCACCTAAAAATTGATAATGGAAATGGTAAGGAGGCACAGTAGAAACCAAGTTAAAGAAGAAAACGAAGGAAAAGGCAAAGAAAAAGGGTTAGATTGGAGTTATCTAAGCAGCGGGATCAGAGCATAAATTAACTTGTTATGGGAAAATCTCTTTCAACGATAACTATCGAGAGGAAAGTCCATATACATATTATACAATATATCCACTTGAATAACCAAACCACAATTCTTGAGCGCAAATGTATATAAACTAACATATATACAAATGTATCTCTATTGTATGAAATTCGTGTGACTGAGGTGGGTGAGGAGAAGTCATAGTAATTACCGGATTAAGGACACGTGCCATTGACTTCCTTTTGACTCAATGCCCTTTTTTTTGGCCTCCCCACCCCCTCTCCCATCCCCGCAGTTTCTCTGGCTTTCTTTGTTGTTCTGGGTGTGCACTTGCCCAGGATCTTTTGTGTGTATGTGCATACATAAGCCGCGTGCGAGAATTGGATGTGAAATCTTACTGATTTAATCATAACTATGCTGTTGCTATCTAACACAAATACAAATTGTATTGTAGCATTAAAAATCAATCAAATGAAATTAACAAGTTAACAATGACACACACGCAGAAGACACAAAATGTGGTGGGAATCCGCCCCTGGGCTCAATGTTCATTGTGCAATTATGCGACAATGCCATGAATGTGTGTGTGTGTGTGTGTGTGTGTGTGTGTGAGAGATGAAAAGTCAATGGGAAATGCATGAATAGCTCGAGGGCACTCGACTCTGGACTCTTGATTCTTAATGCCTCTCTCGTGGACGCGTGAGATCTGGATCTGGCGTGGTTGCTAGTGTAAAAGGTTCACCCTCATCTCCGTTTCTTTCTGTCTTTCTGTCTGTCTGTCTGACCCATAAAACATAATTCACGCCTAACTAATGTCTACTCGCATTAATATATTATTTCTCGATTTTGGGGTCTCATCATCATCATCATCATCATCTGAACTCATCAATTTGTCTGTCGGTCTGCTCTCGTTTTTATGACACCTTAAAATTAGTTAACAGAAATCAATTTCCACTTGAAGCCAACCCACTTAAATTACAGTTAATCCCAGTAAAACCTTATAATTTCATATGATAAGAAATTGAAATTTTTTTTGAAATTTATATGACTCTATTCTTTGGAATTTCATTTTTTTATTGCCTATTGTGTTTGTTGGTCTTGTTTTGAAATAGTTTTTTAATTGATTTTCTTTTAACCAAAAGCATCATCATCATCATCTAGTTTTGCCATATCCCCCCTTTAGTTTGGGTATTTCATTTTAAATATTTATTTTTTTGTGATCCCATTAAAATGAGAGCTAAGCAACAAAAAAAAAAACAATAAGAACAATTTTTTATGCGTCTTTAAGTGTGTGTTTTGGTAGACGATCTACCAATCTATCGAAGATCTACTATAAGCCCCAAACGATGTATTAACCACAATTTATGCACAATAATGCCTCTTCTTTTTTTATTTCTGTTTTTGCTTTTTATATACATATATAAGTATATATTTTTGTTTCATTTTGAAAAGGCATTTGGTAAAACAAGTCATAAAAAATCAAACAAAGTGTCAAGCGGTTTTTAGTGGTTTTCATGTTGAGATTTTTGTTGTTCCTCTTAAGGTTTTTATGTATAAATATCTTGCTATATATATGTATATATAAAGCACGTTCCACGGATTAAGGGAATCAATAAAAGAGGATCTTCAAACAAATAAAGAGGGGGTATAGAGTTAAATCACAAGAATTTTATGTTCAAATTCCATTCGATAAATACAAAGTTCAAGGCACTTCATTTGATGCGTTTGGAAAAGCAGGTGTCAAAATAGATTTTTTCCCATCCAATTAACTAAACTAAATTATGCCATACATTTATTTTAAACTCTTTATTGTTACTTTTACAAATACATATATCTAAAAAACAAAATTTTTAACTCTTGGACACAATTTGCACACAGCAAATGCATTTTCTTTAATTTATTAATAGGTTTTACTATGATATTGATTAACTGTTATCAAGGCCTTAATATTTTGAAATTTCAATCAAATATATGACAGGGCTAAGTTAATTCATTCGAAAAATTGACAAATAACCGAAAATCAAGAGGGATTTAATAGGTAAGTACATCCAATGAACAGAAGAGTTATACACAGAGTTTACCCCGAATCGATCTTATACATATATATTTCATATAAACTTAATTGCAAACATTCAAGATGCATTTTGGGATGAGCAAGAGGGGGGAATTGCTTAACACTCTAACTGTAAATTTAAATTGATTAAAACGTTGTCCATGAAGTTTTAGCTGATATGTACATACAATGCGAACGAATGAATAAATGGTCAGTTGGATGTGGGTTGGCCCGTTGACTTTGTTGGCTCTCTCCATTTGCATGTCTCCTCTTTTCTCTTTGTGTGTGTGTGTTTTGGTGTGTGCTAGTGTGTGTTTCACTTTGTGTTACACCAAAAATGCGCCACAAAGCCAAACGAGAGCGTCAAATGTAAAGTGCAACAGCTTCAACAAAGTCGAAAGCGTTGTCCGTTTGCATTTTGCTATTGCAACAACTGCAGCCATTGCACTTTGCATAACGGTCCCCCTCTATCGCTCTCTCTCTCTTTATCTATCTCTTGTGTGTGTGTGTGTGTGTGTTGGTGTTGGTTCTGCGGTGTTCGGCCATTTTGTGAATGCATTTATCTCTGTCCCTATATACATACATACATCTTTGTATCTGTATCCATACACACACACATACACACGTATGAATGTATGTACATATATGGATGTTTGTATATCATTACTTATCAGATACTTATTATGAGCATACGATATCGTATATTTTGGCCAGACCAAGCACTCTATATATATATATATATGTATATACATATATCTGTGTGTGTGTGTGTGTTTGGTAAATATGCAAATGAGCCTGTTTGTTGCCACTACTGTTTGCCATTGTTGTTGCTGTTGCTGTTGTCGTGCGTTGATTATTGTTGTTGGTGTCGGTGTTTTTGTAGTTGTTATTGTGAATGATGATGCCGCCAAACGGCAAGCAGCAAACATTTGATTATAATACGAAATCGATATAATTTAAACGATGACCAAGACCAAAAGAGGCTGGACAAATGGCCAAAATGTGTATACACACACACACACACACACATTTATGCAGATATGTGGCCAGACAAGACCAGACTAGAATAACACTTATGGTCATAGTTGGGGGAATTGACCCACTACCCACCTCCAGCCATCCATCCATAGAAATCACTTGTGCAGTACTCCAAAAGGACACACACAAATACAAAAAAGGACTTTAGTCTTTTGGTCTGTTTTGGAAGGGGTTTAAAGTTCATTGAACTCGCTAATGATGTTACATTTTTATCCCATTGGAAATCAGGCACAATGATTAAATAATAAACTTAAGATAAACAAAAATTTCCCATTTGATCTTGTTTAAATCACAAAAATCAACAGTAGCGAAACTAAAGTTGTTCATTCATTTTAAAGAAGGAAATCGATATGAAAACTGGTACTGGCTAAAAGTTAAAACAAATGGGTTGCTAAATAATTAACATTCATCATCATTTTTTTCTTTTCTTTTGTTGATACTAGTTTTGAAATTTATGCATTTTGTTGCGAAATTTGTGATTTTCATTTATGATTAGAATGAAATCTAGACAAAAGAAAGCTTTACCGATTCCATAAACAGTATATAGTCAGCATCAAGAGCTGTGTCAGTCTATATACATATGTATGTACATATCATATTAGATATCGAAAACTGTTTAAGACTCTCAGTCTAACCAATGCAGAACAAATTTATCCATTACCCATGATAGGTCCTTTGAGGGGAGAATTTCCCTCATAGATAATTGAAATCTGTTGCTCTTGGATTCTATAAGATCGCGTTACTATATTTTAGACCAACTCGCCAGCAAAGTATTCTAATAAATGCGGTCTTAAATGTCTAACTGGCTTCTTTATAAAAAATTTATTAAATATTATGTGCAGGGAGAGATTAAGGGGGATGGTCCAGGCTCCAGTCACTAGACCCTATGACTGACAAAAATGTAGAGTTTCTTCTTTTTTGCCTTTACAAATATTTAGGAATGTCCTGACAATTTCTATATATTCCTTATTTCGACTATTTTCTGCCGAGCACAAAATGAGAAATATTTCTTCGCAAAATTACTTCAATCGAGGTAAATGATTTCGTATGAATATCCCTCACAGATAAAAACCAAGGGAACCCACATTCATTCTCGCTATTTGATCTTCATCCTGCAAATACATTTGATAAAACTTACTTCTTAGGACTTGACATTGCAGAGTTGGTTAGGGCTTAAAAGGGATATATGTATGTATGTAGGCCCATCATACAAAGTTTGAATAAAGCAAAATCTTATACAAAAAAGTGTTACTTTTTTTCCGAAATATAAAATAAGCGCCTAATATTTCGTTAACAAAGATTGAAAGGACATTTAGCACTAACGAGGAAAAACTTGGCTAAAAGGAAAAAGCAGTAAAAAGGCATGAAAATGTATTTAAAGTCCACTCCATGTATTCTATATGGCAAAAATGTATTTTGTTTAATGTTTAAGAATCCAACTAATACCCCATTAGCTTTCAATTAGAGGCCATAATTGGAAAAAAAGAAAAACCTTTTCCTTTGCTGGTTTTTGCAAAAATTTATGTCTCAGCACTCATCTTTTAGTTAGTTGCTACTGTTGATGTTGCTGCTGATGTTTGGCTATTGCAACTTTGTTGTTGACTTTTCAATTTCTTGGCTCCATTCAGCATGAGGGCAAACAGCGGCTTCCTTTTTTCCAGTTGTTATTTTGTTGTTATTGCCTCGTTTTTGTTTCTTGACGTTTTTTGTGTGTGTGTGTGTGTTTTTTTTTTGCATCATCTTCTCTGCCATTCATCAAGCTCAAGCCACAATCCGCCCCCTTATATGAGTGCTACCAACTCTGAAGGCTTCCGCACATACATACTATGTGAGTGTGTGTGTGTGTGTGTATGGTATTATATCGCGTGTCAGAAGCCGGCGCACATTTTAACGCCTTTTTAAGTTTTGCCGCCAAACAAGTGCAATTCTCACCAGCAGCAGCAACAACAACAACAAATAAACAAACGGCCAACAACAATTGCAGATACACGAAAACTAATTACAGATTCTAATCGCGTCATATACTCGTACTCGTACTCTTTTTACTTTTTTTCATCTCGGGGCCCTTTCTCTTGTTCCTTGGCTATTTTTGTTTTTTGTTTCTTTCGTTCAGGTGCGTTTCGTGTGCACAGCCCATCAATATTCCAACACCAGCTTTTGCACGGCTCCCCCTGCCCTGCCCTGCCCTGCTCCACTCCACCCACCAAAAAAAAGTATCCCAAATACTAACTAAGAGAGAAGAACGAGAGAAGGTGGCACAACCTGACCAACATACATTTTTCACCTTTAGCTGTTAGTGTTTTGTGTATATTTCATTTCAATTCTTTTTGTGTGTTTGTGTGTGTGTGCTATTATTTATTTGCTTGTAACATTTCTTTTGTTGAATAGTGCAACGGAAATGGCTGTAGACGCGGAAGTGAATTGTTAGGCGCCCTTTTGGACTCAAAAGATGAACTATACCATGATGGATGATGATGATGGGGGACACCAACTGAACGGTATCTGAAGTCGCCAAAATAAATGTGTGTATAAAACGTGTGAGGAAACTCAGTCAAATGGCAAATTGGAGTGACGGTAAATGTGTGTGTGTGTGTGGGTGTGGGTGTGTGTGTGTTAATAACTAGAACAAACATTGCCAACATGTGCCAAATAACAGTTGACTCAAATAAAAATATGTTGGTATCTTTTGAATGTTATTTGCAAATAATAAACAATTTCCATTACTTTTGTCTAGGGTTTAATTTTTTTAACATGAAAAGAGTTGAAAAAAGAGGCAAACAGTTGCTTTCTCTGGGAGCGAGAGAGAGGTGCATAGTGTTGATGATATTATCATTATCATTTTGGTGAAGGAAATCAGAGGTAAAATCTCTGGCAAATTCTCCCTGTTTTCCCCCACAAGGAAGGGTAGACAATCGGGCATTTTTAAATCTAATAGTTTCCAAGGTAAAGTCTTGATTTTGAATTGGGTGTTGTTGTTGTTTCCCCTATTTTCGACCCACCAGAATTTGGCTTCAATTTGGCTACCTTCATAAGTCGAAAATGCCTCTTTTTGGCCGAGAATTTCCCCTTTTTTAGGATCTATCCTACTCACTATCTCACCCATAAATCTGTGATAAAAAATGTTGTTCTTATTAAGCCTCTTTCTTTGAACTCTCTGTCTAAATTGCCTCAAGTTAGATTCTAAAGTCTTTTTTGTTTAGAACTTCTAACTAAATATAAATACACCCTCTAAGACCCTGAGCCCCTTTTAAGACTGAAAATATTCTTTTAATATTTGGGTAACTTATTTAAGCTGGGAATAAACATTTAGAACTTTATAACTCGAATTATTTAAACAAATAATCAAAAAGTTAGTCGCCTTAATGATTTACTAAAGTCAATGATAAATGCTTCGAGGCTCTCTTAAGTTTTACAGGATTAATAGATATTACTAGAATTTAAGCCAAATCACTTTCCTTTGTACTAAGTCTCTAGAGACACATACCTTCTGAATATATTTGAATGTATTTAAAAACATTCAATGTGCCTTATTAATGTAGTTTTTATAGTGCTTAGTTCTTTTGTTTCAAAAAATTGTCAAAATTAGAAATCATTTCAAATAGGAATTGGAAACTTAAGTAGCAAGTCATAGACTTTTGTTTTTTTTTTTCTTTTTGCAACCTTTTGATTGAATGAATAAATCTTTAAAAAAAATAGTATCCATTGCAAATTCTGAATAAATTGTAAACAAAAGTTCAATAGTAAAGCATAGCTAACTACTTAAGTACTTATAAAGTTAGTTAATTCTAAACACTGGAACTCAAATTAAAGACCATCTATTGCCGTCGCTGCAATTGTTGGTTGTTTTGTTTGCCGGCGCTAAGACCAAAAGCCACAAAACAAAATAGAATAAAGACACCGATTTTTGGGTCTATGGAACGTGCGACGCCTCCTGGTCAACAAAATTCCACGAACTTGACTAAAAGCGGGCAATCTCTCTCGCTCGCTCAACAAAGGACGGAATTGGACGGATCGGACGGAATGTGTGTATTTCAAAGTCCATAACTCATGGGTCTCTCTCTCATGGGTCCAACAGCTGTTTTTTGGCATTAGCAGCAGCTGAAAATGATATATATGTATATGGAGGAACACCCTGCCGAATCAGAGAGCGAGAGAGAGAGAGATACCAACAACAACTAAGGCCCAGGTAACGCCCACATCATTGAGTGAGCTCAGAATTTGAGTGAATTCGAATGGTTTTGAGTGGATTTCATTATGCGCCGACGCCAACTGAGACACACACACACACACACACACACACGCGCACAATGAGTCGCGCATTGCTGGTCATAAAAAATAAAACAACAAGCAAATAACAAGGGAAACTTTGTTGGTTTTCTACTTTTTTTTCGTTGTATGTTTTTTTTGTTTTTTGTTCGTTTGGCTTTCAAAACAAAATGGCAACCATGAAAGAAAATGTTAAGCTATGTGTATGTGATCTCTGACGGGATGGAGCTGCTCGAAAGGGCTGCCAAAATGGGTGACAGAGAGGAAGGGAGTGGAGGGGAACAAACTGAAACTGGTGTAAAAAGGCAACGCGTTGTCGGAGCGCGGACAATTGTTTGACTTTTCGCATTTTGATTTTAACTGTCAGGCGGCTGAAACTTTTCAAGTGCTTACCGCACACATGCCAGCCAGGACGAGGACGTCTTTCCTCCCCTTCATCGCCGCATCACATCCCACCAGCAGCATCATTCGTTTCGTGACGTGCCATACCGAATCCCTGTCCTGGCCCCCCGTTATCCTCCGCCTGGTTTCCTCTCCTTGCAACGGCCGTACAGAAATATTTATGCAAGTCAAGCGTCAAGCATTTATGAACTGTCAAACATTCTCAACGCAATTCCAATGATTTTGATACTTTAACATTTTCGTAAAATACCAGTATGAAAGAGGGAGGGAAGGGGGAATACACACACACACACACAAAGCGATAGGGAGAGAGAGAAGTGTGTTGACTGGCGTCAAATTGGCGGTGTTAGTGCCATATGTGGGTGTTATCCCAGTGTCTCTATGTGTGTGTGTGTGGCGAGTTGTCTCCAAGTGGAGTAGAACAGAATTGCCTGAACAAGGATACGAATAAGATGGAGTTTGAGGTTGGCCATAAACACGAGCATGAGAAGGATGATGAATGTTGAGCGAAGACTCAAACAAATTTTAAATTGCTGCTTTACGTCTCTTAAATTGACATACTAAAAATCTATTAAGAGTTCCTCTTTAAAGCTTCCACATAAAATTGATGAAACTTTACAGATTTATTATAAACAGTTTTAAAGTATAGAGATATATAAAACACTTTAAAGAAAAGAGAGGCAATTAAATTAGTTTTAAAAACCTGTGAGAAATTCAAGAAGAGTTTATTGGAAAATATTAGAAAATAAAGACGAATATTCCAACTCTTCATGCAGGTTTTTACTTACTAAAGAAAGTTTATTACTTAAGAAAAAACTTGAAAATATAAAATAAAAATAATAATATCCTTAAATATGCAATTTACAAGTGTTTATTCTTGACCTAACTATGCCACATTGAATAATATTTTTTCTTCCGTTCTCATAATTTGTTTTCAACTAAATTTTGCATATCATTTTAAGCGATATTAATTAATTAAAATGTAAATAACATCGAATCATCAAAAATCTTTTGAAGATAGAGTACGTTCTGGAAGAAAGATGGGTTTAATTACCGACACCTAGGCCAGGAATCCCATTGTATTTAAGTCTAATCAAGTTTAAGGATTAAGCATCAATCTGAAAATGTCATAGATTAATGTCAGTTTAGACTACTATCTTATTCTATAATCTTCATGGGTTGATATCCCTTATAAGACTAAGTATATTAGCTATTATTGGACATTTATGAACTGATAATCATCAGTTGCAGTTATTAAAGGGAGTCACTTTAGATAAACTTATTAAAAGTTAATCAAATCAATTAACAAGAAATTTGGGCATCAATTTTGTTACTTTTTGGCAAAGAAGTCTTCTAAAATGTTTGCATTGACATAGACGGATGTAAAACATTTTTATTTATTTATTTTTGGAGTAAATTAAAGAATCAAATTTATTTATTCCCACAACATTAAGATTCATATTTGATTCTTGATTAACAGCAAAGAGTTCAGATCCACAAAGTGCCAAGATTATTCGATATTTCCCTTCTCCTTTCGTATCCGTCCGTGTGATCAAATGAAATGGAGGGTGTCATTGGTTGATGGGGAAGCTTGCTTTCACTAAACTTCTTGTTAATCCATGTCTTACATGTGTATTGTTGAATTGATATAATCTAAAACAGATATACAGATAATACCATAGCCAAGTCCTACAAAGTCATTTGTATTGCCCACATTTTAAAGGTTCACTTCTCACTTTAAACACACAATAATTGGAAGCGAAATGAAATGTCCTATTCAAGGAATTGGATGTGCCTGCAATCCTTGGAAATTCCCATCAAAATAATAATAAAAAAACCTGAATCTGAGCAGCTAATCAAAGGCGCTATCAACACCTGAATGTTTCCCCCCAGCGAAACGTCATAAAATTCCATGTTCAACTTCATTAGAACTAAACCGAGTTCAGAGGTGAGAAAAGTTAAACAAATAAAGTGAATAATAACAAAGCGTGAAGTCAAAATATAGCGCCGCACCGATCCGCCCCTGCCTTTTCTTTTTGTTTTACAGTCAGGCGCTAAGTGCAAGGTGTGAAAACGCCCCACCAAAAAGAAAATGGAAATTTCGAAAAAGAAGAAGCCAAAATTGAAATTCCCGTAAAACAGGAATAAGGTCTTCTCACTCCTCGCTTCGGATGTTTTAATTGTATTTGTAATTTCGTGCATTTTTACAATGCTTTGAACAATTTGGCGTCAACTTTTAAATCAAATATGGCGCCAGTCGTGAAAGAATAATGTAAAGAACACCAAAAAGAAAATGAAAAGAGTAACTCAACATATTTTTTCCAAAGGGTTTTCCGCTTCCCTTCCCTCGTGGTAAGCTTGCTTGGTTGGGGAGTGGGTCGCAAAAAAATTGGAAACCTGAAACAAAAGCCAGCCAACATTCATTTGCATAAATGCGACAGGACGAAGGGTGGAGAGCGGGTCCTGATGGTGGGGTGAAGGCGGGGGTTTTTCGTCGATTGGAGTAAAGAAGATCTGCGGGTGTTTCAGCAACACTAACAGGATATGCCAGTGAAGCACCAATAATCCTTTTAATAAATATGATATCGCAAAGGACCAAAAAAGCCACAACGGTATGGGGTAAGCTCATTCTCGTTCCAACCACCCCTCTCCCCATTATTTATCCCCATCGTCCTCTCGCCTATCTCCTTCGGTTGGTTGCTGCGTTGGCATCATTTGCATTTTATGCAAATTTTTTGGCACCAAGCGCAAAAACGTAGCCAAACGTTCCAAAGGATACACAGCAGCTCCATCTCTCTGCCTTTCCCTCTCTCTCTCTCTATCTCTCTCTCTCTCTCGCTCTCTATCTCTTTCACTCTGCACAAAGCGAATATGTAAATGAAAAGTTCTGATGTTTTTTAAAAAGCTACCAAAAAATAAACAACATAAAAATGCGCAAAATGTGAAAGATGGTTGTGAAGGGAGGGGATGGGGATGGGGCTAAAAAGGAAATGGAACAAAATGCATATTTACTGCCTTGTTATGGCAGAGTATTACCTGTAAAGGATATGTGAAAAAATCAAGTCTTAATAATTTATATTAGTTATTTCAAAAATCTGATAGCGATCACAATAGGAGCCAACAAATTTATTAACAAAATTTAAAAAAAGATTAGCAAAAATTACTATGAACACTTTTTGTTTGTAATTCAAAAATAATTACAAATTTATTTAGGTAAATCTATCATTATTAAATCTAAGTGTACGTTATTTTTATTAAAAATTAAATATATTTAACATTTTTGAAAGTCTTTGACAATTTTAAAATGTTATACACTTTTTTTGTTTTATTTTCTTGTTTTAGTTTTAAATATTTCACCATTTGAAACACTTTTAAGAGATATTTTTAACAATTTTTCACATACATTTTTTAATCCCCAAAATTGTTTATAAATTAAACATTCAATTTTTTAGCTGTGCTTAAGATTTTTGATACTATTAGACAATTTTATAATATCTAATAACATATTATTGTAACTTTTAAAAACAGTTTGTAAAAATTTTCTTGTTTTAGTCTTAAATATTTAACCGTTTCAAACTCTTTTAGAGGTATTTCAAAAAATGTTTCATATTGCTTTTAACTTTAACAAGTTTTCACATTTCAAACAAGTTTTTCAAAATAAATTTAACATTTTTGTTATTGTTCAAGATATTTTGGGAATTTTTTTAAACGTTTTTGGAGACTTTTGGATAGTTAAGAATGTGTTTGACTTTTAGTTACAATTTTCAAATATTCTTTGCATTGTTTCAAAATACTACAGCATGCTTTTAGGCGCACTTAGACCGATTGTCAATAATTGTAACCACAATGAAAGGGTATTCGATATTCGTTTTTAGTTCTATGGTGGCAAGCGCAGAGATCTACACATTTGCCTGGTTGTTGGGAAAATATGGTCGAATATTTTGACAGGCGAAGGCATCACAAATACAAACACACATACATATGCCATAACAAACATACTCCCCCTCCCCCTCCCACACACACACACACACACACATAGAAAACTTTTTGCACATATTTACATGCAAATTGTTTGCTTTAAAATATGCACAAATACAAAGAAAGAAAGAAATGAAAAAAAAGGAAACGAATTCTATTTGAGAGAGAGAACAAAAATCAAAATCTATATATCTAAAGAAAAATCTGTCCTATGCATATGTACATATCTCTAGCGAAAGAGAGAGAAAGAGATTTATAGATTTACTATGGTTAAGGCTCATTATTCGATTTGCTTGAAAGTATTTAAAGTGGGCGTGGCCATGTGCACCTGCAGTTCATCAAACAACTGTAACCGCAATCAAAGGCCATTGATCTGCATAATTTTTTATATTCTATGGCCGCCTAATCATTAGCAACAATTGCCGCAATTTGACAAATAAGCATTTATCATTGCGCGATGATTATCGGTAAACAAATATGCAAAAATTTTATAGAATTATGAAAAACTCAATTCGGGCGTAAAGTTATATTTTTTTTTGTATCGAAACCCTTTGCCCGATCAAAGGACAAAACAGATGGATGGATGGATGGTTGCAAGTGGCTTAGCAGAGGGTTGGTCGGGGGTGTTGTCAGGGGTTATGGGATTTTGTTGCTCAGTCGCGCATTAAATTCAATTTGTTAATTTACAAATCCGCGAAACTATTTGCCAGCGAGGGAGTTACCTAAGAGGCAGGCAGCCAGGGGTCACCAAAGGGCGCGGGTGTTGGCATCGACATCGACATCACATCGACAACGGCGTCTGTCTGCTTTGTGGTTTCAGGCAGCACAGGAGAGGATGGTGTGGTGGGGGGGCCTTCTATTTTGACCTTACCCACTTGGCCAAACTTGTTATTACTATATAAAAAAGTTCTCATATTTCAATAATTGTGATACATTCCATTTCATTTCACTTTATGTACACATTGATGTATATATTTTATTTCATTTTTATTACATGTACAATAAAATCAATTGAAATATGTTGGCAAACATGTCAAAATAAATTATATAGCACATGTCTATGTGGTTAAGTGTGGTTGTGTGTGTGTTTGCCTGTTTGCTGGTGGTGCCTTCTCGGCATACAAAAGCATTTTGGTGGCACCCAATGTATGTGTGTGTGTGTGTCTTGGTGGAGAGAGCGGAGTGGGTTGGTTATGCAAGTGTAGCAACCACAAAAACCGAATTTTAATTTGCACGCTTGCAACATTTGTTAGTCGACAACCAAAAACCAAAACCCAAACCAAAACTCACTCCCCTTCGTTCTGTGTAAGCGGCTTACATACAATCATCCGCGAAAGAATGGAAAAAGAGGTCGAAACAGGAAATCATTTGAACCCACCCCAACCTACCAGCCAACCAACCAACAAAAAAAATAAAATAAAGTCCAAAGGGGATTGCACAACTTTAACGCCTATTTACAAGTTATAATTCAGTTAAATCTTGACAATGGAAGGAAAAAAAAGAACAAAAGTCGAGTGCCAGGCCAGTTCGAGGGTACTCAACAATTCAAATGAATATCAATACACTTGCGTGTGTGTGTGTGTGAGTGTGTGTGTGTCTGAGTACAATGTCTTCTTTTAATATTTCATATTTCTCTTCGAAAAGCCGAAAGCAGCCACCCATGCCACCCACCTCGTCTTCTGAGATCTCTCTCTCTCTAACTAACTCTATTTAGCACTCCTTAACACACATCCTTAACACAGAGTCAAGGGCAAAAGGATTTAATTTGGCAAGCACAAGATTTCAAATTCACCAAGTCCCTTGAAAAAAAACTCCCTAAATGATATGAATACTTTTTTCAAATCTCATTCCCATTTCCCGCCTATTTGCCGTTAACCTCGTTTTTTTGGTTTTTGAATTTCCTCTTTCCCAGGCACAATTCCAAGTCTCAATACCAATTTCTGACTCTGAGATTCCAAGTCGAGACTTGAAGTCTTCGGTTGCAGTTTCGACACCTTGCGGCCAAAGCTGAGGTTATGCATCATAAATCAACACTGAGAAAGATCATTAAAACCGAATCTGGCTATCATAATAAAGAAATCACACGAGAAAACAAACTGAAATGAGTCAAAAAAGGCAAAGGCAAAATGTATGTACATACATATGTAAGTCTCTGTTTCAGCTCTCCCTCTCTCTTTCTGTGTGTGTGTTTCTGTCCCTGTCTCTTTTGATTTGATCGCTCAATCAAAATGATAAATGAAAATTAATATTTCTTAATATTGTTTACAAAGTGAGAATTATATGCACGAAACTTGGGTTTTTTTTTGTGGGATGAAGCTTTTTTCTTTGTTTCTGTCTCTGTCTCTGACTCTGTCTCTCTTTCTTTCTCCCCATTCATTTATTTCATTTTTCTTTGTTGTTTTTGGGTTTCTTTGGTCTGTCATAGGGCGAAAAGGTTAGAAGCAAATGTAATAAGCTATAGAACGAGACTTCTATCTAATTGTAAGAAGGGCATATAGATTTTGTGGTGATTAGAAAATATCTTTGGTGAATACCCTTTAACGTATGTACACGTATGTACATATATGTACCTTTTTAAGTAGAGGGTATTTCAATGTCGGCTACTTAGCTGGAGCTCACAAATGAAAGGAATTCGTTGTTTTTGTGGGCGGAGTAATATAGCCATCTATGGGAAAGGCGCTGTGGTTAATTTTTCATTGCTGCTATGGTCATTGTTTGATAAGAATTATTGCAACATATCAATCACGAGGTTAAGTGGTTACCTTTCCCCCAACCCCTGCGCCTGCCCCGACCATCCCAGCCTGATATCTTCCTTACTCGAGCACATGAAATTTGACGGAACATGCATCAAGCAGCACGCAAGAAATTCACAAAATAAAAACATTAAAAACGAACCGAATGAAAATGAAGAAGAAAACCAACAATAACAACAAATGTATAGAAATATATGTATGAGCATGTACATATAAATTCAACTAAAACAACAACAACAGCCAACACAAAGTTGTGGCCAACATTCATCAACATCAAAAATCAACAAAAAGGCGCGAGTCGGGCCAACAACAACAACAACAAACAAATAAGCACACACACAAATATCAAGTGGACTTATGGGGCACCATCTATAACCGTATTCTGCGGCTAGTCGGACTACCTCCATACCTTATATCTTTTTTGTCGAACTTGGGTCTTTTACTCCCGTATTTTTGACGCCGCTTTTGGCGGTTGTCGCGGTTTCTGGATCTCTGAATTATTACCGCGCACTTTAGGCGATTAATTGACTTTATGGCCAAGCCGCAAGATGAGGTTATGAGACCTGAGAGATACTTGCACCTAACTGAATCCACAGACAAGTGTGAGTTAGAGTCGAGAGGGAGAGGGAGAGGGCGAGGACCGAGGAGCTCTAAGGTAAAAGATGAAAAGGCCATGGGGTTCCAATTAGAGAACGCCTGAGCAGCTGAGAAAGTTATAGGAAAGTGTTTGTTTCTTTTTCTTTGCTTGTTTTCCTCCTTCTCTCTCCCTCTCTCTTCAAAAGATGCATTAATTGTAGGAAAAAAAACAACACTTTATTTATTTATGTGCAAATAGTCCTTCTTAGGTCCTTTTCAAACCTGCTGCTAGCCTCTTTACCTAATCAGAAATTTATTGAAGAAATATTTGGAAATTTAGTTTCTATTTCTTATTTAAGTTAATATCCGTCGTTTTTGAAAACTAAAGGAAATCTATTTGTTAAATTTTGTAATTTTATTAACAAGCCTAAGGAGAGAAAAATAAAAACCAACATGCAAATGTTATAACAATACTGAGAGAATCTTTTGAATTGCCATTTGCACATTTCGTATAAAAGTCTAGATAAATCTATTATGGAAAATACAAGGACCAAGGCCAATCTGTGAAAGTCGAAAAGTTTTTAACAACTGCCCTTCACCCCCTTTTAATTGTCTTCTATATTAAAGTTTGCAGATTAACATATTTAGTGTGCTGAATGTTGATAGTAATCTTTAGAGGAAAATGTTGTCTCTTGTAACAAATAGCTGCCAAAGAAACCCTTAATGAAAAGGCCTAATTTACTGTGAAATTGATCAGTCTACATGTTGCTCATAGTATGAAAACTGATCATTAAGGACACTCGCACTTTTGTAAAAAACTAGATTTCGAATATGATTTAATGTTGCTGTCAATCCTTCAAGTGATGGACATATAAAATTGTCAGTTTTTTTAAACAATCTTTCCTTTAACCTATCCCATATAAGTCTTTGGGAAAAAATTTTCGAACAAGTTTTGAAATAAATCTTAAATATTTTTGAATATGAAAAATATGTATTTAAGTAGGTCTATAAATTTGTGTCGGCTGTGGGGCCCTTTTCTTCTGACCACCACCAAGTGCGTGGCTCGGACCAATGGGAGTCAGACTTTAAGCAAATTAGCAATTCAACAAAAGTGTCGTCAGCTTCGACTCTGACATCCCATTCACTGTCACTCTCCATGCCCAACTCTGTCGTATCCCTGCTTTTGCATCACGCTTCAACGCAACGCCGTTCGCCTAATCGTGGCACGTGCTTCCACATACATAATCACAGGGCACATACTACATGCTACTACAACAATATCTAGAAAAAAAGGGGTCGCCTTGTGAAACAGAGAGGGAGAGGAGCTACACACACACACACACACACACACACACACACACAGAGAGAAGATAATCCAATCTTATGCTGCTAATTTTACAGCATCAACTTGGAATAGAAACCCAAAAATGTTGAGATACAAAATAAAATCAAATCTCGTGTGTGGACGAGCGTGTGCAAATGTGGTTAGGGTAGCAGAGAGAGGGGGGATGAAAGTGTGTGTGTGTGTGTGTGTGTGTGTGCTTGTGTGTAGGGGGAAAGGGATCCCTGCTAGGATATAAGACTTCAAGTTGAACTCAAAACCGCTTGCCAGCTTGCAAAAACTTTTATCCAAAGAAAACCCTCAGTCAAATAAATTCGATTATATGTGAGCAGTCGCCGTCTGGCCCACCTCCTGTTAAAGGGGGCGTGGTTGGCCACCACAGGGTGGCACTTTTGTATTTGTTTAGAGCTACTTTTTTTTTTTTTTTGCTTTCTTTTCTATCTTTTGATTTTTTTTCTTACATTTATATATATACATTTTTTTATATTTGTTTGTTTGGCAAAAAACTTTTGCAGCAAGAGCTGCCTAATTCGTTTATCAAATTTACTTTACATAGTTGAGAAAAACAGAGAGAGAGAGGCATAAAATATGAAAATTCAATCAACTTCTTGGGATGCTGGTCCTGCCACTTGCCACTTGCCGCTTGCCACTTGCCGCTTAATTGTGCGTTGCCGTTGCCTGTTCTCGCACCTGTTTGTTGGGTGTGTGAGGGTGTGTGAGGGGGGGCAATAGCACGTGCACCGTGCACTGTGCACCATGACAAATGTAGAGTGAAGAGGAGAGTGGGGGCTGTGCGCGGGGGGATGGCACCACACGCACGAACTGCATTTGCAAGTGGGCGTGCATAATTTATGTTAATTTTCTTGGGAAAACGCAGCCGAAAAGCGCCTAAGCCCAACAAGAACTTTTCAACTTAAAGATGACAACATATTTACATACATAAATAAATCATTTTACAATATATTACTTTAATGAGCGAGGCAAAAAACACACACACACACACACACATACACATTATTTCCAATGTCTCTAAATCATTTTCGCATCGTAGATTTCTAATCAAATTACTTAACAACCAAGAAATTGGCAATTAAAGTAGAAATATAGAGTACAGTAGACTATGGCTATATGGCCATAGATTTCTCAAGGCGTATCACTATAACTAAAGCAGATCAAGTGCTGCATTAGTGCTAGACTATCACTGAGTTTATCAAATTAAACTGAACTGGGAAACATAAGTAAGTCAAATCTCACAACCTTTGTATAAATTGAGTTGAAAGTATTAAAAATGTTGTATTAAAGTCGTAAAAATGTTTGGATAAATGATTGATTCTCACCAGGTGAACCAAAAGGGAGAAGTTTCACTTATCCTTTTTTAACCCTTCCCCTGCCTTTCCTTTGGACAATCAAGGTTCTATTACACTTAGATGCCACATATATTTGTTTCTGAAGAATTACAAGTAGCATTAATGCTCTATATACAGGGTCAATTATTTTTCAGATCTAGCCAATGATATTTTGAAGTTCTGGGGCGAACTTTTTGATTTTCATTAAACCTTTTTATTGGATAACTCGTTTTCGTTTTCTATTTAAAACAAAACTGGTGAAGTTGCCATAGACAGGCTTTAGTTTTAAGTAGAGTGAACATTCCTCTCGGCAAGGCCACTTCCTGAGGACAATGAACCAGTCGAAATTGCCTTCGTGGTTTTCGCAGAAGAACACAGCTGGGGATTGAGAAAGTAAAGTGCACTTAAAATATTTGAAAGTTAGCTGACTAGTTTCTAAAAATTGGATTTGAAAAAAAGAATGCAAATATTTTAAAGGAAATATACAGTGGGGAAAGGAATAAGTCCCGTCCTGGAATGATCTTTGCCAATAAATATGATTAACTTTGAACAATCTCAAGTTAAATTGGATTCACGGCAAATGATATATATTTGTGCTATAATATATGTAGTTTTAATTTTTTGTAGTAGTTGATATTTTCTTCTTAAACTTGAAAAGAATTTCTTTTAATTATCTCGTTTGGAGTTTTTGCGTTGCTGATGACCTTTTTTTAACCCTCTCAACCTTAACACTTTACGCTTCATGCTCTGTCAATTGCAAAAGGCAATATCATAATTATCAAAAAAAAAAAAAACACCCAAAATGATTAAAGTTAATTTCTGTGTTAGGTGTCATTTTTGTTTGGCCTTTTTCCTGGGTGCAATTAAAAGATCATTGGCTTGGCTTGTCTAGTGCCTTGTCTATGGCTCGGTCTCTGCCTTTGCCTTTGCCTTTGCCTTTGCCTCTGATGCAATGTGCGGGCTGGTCTGCACTTCATTAAATGTCAATTTGTTGACGTTCATTGACGCCTCTAATAACTTCATTAGGTAATGCTAAAAGGGTTGACACATTTTAATACCCTTGCCGAAGAAGGGTATTCCGAAATATTTGAAAGAAGAAAAGAGAAGCAAAAGAAAAAAGAAATAGTAGAAATAAAATAGGAGTGTACGGATACCTCTCAGGTAGTCGATATCAAATAGAGTTTAATACAAATACTAAGAGACAACTGTGATGCCAAGACAGCTAAGACTGGTAATATACATATAATCTAAATGCACATAAATTCTTTCATGTTAGTTAACTTTATTAAAAAGAAAAGAGTCGTTGGCCTTGGTAGCTAGCACTCTAACTAACTCTATTACATTATTTTGTATAATAGTTAATAATGAATAAATAAATAAATATTAAAAAGAATACTTTGAACCCTTTTTTCCACCTAAATGCGTTTTGAAACACAATTCATCTTTGTACAAATAGTTTGAATAGAAAAATGTTTTGTTTTAAGAATGGATTTATTTAAGTTGATTAGATTACGTCTTAGTCCTTTTTGGCATAAAAGGTTAACATTTTCTTTAATTTCCGATGTTTTTTTAATAAACAAATAATTTTAAATATATTTCTAAATTCGAAATTTCATCCTTCAGTGAAATCCTACTCTAACTATAATACTGGATCTCCAGTTCGAGTCCCGACGTAGATGGCGCGATGCCTCGATGGAGCAAAGGTTTTCTTTTTTTCATCTGGATTGAAAAATTTATATTCATCACTAGTTCATATATTTAAATTAGGTGGTTTTCCCCCGTTAAAAAGTAAGCTTTGAGTAAAAGTACATTAAATTACTGACACATTTTCAGTAATTTAAGTCAACCAATTTATTAGAGTATTCTGATTTCGGTTACACCAAAATTAGCTTACAGAATCCTCTATGTGTTTTCTCATTTTTTTTTCGATTTCCCTTCTAATGACCAAAAATACGAAAGAAATTATATTCGGAAAAGAAAACCCAAAAAATTACAATTTGGGAGCCCGCATGGCACAACCCTTAGAATAGGAAAAAAAAAAAACAAAATACAAAAAGGAAATGATCTGAAAAAAAATGTAAAAAACTCTGGATGATTTTTATGAATATTTCCTGGCGCAGTAGCACTAGACAGCAACAAGGAAGGATTTCCTTTCCGCATTTTCCTTTTATCTGCTTTTCTTGATTGTTGTTGTTGGTGCTGCTGTCGTCTTCTCTATTGTCATTATTCACACTGCAGTGATTCAAAACCGAGCACAAAAAAAGGAGCATAAGAAGAAACCCAAAGGACATCAAGCAAAGAAAGACTTTGCCGCTTTGTAGAAAATTCATAAAACTTCCGTTTGGTTGGCTCTAGAGTAGGCGTAGCGTAGGTGGCATGATAAAGAGCAAGAGAGAGAGAGAGAGAGAGAGAGAGAGAGAGAGTGAGAGAGAAGGGTTGGGGCCTGCCTGACTGCCTTGGCAAACAACAAAAATGGCGCATTTTAAAGTAAAGTCTAAGAAAATTTTTCCATGTCAAGAAATTTTTATTATTCCTTTTTGCTTTTTTTTTTTTTTTTGTTGCCTTTGCTTTGTAACAAACTTGAAGCCGTCTCCTGCTCCGGCTGCTTGCCGCCATTTTCTTGGTATGCTCTATCTCTTTCTGTTGGCTTAAGGGTGCGTGCCACCCCCACAGGAAGCTTTGCTGTCGCTCCGTTTGTGTGTGTGTGTGTGTGTGCGTCTTGAGGGTGGGTTGAAAGCAAAAATAAACAAAAATCAAAGTTGCAAATAAGAAGAAACTACAAAGTAAGTTAACATAAAGAAAAAAAAATAAAAGAAAACGAAAAGGAAAAGAAAGGAACAGAAAAAGTTTAGCGGCGCCTTGTTTTTCACAAGTTTTGGAATCTCTTATAAGCTCCGGGAGACTCTGAGAGGGGAGTTTGGGGTTTGGTAGTGGTATGGGATTGGCATACTTAGCAAAAAAGCACTAGAAGAAGAGACGCACACAAACAGACAGTGGGATAGAGAGATAGAGAGATAGAGAGAGAGAGAAAGAGACGGAGTGAAACACAGAGACACGGACAAAAGATTTTCTCGAGCACTTTTCGGGCAACAAAAGCCGGAAACAGTCGACGGCAAGAAGAAAACTCAGTCAACATCCTCTCAAGTGTTTCCTCCACTCGTAGCATTTTTCGCTTTTTCTCCTTTTTTTTTTTGCTTTTTTGTATTATTTTCTTTTTTTTGTGCTGGGAGCTGCTCCTTCCCAGTCGCTAGCCAGCTTTCAGCCCAGCATGCAGCCACTGGCAGAGAGACACAGAGCAATGTGAAAATGCTCAGCCAAGCGCAAGGACAACGATGCTCCCACCACCTTGTTCATGCTGATCACGTCTATTTATTGTGCACATAATATGGGCGCACAGTTGCCTCGCGCCAATGCTCCTTGCCTCCAGCTCCAGGAACGGCTCGGGCTAAGGCTCCAGCTTCAACTTCAGCTTCAGCTAGATAGCTGCTACTTCTCCTTCTCCCATTGCTCCTTGCTTGCTCCTCAGGGCTACGTGCGACGCATGCATCGCTGGACACGAGATGCTGGCTCTGTGCTTTGCTCTCTTTTAGCTTTATTTCCTTCTTTTTTTGTGTGTGTTTTCTGGTGTTTTTTTTTTTGCTATTTTTATTCTCCTCTCTCTCTCTATAGAAATTCAATTATCGAATGCGAATTTCTGTTTTTTTCTGCTCTTTTTCCTTTCCCTTTTTGGAATTTATTTCCTTTTTCTGTTCCCCCCGTTTCTGTGATTCCGCTTCGCATGTTTTTTTGTTTCAGCCAAAAGCATCCCAAGACGAACTTTCAGCATATCAGCATTTATTTGCTGTTGATTTATGCAACGAACACGCCCTCATACACCTCCCTTAAGCCCTACCGCGTTGCCCACCCCACGCCACCAACCGAGCCCATTGCTAACAATTGTCGTTGCTTGCCTGAGTGACTGCCAGCCTAGCCGCCTGGATGGATGAATGGCTCACTGTTTCACTGCCTGTCGACATTCGAACATCGTTGTTGGAATATTTGCCAAGTATGCTGATTGAATTTTTTCCAGTTGACTAAATGATATCAAGGATATTTGTCAGGACACAGGCCGCCCGGCAGCAAGGCAGCTACGCGACTCCTGGGAACAAGTGTCTTCAAGCCTAGCAGTAAAAGATTTTCGCTTTAGTTCTCCAATTGTCGAATTCTCGAATTGTACATAGTGTTTCCACTACAAATGCTGATTAGATTACAGCCAACGGCCAGTTGGAGCATTAAAACCCACACACAACAAAAGCCACGTAAATACAGAGAGCAAGGCTTCTTCTTCCTCTTGACTTCGATATTGATTGAAATAATCAAAAACTGCATATGACACTTGGTTCAAACCTTAGAACCATTTTCATTGAGTTGATAAAAAGAAACAAAAATTTCCTTGTTTTTAAGTAGAATGATTTATCCAAGATTTTCTATTTTCTTCAGATTTCTTTTGAAATTTCCCTAGTTCTGTTACGTTAAAAAAAAAAGTATATCTTATTTAAATGCTCGTTTTCTAAAGTATAATATATTTAGAGGAATAAATTGGAAAATATATAACATATTATACATGGTACTATTTGTGTGTCCACTACTGTAGGTACTTGCACCTGTCTACGAGTAATGTTCCTTTTTCATAAAATTTCGGGTGAATTTGAGTAAGAAAATTAAACAAATTGTTATTAAATAATAGATATTAGTAGGCGCAACACTTAATTTGCAATCAAATCGGATATATGGTTTAGGTTAACATTTTTATAGCATACTTATTGGGGCGCAGAGTTTGAGACAAAGCAATTTTTTAATCATTTTACCATTTACCTCTCTTTTTCCCCTTTTCTTTTTCTCTTTTTCTAATTGCTGAGGTGGCTGTCCTCTAAGTATTCAACTTTTCTGATTCCAATTATTTCTGCAAACAGAAAAGATTAGTAGCAAGTAACCTAATTAATTGTGGCTCTTGTTGATAATAATAAATACTATTTATACTTGATTTAAGACATAGAGTGTTAAAAGATTCGTTTTTTAAAGCTTTCTTTTCTCCTGGAGATCTCAGTGTTTAAATGTTTATGTTTTAAAAAACAAAATATACAGAAAACTATATTTTTCATTTGTTTTTATATTTCGATACACATTTGTCGGGTTTGAAGGGTTTATTTTTATTAGTGTGATTTTAGTGCTTAAACCTAATGAACTCTATTATTTTTTGTAATTTTTAAAACAAATGAAAAGCATCATTTAGGTTGCATACCAAGCATAGAGAGAGAGAGGCTACATGGGTATGAAATATGAAATGTACGCTGGAATTTCATTACAAATATCTAACTAACTATTATCCAACATGCAACCAAAACTCCTGCCTGGCTGTCTGGCTAACACTATTTATGATACGACAAACAAGAGGCCATGCCTTATGACACCCACAAGTAATCTCATTCGCATTCTGCAATAAACCATTTAGCATTCGCATCCGCATCCGCATCAGGCATCAGGCATCGGCATGAGCATGGATATCAGCCACCAGGCATCGTCATAGGGCAATAGGGCTTTCATATTGTCAATTTTCAATATTTAGACAGAGGCAACTACTACTAATAATCACGTTTGATAAACGTAAAGCGAGCATGCATTTTGCAAATATCCCATGCCTCATGCCCGATGCCACATGCCACATGCAACACAGGGGAGACAAGGGGGATACGGTGACGGGTAACGGGGACCCACATTCAATCGTAATTAACACTTCTGTTCCGTGAAGCAAATCGAGTGGGTTAAATACTTGCCAACTGCAACAACTGCACAACATTTACCAAACTCGCATCCTCGTTCTCGTCCTCGTCCTGTCATAATTAATATGCCCAACGTGCTGCAGGACTTCAGTGAACGAGTGATTGAGGATGAAGGGGGAAGGCCACCCCTCCCGGCCGTGGTGGTAAGGTGAGGGGTGTGAGTTAGATGAAGGGATGCTGGCGTGTCATAAAAGGCGTTAAATTGACACAATTGAACACACCCTTGAGATTTGTGTGTGCATGTGTGTGTCTGTGTGTGTGTGTGAATGATGCTCGAGGGTTTTCCAGTCGTTTGTTTGTTGTTGCTATGCTGTCCTTGCTCTCAGTTTCGAATGCATTGGCGCGTGGGCAGAGGCCAGGAACAGGAACGGCGCGGAAGGGGTAGGTGGAGGTGGTGCATGTTTAATCGGAAATGCCAACATCTTCATCATACGCCGCAAAAAAATCGCGTTCACATAGGGAATAGGAGTGATGACAAGTGGAAGGATATGCCTGTTGTTGTTGTTGTTTGGCTCATGCAAATATGTGTAACAATTGATATTTTACGTAAATATGCGTCGTCTCACACGGAAAAACGTGACTTGATTTGACGGAGTTTCATCGAAACTGAAATGAATGCCTCTTTGGCCCATAAGAAATGAAATGTTTATCTAAATTACGTAAGCGATTCAAACTGCGGTCGACAAAGGAACTGCAAAAATATTCAGTACTGATGATGTTTGCACACCTTTCAGCAAGGACTTAACCAAAAGGATGTTTTCACAAAAAAGAAAATCACAATATCTTTTAACAATAAGTGACAGGAAAGAACCTTAACAAGAATATATATACTTTATGGGGTCGGAAACGTCTCCTTCTGTGCGTTACAAACATCTGACCAATTTTATAATACCCTCTGCAAGGGTATAAAAATGCCAAAAAAAAAAAAAACGCGAAGAAAACTTAGTAAAAACTCAAGCTTCTGGGAAAATATCCTGTGGACTTATTGGGGAACGTCCTTAGGACATCCTGTAGACATTTTAGAAATGTCCATTGGACATCCTGTGGACATTTGACATAGAGTCCACTATGATGGTCCACAAGATGTCCATTATGGACATTTCCATTGGACATCCTGTGGCCTTTTTGGGAAATGCCCAAGTTGTTAGTGCCATTTGAAAAATGCTGAAATTAGGGAGAAGGAAAATGAGAAAGACTTTTTATGGCAGACTCTGGAGTCGCAATTAACAGAGCCAGGATAAAGACCAAGATGGAATTTAGATTCTATCTGGCACTTTGTCATAGCAAATAGGCAAGAAAGTCTTATCTAGATATTAGATATAAAACTAATTTAAATTTCAATTCAATCGTAGGTAGGCATCTCTTTGCGCGGGGGTCCCTTCGATCGCTTTGGCTATTAGAGGGGCTCTGATAAAGGAAAATAGCCTCCAAGCTTGACTGTCAAAACAGGCAAACAAATTGTGCAAATAAGTCGAGAAAATGTTATTTATAGTCAAACGATTTTCCATGATTAAATAACTCCCCCGGCTCTGGATTTGAACGAACTTCTGGTGAAATGACGCGAAAGTCTGCCACAAGTGCTTGGCGAGTGGGCGAGCACTGGTCGGCGGGAAGGGGTATAAAGCATTGACTACCAACCGCAATTGGTGTAGCAACTCCAAATGTGTCAGCATCGAGTTGCATATTAATGGCCTGGAGGTGTGCATGCCAATTGTCATGCGCTGAAATGCTTGTTAACAACGGCGATTGCTTTTGGGAAGCCCACTTGCCTACATGGCCCACCCTACCTAACCCCTGGCCACCACACTTGGCCGTTGAATGCTCCTAGTATCGAGTATCGTATAACCACTAGTGCCGAATGTGTCCAACTGGCCAGTCTCTATCCCACTTCTCTCACATTCTCAACACAGAACGCGAAAGGTTTCTCTCTGTTTTTAATCAAAAAGATGTTTCGCTCCTTTGGTAGTTCGCACACTCCTCCCCCATGGCAATAACGCCACACATTTGTAATGTTGCTTCTGTTTCAACGAACGAGCAGCGGACCAACAGACAGACAGTCAGACATACGGACGGAAGTTTCATCTTGCTGGCTTGTGGTGTTTCTCCTTCATCTCTTAGATGCACTTTACAAGTTACTTTAAGGCAATCAATTTGTAGTCGATATAGGGAGAAATATACGACGATGAAGGTGAGGGATGGGGACGGTAGGGAGGTGGTGGTGTGGAAGAGGAGGTCGGGTTGCGAAAAACCAATCAAAAGAGCGTTGCGAACGCAAATTGAACGGCAAATGGTTGCAAGATGATATTTCAATACTCTTCCACCTTTTGAAGACGCTTCCCCCATCCGCCTGCAACTTCCTCCGCCCGCCACCAACCTGCCTTACGCTCGGTTTGAGGCCATAAATTATCGTCGGGTGACGCCTGCGCGTAGTTTTCTTACTTTTTTGCAGTTATGATTATCGCGCCAGGTTCTTCTTTTAGCAGTTGCAGTTTCCATCTACCGCCCCTCCACCTCCCCGTCCCCGTTAGGCGCTTTGTGTGCAAACAAATGTAAAAAATTTTTAATTGACTTTTGGATTTTTTTGCGGTTGTTTTTTTTTTTGTTGTAGTTATGTTTTTGTTTTCTCTTGTGGTCTTCTTTTTTTCTCTCTCTGTTTGGCAGTTGCACTTTTTTATGGCCCCTCGCGTGCATGGCAGCTTAAAAGTTAATAAAACACGCCCAATGATAACAAGCCGCAAACAACAACGCATATATTGCCCCTGAGGTCTTCATCATGCCCATACACTGCAGTTAGGCTGATCCTCGCCAGTCAGCCGGCCAGTCATTCGACTTGGACGTGGTCATGGAAGGAGCTCTCAGTGCACAGCCTCCAAACTCGTAGAAAAACAATCAATTAAGCGCACAAGTAGCTGGCAGCAAAAAGGAAGCGGGAGCGCCATCACCATCCACTCATCCTCCTCATCATCATCATCATCATCATGATCATCTTTGGGGCTGGGATAGTTGCCCAGTGGCAACGACACGACTTTGATTCCTGCTTTTTAGCCGACTCGGAGGGGCTATGCCTGAGATTCTGACTACCAGACGGAAGTTTTATGGCCTGCTTTGGTAAAATTTATGTTACATTTTTATAGTTCAGTGTAAATTGACTTTTAAAATGCAAAAATTTATCATAGGAACGAACAGAAAGAAGGCAGAAGCGAACTTTAATTGCTTTTTTTTTTGGATTTTATTTTTTTTACTGTTTGTTGGCGGATTTCACCGGGGGTAGAGTGAAGTGGTGGCAACTCTGGCTAAAAGCTTTATACAGCCAAAAAAGCTCTAACGATAACCATCTGCTGTGTGATACAAAAATACAACCCTCAAGAGCAAGTTAAACGATATACTAAAGTAAACTCTTTGATGCCCTTCAATCAAATGATCAAATCAAGAAATCAGAAATATTTTAAAGGGCACAACAATATAATGAAAGTCCTTGATTAAATACTTTTTACGCCCCTTTGAGATGTGATGACAATTTTAGGTATTTTCCTATTCAGAAATTCTTAAAGTTGGAATCAAATGATTGGAGCATTGACTTTAACCTGAGCTAAGCATTCTATGGATTTCATTTCTCTTTAGTCTCGGGGGTACAATTTATTCGGCTGCTTTTCCTTAATGACATTGGGCTTATGCCCTTAGAACAAATGAGTGTAATCAAAACATAAACGCAAAAGCTTTTCAAGTATCAAAACATTTGGTCTCACATTTAGACCTTGGCAGTCGGATTTTTTCCCACATACGTATAGTTCCTCCACCTTCTTCTAGGGGAGTGCAGTGCAATTTGACTTGTCTTGGCAAAGCTTTGGCAAAACTTTTCATTTTAGTGTCTGAGTGCGGCAAATTAACCACTCATACCATACCGAGAATACATCAACCCCCTAGAGAAGAAACTTCAACACACAATTGCATGACGAAACAACCGCGACGCTTGAGTCAGTCGCCTCGTCAGTTGCAAGAAGTAACACCAGCCACACACAAGCAGCTTGTTGTGTGTTAATAGTGGAGCCCACGGATAGAAACTACAGAAGGAAAAATCCATAAATTGATTGAGCAGCAGCAGCAGCGCGGAGACAGCACCACAGTTCTTGTAGTAGGAGGAAGAGGAGAGTGGGTGATTATGCTGCTAATGTCCACGGTCAGGACAATGGCGGGCAAATGGGGCTGCTGCCGACGTACCTATGAAATGCTAATGGCTCCAATAACACCGAGAAATCTAAGAACCACGGCTCTGCTGACAAGCATCTATCAATTGGTGAGTAGTAAACCCTCCTACACCTCCCACCGCCCACACCCACAAGACTACACCTTACATATATAAGAAGTATGAATCAGGCGGGGCGCAGCGCACAAGTCCGCGCCTGGCACGCAAGGGGGAGGGAACTCCCCCCGCAATCCAA
Organism: Drosophila paulistorum; assembly: GCA_018152135.1. Lineage (NCBI taxonomy): Eukaryota > Metazoa > Arthropoda > Insecta > Diptera > Drosophilidae > Drosophila > Drosophila paulistorum. The sequence continues at coordinate 17,775,768 of JAECXG010000606.1, read as the reverse complement.
GGCGTACCAACTAGGTACAGCCGCCAGCCCCAAGAACAAAAATTTTGCACTGGATATGCAAAGCCATACCCCACTGGACTGTTTTGTTGAGAAAAGCCCCGCACAGAAAAGAGATCCAAAGGGCGGCAATTTCACGCACGCCCCCCACCACTCCAACCCCCAACCGTGAGGAGAGGGGAGAAGCGGCGTACGGATGGGCCAAACAGTGCAATGCGTCTGCACTATTATTCCAGGATAGGAAATGTGCCAGGACGAGCACCCTTTTCTGAAGACTTCAATGCTTATGTGGGAAATGTTGCTCTCTTGCTGACTAAAACCAGTTGGGAATCACAAGGGCACGGCAGTGGAAAAAAAATTTTGCATTGCCCTCGAAGCTTAAGATCAGTATTTTTTTTGTTTTGTTTTTTATTTCTCTCGCAGTTGATTGCCCACTGCATTCTGTTTTTGGTCCTATTATGCTTGGCCCATGCAGAGCAAATGCGCCATTTGCTCGATTTGGATATATTGGATCAAAAGGATAATGGCTTCTACAACATGTCACCATTTCACAATGATTTGCGGCTGCAGACAGCTGCCCAGTTGGCCGATGCCACTGAGAATGCTCTCTACTTTCTGGCCGTGGTCACCGGAATCTATGCCCTGAGTGCCATTGCCCTGTTCTTTGGTGTCTACAAGAATATCCCGGGTCTGATTGTACCCTGGCTGGTGATTGAATTTCTCGGAGCGATTGCAGTCGGTGTGCTCATTTTTATGTTAAAGGATACGAAATTACCCATGATTTTTGGTGGACAGTGTGCTTACTGTGAGTTTTGGTTTTGTGTAATTGATTTGACCAAAAGGATCTGAATTTGCTTGAGTATCCTTTCAGTTGTCATCTGCTATACACTGCTCTGCATGGATGGATTCAAATGGTATGTGATGCATAGTTTCTATCAGAGTTTGCGTACCATGAACAAATTACGAGAGATTGCCACTGTGGCCATTCCCTGTCCAGCGCCAGGAGCTGTAAGTGATACCAAATATATACTTACTCTATATATGTACCTATATCTTATACAATTTCTAATTTCTAATTAGATACCCTATCATTTTCGACGAGAACACATGTATTTGGGTAGCAATGGCTATAAGCATATATTAACCGAATCACCCGATGGACAATGTTAGATCGATTCTATCCCAACCTCCCTCCAACTCCTCACATACGCAGCATACGATCCTGCTTCTGGCTACTTCCATCAAGTGTCTTAAAAAACAAAAATAATTAATAATAATATAATTTAACTGGAATGTGAATGTGTGAGTCTGTGTGATAAAATACCTAAAAAAAAGAGAGATACTATTTTAGATAGCCAAAAATGATGGATGGATAGCACGATCTAATCAGATCAGGCAAATTGTAATTCATCAACCGACCTATTCCTTTTGTTTTGTATGGTAGAGCTTTTGGCCTTTAACTATGAAAACTATGTAGTTTGTAAAATACGTTAAATGCAACATTCAAAATAAAGTTGACAAATATTAGAAAAGCAAAGAACGAAAAACAAAAAGTAACAACAAGCATGAATAAAAAACAATTTACCTGCCCCGGAGTTGAACCAAGGCCCTTGACTAGTCAAGTTCAAAGCTCTATGTGCCAGGCTAAAGGCAAAAGCTTTTCACGCGAGACTAACTTAAAGCTTAAGTGATGAAAGCAGGGCAAATTTCAAGCAGTTTCTAAGTTGAATATTTTATTTTCTACAAGCAAGAAATTTCATTATTTACTCTCTCTCTCTCTCTCTCTTTCTCTCTTTTATCAACCCCTTCGTCCGGCCCGACCTTGTTTAACTGTTGGCGTTGCCATTGTTGTTGTTGTTGCTGCTCCTCTCATTGTGGCCATTGTTCCTGCCGTACTGGTCGGCCCCAGCAAGGTCATATCGTTGTCCAGACTATCCATTAGCATGTCAACCACTGTAACATTCGTACTGGCCTCACCATCACCCTTATCTGTGGGTATACTGATCTGAAATTGCAGCAAGACCACCAAATAGGTAACCATTGTGGTAAGCAAGCCCTTGAAGAGACTTCGATTCACATCGAAGAAGCCACCGCAATTGATATTGGATGGATTCATTTCGGTGGCCCGCAAAAACATATTGATCTCTGTCTGGGCATCGGAATTCATCCAATTCAGCTCGACCATTAGGAGTTTCTTTTGGAAATTCGTACGTACATTCACACTGGCATAGTGAGCCTCATCGCAGATATAGAAAAGTAAACCTATATTCCATAGAGCTGTAATGGTCAGGCCAATATCCTTAATGCCAAAGCCTTCCGAGAGCTGAGACATGAGGCCATAAATCGATAGTGTGATGATAAAGAACAGATATAGACTCATGAATACGAATGTATAGCACATGGCATTGCCAGTATCACGGGTTAGTTTGCTCAAGCGTAGCCACAGGACACGATAATCGGCCACCATAGCAGCTGGGCCCACATGCTTCAAGGCCTTCTGGAAACGTTCGGCCAATAAGTGGGCCGTATTGCTCATTGCCTCGCATATGAGAAACCACCAGGCACCCAACATGGCTGTCAAATTGTCCAGAATGCAATAGGGCACCACCTGATTAATATTCAAATCGGACATGGTGATGTGTGTGATCACAACAGAGAGAACCGAAAGGATGGGCAGAATAATGGCAATATATAAGGCCTTCTGGCGCAAATGCAAGGGCAAACTGTGTCCAGAGATCTGATAGTATAGGACCTCAAAGTCATCCCAATCGTTGAAGAGGCGTGCAATTTTCTTGGCCTCCCACCACAGGATCGGTATTATCATAATGGGTAGGATGTTAACCAGAAATAGATAAGCAATAACGGCCTCCTCGAAGGGACCACTGAGGGAACGTACCACATGGATGCGATTGTTGGCCACATATCCCACATAGCACTGAAAGAAAATTGTGTAATAAGGACATTTCTTTCGATAACAATCCAATTAACTGCTACTCACCGCCAAGAGCATGAAGAAAACAACTGAATAGAAAAATGCAGCCGAGTTTATTTCGAATTTAGCCCTGGCTGGTCCTCGTCTAACAATGGGTAGAACTCCAATAATCCGTAGAAACCAATTAACCGGAGCTATGTTCCTGTAGAAAACGCTCTAAATATAATACAAAAAAAATAAATAATCATGTATAAATTAGTTTATTTAAATTGTCTTACTGGCGTAAATTCCGGATTATTTGATCCGGTACTAGCCGTACTCTTTTTCCTTTCAATTGGCGGCGGTTGATAGTCACTGTCCAATCTCTCGGCCAAGCCTATAGAATACTTGCGCACTCCATATAAATAGGCTTGGGCATTTGCACTATTAATGGGCTTGGCATTCAAAAACACCGCATCTGGTTTTTTACGTCTATAGTAGTTGGCCATTCTCTAAAAACTGTGAGGAACACTTCATTGTCCTCGGCCTTTTTGGCTACCAGACATCGATCATTAAAAATTGATAGCCAATATCAACGCCTCTTTGTTTGTTTAGTATTGACATTGCTGGTAAAGTTTCCTAGTTTCCTGTTGAATTGCTCTTGTTTGTCTTTTGCATGCATTAACCTTAGCCTGGTGTCCCACTTTCAAAATTTGTGTCAATGGCGCGCATGTGTTGAGTGTCACGTTTTACAGCACTGCAAATTTGCATTGTGTTGAGTGTTGGCAAGCATGACAGATTGAATTTTGAACCAGTATTATTGGTCTGTGGTGAATAGTCGTTCAAGCGATAGTCTCGTTATTTAACACATCACTAGAAAGCAGAGAAAACAGAAACTTTTGCACTTCGCAAGAAGTTAAAAAAAAAAAGGAAGAGATAGAAATTCAACAAGATGGTCGACTACAGCAAATGGAAAAACATAGAGGTAACTAGAAGTTGAATAATAACAAAAAGAACAAAGAAGTCGAAACCCACCTGTGTCGCTCACAGATTTCCGATGATGAGGACGACACACATCCCAACATTGATACGCCTTCGTTGTTCCGCTGGCGGCACCAGGCACGCGTGGAGCGCATGGCCGAAATGGAACAGGAAAAGGATGAGCTGAAGAAGAAGCGTCAAAGCTATCAAGCTCGTCTCATTGATGTGAAGCAACGCATCGGAAAGAAGGAGGGCGATGATACCGCACTTAAAGTGAGTCAGAGATCAATACTTATCTGATTAACTTAACAATTAATCATTATTTGAACTCGGTGCAGAAAGAGCTGGAGAAGATCGAAAATGAAGGCAAAGAACTGGATCGCATTGAGAATGAGATGCTTAAGAAAGAGAACAAGACTCCCTGGAATGTGGACACGATAAGTAAGCCCGGTTTCGAGAAAACTGTCATTAATAAAAAGGCGGCGCGTAAACCCGACGAGAATCTGTCCGAGGAAGAGCGCGAGCTGCGCATGAAGCAGTTTATCAAGGAGAACGAATCACTTTGCAAAAAGTATGGAATGTTCCGCAAATACGATGACTCCAAAGATTTTCTCCAAAAGCATTCCCAGCTAGTGTGTGACGATGCAGTCAACTATCTGGTCATTTGGTCCATTAACCTGGAATTGGAGGAGAAGCACGAACTGATGGCCCATGTGGCGCATCAATGCATTTGCATGCAATACATTTTGGAGCTGGCCAAACAATTGAATGTGGATCCCAGAGCCTGTGTCAGTTCGTTCTTTTCGAAAATTCAAAACTGTCTACCTGAATATCGTCAGCAATTCGAGACTGAGATCAGAGACTTTAAGGAGAGGATTAAGAATCGGGCACGGGAGAAGATACAAGAGGCCATGGCTCAGGCTGAGGAGGAGGAGAGACAAGAACGCATGGGACCTGGTGGCTTGGATCCAGCTGATGTATTTGAATCCCTGCCAGATGTAAGTCCATCTACCTACTTATTGCCATGTCAATTCTAATTACACAAAAATCGTTCCCTATAGGAGCTTAAGGCCTGCTTCGAGTCGCGTGATGTGGAACTGCTGCAAAAGACCATAGCGGCCATGCCGGTGGATGTGGCCAAATATCATATGAAACGGTGTGTAGACTCCGGTCTCTGGGTGCCAAACGCTGCTGATGCAGAGGCGGCAGCTTCTTCTGCCAGCGGTGTGGAGAAAACTGACGATGCCAAGGAGGAGAGCGCCAAGGAGAAGGAAGAGGGGGTTGCTGATGCTGATGAGACCAAGGAAGAGCCAATTTACACTGGTGTCAGCACAGAAGATGTTGATTGATTGCATGTACCGCTTATAGCATTTCTTTCTTGCAAGTTCCATCAACAGGTCTATCGTAAGCTTAATTCTAATCTGCTAATCTGTATCTCCTCCCCCACAATCGCATAAAGCTTGAGTTTAGTCGTTTTGTATATATAATTTTTGAATGAAATCAGAGCGAAATTCTCAGTACTCTGTGCCTATCCAGCCATCATATATCATACAAAAACAACAACATAAATAAATAAAAAAAAAAATATATAATAAAACCAATTAAATATTCTAACGAAACGAATAGAAAATTCATCGAATATTCTAGATTAAGTTGACTTCGCGCAATGAATCGACTGGAACTGGACTACTATGCCGTTCTGGATATGCCCAGATCGGCGACTAAAGAGGAGCTGGCCCTGGCCTATCGCCGTCTGGCTGTGCGCTTGTGTCCCCATCGAGAGAAACAGCATGAGCAGGATCTAGTGCCATTGGCCCAGGAGGGACGGCTCACTCATCTCTCGCCCATGGGTAAGATGAAGCAGTGGGCCTATATCAATATGGCCTATGATGTCCTGGGCAATGAGCTTAACAGAGCCGTTTATGATAGATACGGTGAAGCTGGACTCTTTGAGGGTGTAATGCTGCCGAATGGTTACTTTCATCCCTACCAATACCATGGTGATCACATGAAGGTTTACTCCCATGTCTTTGCCTCATATTCCCCATATGCTAATGTCATCGATGCTATTACGAATCCACCCAGTTTGTATGCATCCCGAGAGCACGGCATTGGAGTACGCACCAAAGATCCAAATATAGAAAGGATTTTGGCCTTGTCCCTAGAAGAAGTGCGCTCCGGTTGCCTAAAGTTGATGCATGTGTGGCGTCAAGAGATTGTAGATGCAAAGGCATCTAAAATGGAAAAACGTAAGCGCACACTTAAGATTCACATTCATCCGGGCACTACGGCCGGCACACGTTACTGTTTTAAGGAAGAGGGTGATCGCTACCCGACCAGCATACCAGGTGACATTATTTTCATTACGGCCGATAAGCCGCATCCAGTATTCCAGCGCCGGGATATGCATGATTTGGTATATCGCTATGACATTAATATATCGCAAGCCCTAACCGGATTTAGTTTCATGGTCAATACGCTGGACAAACGCAAGCTAAAGATTGTCATTACCGATGTTGTCTATCCAGGATACACTAAGATTGTTCCTTTAGAGGGTTTGCCCAAGTGCCGCAATTTGGATGCTGTCAATGCCATTAAGGAGGCAAATGCAAGTATCAATGAGTTTGGTGATCTACATATTGAATTCAATTGTCAGTATAGAAAAGGACATAGATTTCATTTCAAATGATTAATAACTTAATTGATCCTCTAGATATATTTCCCAAATACTTGACTCCCGCCATGAAGACTATGACTCGAGACTTTTTTGCCGAATTCCGTAAACTGGAGTTGGAACTGGAGCAGGAGCAGGAAAGGCAATTGCAATAGATGACCTTGAATAAGTTGACTAAAATAAAATACGTTTTAAATTGTTAGTGCAAAACTGTAGGAAACTTTTTTTTCCCCATTTTTTGGCAAGGTAAGCCAAGCATTAATTTTAGAGACGCTGGTAATTACAAATTGTAATAAATGTGAAATAAAATTTGAAAATCGATTACTTATCGATGTTAGATGTGACCCTTTGACGATAAGTTATCGATGACAAGATGCGATAGCGATAATTACTCAAAATTTGCTATATATATTTCTTATCGACTAGTCGATAAATCACCACTGTTGTATAGTAAACAAAACGCGAATGCAAGGCGCAACTTGAAAGTTGCTGTGAGTGTTATAATTGAAATATATTACTTGAATATTAATTACGACGTATTTCCATATTCGGAAAGAAACAAAAACACAAGAAAAAAAGAAAGGTGGCCGCCGCAGCGAATACGAAAAAGTGAATGTGCTCTCGAGGTACATAAACCAACAACAACAGCAAACGAAAGAAAATTCTTCTCAAACCGGTCGACACGCACATATACATGCATACATCTTCTTTTTTCTGTTTTTTTTTCTTTTTCTTTTTGTAAATGAACGTACACACAAATGCAAATGCATGCAAAAAAAAAAATGTTATTTTCGTGTGTGAAAGACATTGAAAATTGTGAAGCAAAACAAAAACTATAATAACATCTTTCATCTCACCCTCACACAAGCACACAACGAGAATCTCGTCATTGCCGCTTTCTGCCAAGAAGAAAACTTCTTTTGCGTTCGCGTGAATTGCAAATTGTTTTTGCAAACAACACAAGCAGCAGCAGCAGCAGCCTCTCAAACGCCCGCCTCCCCCACACCACACACAAAACTTTTCATCGCCATCAATCGCTCGCTCTCTCTCTCTAACCATTCCCGGCATCACCCCCGCCGCCATCACCTTGGTACGTGCATTTAACGGTTGTCCTAATTTTTGGTGTGGAAAAGCGCAAACAGGACACAAAATTTGGTTCATCTCCCTGCATTTTTTTCCTTTACTTTTGGGGGCGTGTCAGCAGCAGCAGCAGCGTAAGGGTGCAGAGATAAGCAGCATATGAAGAAGTGCAATATGTGCGAGAAGAGCTCCTGCTGGAGGTGAGTATAGAGAGAATGCAAACAAATCAAATTCCAATTATCTTTCCGCCACTTCACCCTTCTCCTCTGTACCACCACCCTCCCTCCCAGCCAACCTCTTTACCGCTATTTATTTATGTAGTTTGTAGTTTGAAGAAAGCAGCCGAGGCCGGGCCACGGCCCCATTTATTGACTTGTCTGTTTTTCTCTTTCTGCTGATGTTGGCTTCTGGCAGCTACCCCAGCCCCACCCCCTTGTTTACCCGTTTGCCACTGCACAGTGGCACAAATTTAATAGCCATGCAACACACACACACACACACAAAAGTTGATCAATCCTTCAGGCATATTTTTAAGGACTTTTTGTAAGAGAAGGTAAAAATACACCAAAAAAAATTCCTTATACTGTGATGAGACCCCACAAAAATACATTTTTATGACAAAACCAGTTTTCAATGGACTACAAGTAGTAAAATATGTCAAATTTGTGTTTCTAGTTTATGTTTACAAATGTTAACCAAAAAAGTTGGGGGAAAACAGATAAAAAAAAGGTTTTCCCATGAACCGATGCAAGAAAATAATAGTTATCACCACGAACTATAGTATATACATACATATATACATGAATCAAGTGTTTCTTATTAGAAATGAATGCGGCCATCCGCTTCTTATAGGGAAAGAATTTTCAATAGGAGTTCCATTGAACTTCTTATTGATTAGTGAGTGAGCCATTGATGCAATTGCAATTATTACATGGTTTTAGTTTATATTAACAAATTGAAACCGCAATAATGACGTCCAAACACACAGACACGTATAAAAGAATGGTTATGGTTGAATAGTTTGGATGCGCTTGGCTTAGTCCTTTAATATATGTATGTACATTGTATACATTTTTGATTGAAAACAAATGGCATGAAACCCACTGCACATGCTCTGCTGCCGTGCTGTGGCTGCGCTGCGCTGCTGTGCTGCGTTGTAGGCTTTGCACGTCTCTTCTACATCTATTATGCCTTTTGTATACAAATGGCGCACTGTTGTTTTTATTATTGTTGTTGCATTCCACTTGCTCTTGTTGCTGTTGTTGTTGTGGTTAATGTTACTTATAAATATAGCAAATGGATCTCGTTTTGTTTAAATTAGGGCAGTTAATAATACAACTCATTTCATTTCCCTCCACCTTCTCCTCCTTCCGTCCATCCGTCCGGTTGCAGTAAAAATAATCGAAAATATTTGTTGTCTCTCCTTTCTCGCTCCACCCTCAACCCATCACTCACTCTCTCTTTCTCTCTCTCTCTCTCAAATACATTCTCTATGTATGCAAGTCCAACCATATGTAGGTAGATATGCTTATGCTTGTGTGCCTCCTGGCTGGCCACCCACTTTGGGTCACGGCAGCTGGATAATTTAATTAACGTACATATACTCTTACCCTTCAGCAACATTCATTGTGTGTGTGTGTGTGTGTGTGTTGGCTAATTAAATAGATATTTGTAAATCTTAAAATTCAATGGGCATGCCTCAATAATTTGCCTTTCCCTTTCCGTTTGCGCCACACTGCAATGTTTTGTATGTTGCAGGTGAATATTCATTTGAATTCTTTCTATGTATTCCTGATCAGCAAGTCCATTTCTGTTCGCCAATCATTCTCAGTTTTTAAGCTGAAGCTATAGGTTGAATAACTTTCAGATCGAAAGGACACAAATGTCTTTTGGGGAAGGGTGGGGAGGCAAATAAGTTTTCCCATGACCCAGTTAAAAACAGCAAACAGTACACACCTAAAGAAAAAAAGCAAAACAAAAGTATACAAAAACTATATTGATAGATCTGAAATTACCTTATAGTAACATAAAATTGAAAGTTGCTTAATTCATTATGGTTAATATACTTTATATTTTTGAATTCTTTCAGTATGGGCCTCATTAAGGCGCTGAAAATCGGGCAAAGATTGCTGTAAGAATTCAAAAGAAGTTTTCAAATCTGCAGCAGCAGAAGAAGAAGGAGGAGGAGGAGGGATTTTGCTCAAATGTCGTCATCAAACGGCGGCATTAATAGTGCCACAAATGGCCGTAGTGGGAGCACTGGGAGTGCCAATATCAATCTGATGTCTGGTGTGGCAGGTGGTGGAGGAGGAGGAGCAGGAGCAGCAGCTGCAGCAGCCTCAGCCAGTGCATCAAAAATACTACCCGACTTAAAGACGCAACGTAGCAATAGTGGCGGAGCAGGAGCCGGAGTGGGTGGAGGTGGAGGTGTTAATGCTCTGGCCTTGACCCATCGACGTGATAATTCCCATGTGGATTGCCCAAAATTGGAAAAAATTTACACGTATGCTCCGCCTCAAAGTAAGCTAATGACCAGAAATGATCAAGACGGTTATCTGGTTTATTGTGATGGCAAATTGCATTCGGGTACGCTTCAGAGTCTAATTAGCCACATGGTGCCCAGCCATGAATATTATCCAGATGAAGCCTATGTGTTTGCCTTCCTCTTGAGTGCTAGACTCTTTATACGGCCGCATGAGTTGCTTGAGAAGATTAGCCAAACGTGGGAGCAGCAACAGCAAACGGCAACAGCAGAGGCTGCTATCGGTGGAGGCGGAGGCACCGATGTGGTGGATGATGCTGGTCAGGGACCGCAAGGATGCCATAATATACATTTAACAATTAACTCCGCCTCGCCCATGACTCACCGGAAGGGAACAACAACAACAACAACGACTGCTACAAATTTGGATCCAAAGCCTCAACAACGGACGTGTACCCAGAAATCGGCCCAGCATTGCATACGCCTGTTATCCGAGTGGATTGAGATATTCCCCTATGACTTCAGAGATGAGCGACTAATGCAGCAAGTTCGCATTTTGGCCAGAAAGTGTGTCTACATTGACAACTCATTGGGCAAACAGGTGTCGCGTATACTTCAGTTGCTTGTCTCGCGGTTGACTGCTTTAGAAAAATATGAAGAATTCCTACAGCAATTGGGCAAGCAGCAGGAGGAGCAAGTGCCACCGACTCATAATCATCACCAGCAGCTTCAGCACCATCATCATCATCATCATCATAATCCCTTTCAAACGTTTCTCGGCAGCAGTAGCAGCAGCAATGGCAACTCCTCGGCTGTAGGAAATTCTACTGGAGGTCCTTCCAGTGGTCTCCTAAATGCTGGCCACTCGAACTCATCGAGTGGCAACAATTCATCAAATTCCGCCTCTACGACACCGCAGCCCACGGACGATGTCTTTGGGATTATGGATATTTGCCCAAGTTGTGCTTACTTAGCACATCAATTAACAGCCATTGAGTTGGAACGCCTCAGCCACATTGGGCCAGAAGAGTTTGTTCAGGCCTTTGCCAAGGATGCGGGTGGGAATGGAGGAGGTGGCGGAGGAACAGGAACAGCAGCAGCAGGAACGGCCTCCTCACTAAACGATATGAAAAAGACTCGAAATCTGGAATCGTATGTGCAATGGTTCAATCGTCTTAGCTATCTAACGGCTAGCGAGATTGTCAAGGTGAGTGTGAGCTCATTCGCTTTACAATTATCGACAAAAATCAATAAGAACTCTCTCCTCTCGCTATTTATCTCTACTCTCTGCTAGTATCCGAAGAAGAAGCAGCGAGTTCGCATTATTGAATATTGGATCGAAACAGCAAGGGAATGCTTCAATATTGGCAATTTCAATAGCCTAATGGCCATTATAGCTGGCTTAAATCTGGCACCCATTGGTAGACTTAAGAAAACGGTAAGCATTCAACTTCAATATGCAATTATTTATGCTAAACAAATGGATTTGTTGTTCAGTGGTCCAAAGTGCAATCGGCAAAGTTCTCTGTGCTGGAACATCAAATGGACCCAACATCGAATTTTAATAGCTATCGCTCAACGCTTAAAGCTGCCATGTGGCGCTCTGAGGGCGCCACAGAAGAACGTGAACGCATAATCATTCCATTTTTTAGTTTATTTGTTAAGGACTTGTATTTTCTAAACGAGGGTTGCTCGAATCGGTAAGACAGATCGAAAGAACTAATTAACTTATGCTTCTTTGTCCAATTCAAATTGATTTTTGCCCCCTTTTCAGTTTGCCAAACAATCATATCAATTTTGAGAAATGCTCGCAATTGGCCAAACAGGTCATGGAATTCAATGAATGGAAAAAGGTCTCATGCCCTTTCGAGAAATTGCCACATGTATTGACCTATTTGCAGCATCAGGCGGTGCTCAATGAGAACACCTTGGCGATGGCCTCCTTCGAATGTGAACCGCCCGAGAATACAGAGGAAAAGGATCGCTATAAAACTGTGAAAGCCGAAACGAAGCAACAACTATTGCAGCAATTGCAGCAGCAGCAGTAGCACCACGAGTAGGAGGGAAAGTAGGAGAAGGGGGAGGGATTAATACATCTTAAGCGCTTGCCATGTTTATTATTTGTATTTAATGTTTTTTTTTCCCAATGTGTGTCGTCTATTTTAGTCCTAAGGCTTGGGGAATAAGAGATTTTCGTGTAGGCTTTGAAAGCGATTTAGAGATTGATTAACTAATTAACAAACTACTTAAAAAAACAAAACACAACAACAAACAAATGATGAAAAAGGAAAACTGAATTTTTATTTAGATTACATCGCGGACACTTAAGTTCTCTGTAAGCATCTCGGTTGCCAGTAAAATCTTAAATTATTTTTATTATTAATCCTAAAAAGAAAAACTATATACATACATACATACATACATACAAATGTGTATGCGTGTATGTATGAATAATTACGAATTAACAAATGAACATATGTACTTAACGCATTTTGATTGTCGCAGCTAATTTTAATATAATTATTTATTTTTTCAATGCAAATTGATAAAGAAAAAAACAAACAAAAACAAAACAACATCTCTTAGGTAACCATTATATATTTGTATCTGTAAGTGAACAGTATTTATATATATATTTATATCCATTTACAAAAACAAAACAAAAAGAATAAGAAAAAACAACATTTTTTATAGCTAAATTAAATCTTTTATCGGGGACAATGCTTTTTCTGTCTTGACAAATTTTTAAAGCCATAGAACAAAGGCAACGCCGAACAGACAAAAACAAAAACAATTTGACTTTTTTCTATTTAAGGAAGTCTATTTTGTAATTTCTAAACCGAATTCTATGTACTGTACGGAATGGAATCATATAATTAATTAATTAACTATAGAGGGACTAAAACAACAACAACAAACATTATTGATTACAAAACGGCTTTTCAATAAAAAGAAGAAAAACAATTTAACAAAAGTTAATTCAAAATAACAAAACTTGTAAAATATCCAAAAACAAAATTGAAAATATGGTAATGAGTGGTAAGTCCTCTCTCTCTCTCTCTCTGTCTATTGTTTCACTTTCAGTCATTCTTTGTCTCTTTCCAATTCACTCATGGTTCTTTCTCTTAGTCGCTTTCTCTAGACTTCGAATTTCATTGTATTCAAAATGTGTTTGAAACTCTTACTTTATTCAAATCTATATTTATGAAATTTCTCTAATTGTTTAATTGATTTCATATGGAAATTAATTTTTAATTGATATATGATAAAAGCCAACGTCTGAAAACTTTATTAACTAATTGTAAGTATGACTTTATTTTGGATAAGATGTTAAAGCATTTAATTTTTACTAGTTGTAAGATAAACCATTTTGTTACAATTTAACAGCAAACAGGAAATGCATTAGCTTCCATATCAGGTGAGTTTGAGAATAGTTAAGCGTCTAACCAGAAGTAACTTGGTCAATACTAACAAAATATTATACTATGACATTAATCAAGATCTAACAACTAAAATGGGAAGATATACAGACAGCAAAATGATCAAGAAACAATGGACAAATTATGGAAACTTTCTCATAGGCATTAGAATAGCTCTAAACAACAATAATGGGTATCGAGGAAATAATAACAATAGGACTTTTGCAAACAATAATTGCATATATATATATATATATATATACAGCACAACAACAACTGTTCATAGGTCATAAAAAAATAATGCAAATTGAAACTTGAAAGCACAAACAATGGAAACAATGCAACAGAACCTACAATTACAGCACGTATTACAGAGAATACTAGAAACAATAACTTAAGGACACCAAAACCCACTGAATTGGAAAACTTTCAGACTCTTCTAGACAAGTACATAGATTTAACTAAACTTGCTTTAACTACTTGCCAAGTAGTTCTATATTATTTGGACAAAATAATCTAATAAGGTAACAAATCTTTAGCTAAAATGAAAAAAATTTTTCTTTTTATGAGCTCCGAGCAATAGTAACAATGATAATTTTCTTTTTCATTTTCTAAATAAGTATCCTTGATTTTTTAAATTGCGCGCTATCCCGTTAGCAGGAGGTTCGATCTGGTTCGACATTGGCGTCATTGGTTCGATGTTGGGACCATTTGTAAGACTTATCGGTTCGACTGTCACTTACTGTGAATGTTAAGCAACAGAGTGTTAACAGTGACAGGGATGTCAAATATCTTTGGGGAAAAACAACAACAATTTTTTTTGAGTCGAAGAAGGATATGGTTCACGATGCGGATAGAAAGGTCCGCAAATAATTACTAATTTTGTCGGGGGAAAAACTCAACCCAAATTGAAGGAACAATTTTTTTTTTGTTCTCCATTAAAAGTGACATCGTATGTGTGTACGTGTATGTGTGTGCGCGCGTCTGTGTGAGGTGGTCCTTAAAAAAAAAACAGAAGTGGAGCCTCCAAAGGATTTTTTGGCCAAAGAATAGAGAACCTGTTGTTGTTGATGCGCTGGGGGCAGCAGCAGCTCGGCAAATTAACGGTCGGAAAAATCGATTTTGTTGGTTTCATTTATTTGTTTTGGTTTTTCTTTTGCGTTTGAGAACAACAACAACAACCACAACAATAAACAGAAAAAAGCCACATCCTTGACTTGATGTCAGAACAATGAAAAATCATAATAAATACGCCAAATTGCCCCAAGATTTGGATTTGGATTTGAGTTATCAATGTGGCGATGATTTGGATTTACTGCCGGATACAGCAGCTGATATCGACCTAGATGTGGATACAAATGAGTTGCATTTGACTCTGCCTGCCGCCGGCAATCGCAATCAGGAACGATACCGGGACCAGAACCAGGACGACGGTGACGACGACGAGGACGGTGACGAGAACGACGACGACGACGACGAGGACGAGATTGTGTTCGCCAGCGGCGGAAGGCGTAGAGGATTGCGTCTAGCTTCAACTGCAACACGTAAGCACCAGCAAAAGCAACAACAACAACAACAACACCACCACCAGCAGCAAAAGCAACAACAATTGGAACAATTGCACAGCACGAAGATAAATAAAATTTGTGGTCTCGGCAGCGACAGCGTTATCGAGGTGAGTGGGAGGCGTGTGGGAGTCAATACAATTAATTAATTGCATTTCCCCCCCATTTCGTTTCTTCTTTTCTCTTCTGTGTTTCCTTGTCGAAGTGGGTATTGTCGAGGCAAATATTGTTGAAAAGTTGCAGTTTATGATCTCTTTTGGGGGAATGATAAATCCTACCGAACCCACCCACCAAGAGCACTCTGCGAATTCGTATGAATGAAGTTTATAAAATATATACAGTAGAATCCGGTTATAACGATGCTCAAGGGACCGACGATTTTCGTCGTTATATCCGGAACACGTACTAGCCGGACTCAAGTTCACTCATCGGACTTCGCACTAACGTTTTAAGCGGAGTCGTTATAACCGGATTCTAGTGTACGGCTATGAAATGGGGCTTAAAATAAACTTCTTTTGCCTTTGGCTTTGTGTTCGGCCCTGAACATTTGAGAACTTTAGAATTCGTATATGATAACTCATTTTTCCCATATACTATTGTATATTTCTTTTGTCTGTAAAATTTGATTTAATTGTTTAGTAGTTGACCACGTTTTCTTTAGACCCCCAGCAATGGACCAAAGAAAATAGGAAGAAGAAAGTCTCTTTAGAAGGATAAACTGCCATAAATTTCATTGACTCCTAATGTTCCCTTATTTTGACGAGACTTAACCCGTTTCAAATCATAAAAATCTTAAGAATATAGTATCCAAGTACATTTAATACATTCTCGATCGTCGTGGCCAGACAAATTGATTTAGCTATGTACGTATAGAAGAATTTGTCTGCTTTATTCCTTCAAATTCCGGAAAAGTAATTATTTATGCTAAGGTTGTTTTTGACATTTTCATTTTTGGTTATCTAATCATTTGAACGTGGGACGCAAAAAAATGAACACCTGACCCTCCCGGTTAATGTAAAAATAAAAGTGAATGACATGCGACAAGTCTTTGTCCTGCCAAAGAAAAAATTGTAGAAAGAAAATCAGGGAAAATTCGAACGGAAATAAGGAAAACACAGACACACACACAAGGCAAAAGAAAATGCTAAAGAACAAAGTAAAATCAAACGACAAGCATTGGATAAAAAAGCCAACAGAATGGAAAAAAATCAATATTAAGACAAGAACGTACACTCTTGTCTGTTCACCTGGCTGGGCTTTAACCCACAAAGAAAGACAAGAACACACCATCTCCTTGATATCCTTAAAGCTTATACACCCTTACTGACTGAAAGATCGCCGTAAAATCCTTATCTAATAACTGTAGAAGACTACAAGTTGGAAATTACATGCATATCTTTTCTCTAGATCTTTCACTTTTTGTTATTTATGCCCTAGAAAGCCAAGATTTCAACAAGAAATTCTAACAAGAAGTTCATTTGCTAAATTAAGCGTTAAAGCGCAACTAATTTGAATGTCAGTGTGAAATGCTGCAATTAATACCTCAGGCGAAACGACGACTAAGACCACAAGAGAAAGAGAGAAGAAAACAGAGAGAGAAAGAGAGAGAGGAGGATGGATAAAAAGATTACTACAATGAATTTAAAATTAAGGCACTGGGACGAGCAAAAAAAATCTCATTAACTGAACTTAGAACGAAACGTCATGGAATAGTTGGTTGAAGACTTTAACAAATGTTTTCACACATTTACTTTTAGACTGTCTGAAAATCTCAGTCTACATACACACACACACACAAACACACACCTGCAACCAATAATCAATAGGAATTCATTCGGCCACGTACTTACGACGATTTTGTTTTGACCTTGTTGGCTACTGAGCCAACTAATACTGAGTTTCGAGAATTGATCAATAAGTAATTCAACCTTTGCCCTACTTCCATTCTACAAACATATGTAACTTAAGTGCGTGAGGTTTTTCTTTTGAAACGTAATTAACATTAATAATTTAAACAAAAGTTTAAAAGCCCTACAAAAGGCAAGGCATGGTTAGTAATCGATAATATATAAAGACCTTATTACTAAACGATATCCATCTAGAAGCAGTTTAAAAATCGTTTTTTAATTGTGCCCTGTATCCGAAAAGTGCTTCATATGAACCTTTTGTGCTTGATTCCAAGTAAGTGTACACGTTTTTGTACTTACTAATGTGCATACATACATATAGATATGCAAATTGATATATCCGACAGCTGACACATTGACATTTCATAGTTAATTAATTGAGTGTTGATATACAATGCGACAATAAAGTATGTGAAATGGCGTAAATTATGGCAGAAGAGACCTTAATTATAATGCGTAGCCACATTCATAGTTTTACATTCGAGGACGAGCATTTAAACAAATACAAAGTTTAATTATTTAATGTGAAACTTGAAACTCGAGATACACATAAGATTCTCGCGATTGGAGAGAAATTGCATTTGCTCCTTCTACCTTATAACGTTTTTAACGACCCTAAAGAAAACGTAATTCAGGAGTGTTAGATAAAATAGACAAAAAGAGCGAACTAGAACTATTAAATTTATCCATCAAACAAAGTTTAGCTATAAAAATGTCATAGAATACATTGCAGAGAGGAGGCCATCATAAAGGGAATTTGAAAGCAATTTAATACTGCAACAATGAATAGTTTTTTCTTCTTGTTTAATATACATACTAAGTGCCTTAAATAGTTGGTTAAACAATTTCACCTCATTAATTTTGTGCTCAATAGTTTTGTCAGTGGCGGGCGAAAAGCAAAAGGAGCAAAAATCACAAGTAAGCACACAAAACGGAAACGAAAATCACCCAAGCTCAAGTCCCCAACAATTAGACAATAAACAGGTAATACAAAAGGGAGGGGCTAGGGGGGGAATCGGAAAGCAGATTGGAGATTTTAATTGATTTCCCAGCAGCAGCAGAGGCACAGGCCAAATCGAAGAATTGTATCTGATTTTTGCAATCAATTATGCCAATCAGAAAGGACTGATCCAGGTGTTTCGGTTTCTCTCTGATTGTTGGTAATCAACCCGCATAAATGTGTAAATTAAACACCTCTAGGCATCGTCATCACATCAAGGACTGAGGGCAGTCATCCGCAACTCTTAGGAGAGCTCTCAAAAGTCGAGGACTGGCAAGCACTACATCCAAGTACACATCCAAGAACTTTCAACTACCCACGCGAAATGTCTGTAGATGCTCTCAAATATTGACATACATCACTATGTGACTGTGTGACTGTGTGTGACTGTTCCCCCAACGACCCAACGGAGAGCCCTTTTCAATTTTATTGTTTAATTGTGAATGGGTTAATTTTTGCCCCAATCCCCTCCTCAACCCCTTCATATTGAGGTACGTATTGTCGTCAATCATTGATTGCTCTCGATGGCAAACGAGAATTTCAAAAGGTACACAAGAGGCGGTCTCAGTTCTCTGTTTCCCTCTCCCTTTTTAAACAACAAAATTTAAAAAAAAAGCTGGTAAAATAATAGATATTGTTTATACACTCTAAGGCCTTTTCGGTTTTTCATAGGATTTACAATTGCTTTAGAGTTTTCAATGCTTATCAGGCATTGTCCACACTTTTACCTCGAGGATATCTATTAAGTTATTGATTTTTGCTAATGAATGGAGGAGTGTTAAAAACTGTTTTCCGACTTAAATACACTAAGGCCGTCGTTGCCCTTATTACTAAAATATTATATTTGAGCGACCTAAATACGTGCATATATAGGAAGAAAAGTCAACAGGACCAGCCCACTGAAAACCTATACAGAGCATGGGTGCAGGAAACAAGGAAGAAGGAAATGACTTAACCTTAACAAAGATTTTTGGCCTAGCTACACAGATTAGGCCTCAGCTTACAAGCCAAAACGGGGGAGAAAAAGAAGTCTAAAGATTAAAAACCAAGAACAACCGACACATATGCGGACAAGAATGTGGAATGAAAACTTGCTAAAAAGCCAACAGAGGACTAACCCCTGCAAAAAAAAAAAGAAAAAACCCTTAAATGGGCCTTTGTGTTTAGATCACAGCAAACAAAATAGGTAAAAAACCATGAGTGAGCTTTCATGTTTTTATACCATACACCCATAGGGTGAAATGGTATATTAAAGTCGCAAAAATGTATTTTTTTTATTTTTTTTTTATATTGTTTATTTACAAATATATATATGCATTTACTTAAACAAACAAAAGTGCTTATTTTACTACTATGGACACAGTCTCTAATCGAGCTCTCTGGTCCTGATTTAAATTTTAATTTCATTTTGTGAATTAATTAATCTTTACTTACTAAGGATAAGTACATATAATCGTAACTATTTTGAAAAGAAAACGAGAAAGGGAAATAAAAACTTTGCTTGAGATTTAAAACTAACTATCTTAACTAAGGGGAGAAGAGAAAAAGGACGGGGGAGACCACCAACATTTGCTGGCGGTATATATGGAGAGATTATTATCTAAAATGGATATGGTACAGTCGAATCTTTTATTTTGTTCCTTATGTTCTACTATTTTACAATTAGCCCTTCTGAAAATATGATAAATAATTGGAATACACAAATTGTTTTGGATATAATTGTTTTCGTCTAGGTATAGAAATATTTCTGGGGGAGCAAAGTAGGTGTGACTTTCGAAGAACGGGCCTTTCATTAAGGTATTTTCCGAAATATCTAAACATCTTCTGACATGGTTTCTTATCAAATTTATTATCTATACGTCGATTCTGCAAATTGCTGCTGCCTTGTAAAGTACTTCGTTTGAGTAAAATTTAATACACATACTTTTGGGAGTTTTGTACAAGGATGTACAGGCCCTTAGTATTTTCCTTTCAAATTTGCGAACTCTTTCCATATAGGAAGGAGATATATTCCACCGTGTAGGGCAGCCATAGGTTAATATCGGCCTGATCAGCGCTTGGTACATAACTATTTTGACTCTACTACATAGAAGCCTAGACGAGAACATACTTTTGTGTAAATTAAACGCTTTATTAGTTTTTTTGATATGCTCATGATAAAAGAATCTATTCAGTATAATCCTCAAGTACTTTACTTCGGCGCATGTTGGAATACAGGTGGGGCCTTCGTAGTTGACTATCCTAAACTGAAAGGCAATTCAATCGGGTGAAGTAGCCAAAAGAGGGCGAAGGCGGAGAACGAGGAGGAGGAGTTTCAATCAAGCGGGCAATTTTCTGAGGATTCCATGCTGCTTCAGTTCTTATTTTTTTACAACCCGATCCCGAGCATAGCTTATCAGATAGCTAAGCACACCGATCACAAATGCAATTGATTCGAATTTGATGAAATTCCGTTGCTCAATGAGGGCGACTCGATCACAGCTTTTGGTGACAATTTCACCACTTTTACAACGTAGCACCTCCTTGTAATGGGTGTGAATGCATACGCCCAGACTTCGACTGACAATATCAAATTCAGAGCATGGCTGGCATTCCTGGATAATGGTATATGGTTCATTTTGCCAGCACATCGAATTATTCTCTATGACGAATTGCTGTTGTTCGCGACGTCTGGCCAGGCCGTCAGCTGCATAACGGGACTCAACAATTAGGACCACAATGGTGACCAGTCGGCGAGACGACTTACTTACTTCATTTGTTTTGGTGTGCAACTAAGGAAAAGGGAAAATATTTCAGCAGTTCCCCTAAAGTCAACTTCACTCTACGTATTAAAGTACTTCGTTTTGGAAAGTTTTGCTTAATCCGCATTTATCACGAAAAATGACTAATAGAACCTATTCAATCAGTGGCAGATCTAGCTCATCATTTTACTGGGGAAATCGGATATTTAGGGTAGAAATTGTGTAGTTTGAAGGGAAATCTCGGCATTTTGGATGGAAAATCATTCTTGAATATCGAAATTTGACCAGTTTCAGAGGTAAAATTTTCCGTTCCACCCCGAAGGATCCGCCACTGATTCATATACATATATCTATCTATCAGCGTTTTATGTTATGCCGAAAACGCTTCGATCAAATATATTGTATTATATTGCCTATAAACTTCCCATAAAGGACGATGGGTAATCTTCTTGAACTGCTTATTGAGTTTTTTACAAGAAAACCAAAAACACAATACAAGATTTTTACCAATTTTAGGAACTTGTAGAGTTTGTTGTTTTAATTTTGATCAACAATCAATATCATTAAGTTGTCATGGTCAGCATAAAATATTTTAACACTTAAGAGGGGAATATTTCAAAATTATAAATGCGGAAAAACTGGCAAACTTTCTGTAAATTTCATGCTACCCGGCGCTTGAATGTGTGTAAAAAAAAGAAAACGATTAAAGGAACACTGGGTAGAGTGGTAGTCGTTTTTGGGGACATGTTCCAAACGAGTTTGTAAAAACAGTGAAAACAATTAAAATGGCAAGAGAAATGGTAGGTGCGGGCAATCTAATATAACGGAAGTAGTGTGTAGTTTATCCACACACACAGGCACACACACACACACACACAGGCAGAGCAACAAGCTGTCATTTTGCTTTTGCCTTGCCTAAGCCTTTACCGTTACCTTTTGCCTGTCGAGTTTCCCGTACCCTGCATAAAATTTTCGCCTGACTCGGCAATCCCTCTGACACTCACTCTTCCTCCCCTGTGCTCTCCCTCTCTGTTGATATGTGCTGTCTGGCCAAGCTTTGGTTATGTCAATAATGTCAAAAAGGGAGAGAGAGAGGTATATTTCCATCTTCCTGTGTTTGTGTGTGTGTGTGTGTGTGTGCCTTATCAACAGCTGCAAAGCACACGAAAATTGTATTGTACGCCATTTTTGATGCGCATTTTGAGGAGGATGTTGATGTTGATGATGATGACGACGACGAGGACGATGAAGATGGCAGATGGGAAATGGCAGGAGAAGATTGTTGAAATAGTCAAATAGCATTTACGATTGAGTGGTGGATGGGTGTGGGTATTGCCCGCCCTTGACATTCCTCTACATTCACTCACATGCTCAAAATACCACAAAATTGAATTTATTAAATTTACTTTTTAACATCAGGTGCCCCCAAAAGTATGCAAAAGTCTTGAGTAATTTGGCAAACAAAAAAAAAAAAAAAAAAAAACCAAAAACAAGTCCTTTTAAACCTGCCCTTTCATTGCTTTGAAAAGCAACAGTTTAAATACTTTGAATCGCAGTTCAAAAGTGGAAAAAATGTGTACAGTCACGAGGGTTACCATTTGAATTTGCAGCTTTTCATTTTTCATTCTCTGAAGCTGATTAAGTGGAAAGCTCTAAAGAGAAAACATCACCACCTTTAGGATAATGTTTTTTGTTTTTCTGAGAAGGCTTTTTTATCAAACTGCAGGAGGTATCATCAAGCAACCTCCAAATAGTCATAAATCATGCCATTCAAGTGTCCTTGAGAGTAATTTTATTCCTCTGCTAAATGGTTTGGTTCAAGATATCAAATTTAATGAAAGTCCGTATCACAGCCGCCCCCCATAAAGTATAAATAACAGCCCTCGCATTAATCTAGTAAATAGGACTGGCTGTTGTCCAGAGATAATGGAGCTGCAGAAACATGACCACATCCCACCACATCCTACAACAGGAGCCAAACGAGTAGAAGTTTTCGAAACTAAACTCTGGTCCACCACGTACATGCATACACTTGACAAAATAAATGACAGAAAAATGCAGACATTTCAATTATTTAAACACATGCAAAAACCGAAACCAATTGTCAGTTAATGAAAAACTATTAGTGAACTTTGCACATGTATCAAAGTGGTACTTAAACTTGGCTTCAATAGTTGTTGCTTTTTATTTTCAGTGCATTTCAGTTTAGATTCATCACAATGCATTGGGTGCAACACTGAACTTTTAACCTGGGGAATTTTCACAATGGATGGAAAATACGGAAGCCATTCCATGCGAGCAACCCAAAATGCACACATGATACAAGTTTGGTTAGTTGTAGGAGAATCTACATATGAACTCGACTTCACCTAAAATGAAAATGAACGAGCTGTGCTATGTAGGAGGAGGAGGAGTAGCAGGAGGTGGGCTTTGAAGGCACATGCAAAGTTTGCGGATTCTCTCTGTTGTCTGTTTTTAGGAACACTTACATTTACTCTTAATGCTGCCAAAAAAAACCATCTGCCACCCAAACTGGGTTGAAAATTAGATACAGGGCAATAAATTTGTATCCGTTTCGAACTGACCCTGGCAGAATTTTAAGTGCTCTGCATATGTATATACATATTTCTGATCTGGATTGAAATTTAATTGCTTAGGCATAAATGAAAGAATTTAGAAGGCTCAATCAATTCGTTATGTCTGATGATCATTATATAAGCAAATAATGATGAAATCCCTTCACTTTCTTGTCATTCATCAGACTCTTTTGCTTGTGGAATTTTGCATAATTCTAGTGGCAGTGGGTTCTAAAAAGTGTTAAACATCGTTCTCTATTGATTTGAATATTAGACAACAAGATTGCCATTAAAAGAGTGTAGCTCTTGCTCTTTAGATAACATGCTGAGAGAAATAACCATGATAGTTATAGAACCATAAAGTACTTCTGTTAAAATCTAATTATAAAACCTGTTTTCTTTTATGAACAAACGCCAGTTATATAGTTTCTTATAGTTCCCATTAAAAATGTTAAAATAATTCTCATTCTTGTTGACAATTCTCTTACAAAACAGGTAAATGGCATTAGATTATAATCTACACTATTTGTGGCTGTGGATAAAAGGGTTACCCATCAGTGTGTGAGTGTGGTATATCACCTTCCTCGATGTCCCCTTGGTGTCATTACACTTAAATTCCAATAAATAACTGCAGTCTATTTGGTTAGCAGGACTCACTTATGTATGAGTGTCTAAGTAGAGTAGTATATATGTATGTATACATACATACTAAATGTATTATATGCTTGCACCTGTGTCTGTATCTTTACCTTTAATTGTACCCTGAAATGTGAGTGAGAAAACATTTGCCAGTTTTGTTGTCTCAATATTCTCATGTTGCTGTTGTTGTTGTTGTTGTTGTCACCACAAAACCGTGTGCTGAAGCGAGCTCCTCGGTTTGGAGTTGAGGGTTTTGAATCTGGTTTTGGTTTCGTGGCGGTTTTGCTGGTTTTTGGGGTTGTGACATCTTTCCAGCAGTTTGTGGTCGTCATTTTGCTGCGGCTAACGTGTAAAATCTTGTTAATGTATACACACACACACACACACGCGCGCGTATTTTAGTCCCTTGTTTTATATTTTTTGTCGTTTCTGTTTTGCCGAAATTTAATTTGAAAAACAAACAAGAAAAGCGAAAGAGCAAGCCAGCATTAAATTTATGTCTAACAATTAAAACAGAATCAATATTTTTCGCACCTTGTATTTTACATCAGTTTTACACACTCAGAACTATTCCAATGTCATGTATCTCAAAAAAAGTCAGAGCATCAACTAGTAATAATGCTCCAATCAAATCGGAAAATGTAGAAAATAAATTCCAAGCTAAAGAAAAATGTTTGCGCAATCGTAAGGATAAGAAACAAGCACATAGAAAAGGCAAACAAAATCGTATTGATAATCATGATCCCGTGAATGAATTGTCAGTGCAGCAAGAACTTAAACCAAAGGTGAGACTTACATATATCCATATGAAAGAGTGCCAAGTTTTTATGTTGGATATACATAAGTGATGTATCCTCAAGTTTGTGTCTAGTTCTTCTAGAGTGTCCTTAGCTAACAATTCGTCAAAAAAAAAAATATATAAACGAAGAAAAATAAAACTGACGACTGTTGTGAATTATGAAGGTGTTTGCGTACATTTAAACGAGTCTTCCTTTTTGCTGAAAACAGGATATCCTGCATAGTTGGCAACGTAGTTTCCGTTGCAGTTAGTGCACATCTTTGTTCGTTACGTTGTTTTGTCTTCATCAGGGGAAATTTTTTTGCACAAAAACAATTTGAGTGACGAAATGTGGGTGTGTGTGTGTGTGTGTGCATGAAGCAACCCTGCAAATGTTCTCCATTAAGTTGCTTATTTTAGTTTACCAAACTAACTCTAGAGTTTATATAATGCTGCTGAAATGACTTCGTTTGGGTCTTTACTAGCTACGAAGAATAAAGAGAGAAAAGTAGGTACATCGTTAAAAAGCGCCACTGTACATATGTACGTATACTTGATATGCGGGATAGACCATTTATCAAGGATGTAGGTAGGCAGAGAGAAAAAGCAATCCACACCTCGAAATTGGTGTTCACTTTGGTCAAAGTCAGGGGGAGTTATTGATGTCATGTCGCTTTCAGCGATTAAAATTGGTATGCCAAAAGGCCCACATTGGCTGGATTGTCAGGCGGCATCTCGGCTACAGGATGCTACATGGTGGAAAAACAGTTTGCGTTGTCCTCCTTGGACATTCTGAGTTCATCATCATCAGCACAGTGCCAGGGCCACGCATTGTGAGTCACCAGCGACACTGGAGACTTCATTTTAGGGATGAGAAAAAAACGCTTTGATGGTCATCATCTGAAACCTCAGCCAGAAGAGACCAACTTGAACTAGAATTTCCATTTTAAAAGTCTTCAGCGTGAGAAACTCTGAATTTCGAAAGGTTTTCTGCTCCTAATTTATTATGTTAAATTTTTGCACCTTTGCAAAGGTTTTTGCTTACCCGCATATTTCTCAAATGCCTCTCAAAATGCTGTTTGAATTGTGTGCTAAAACAAAAACTTTCTTTCTCAAATAGAAAAAAAAAGAGTCTAGTTATTATTACTCCATTCTTTCAATTGCGAAAAAAAAAAACAAAGAAACGAAGAAAAAAAACAAAGTAAATGCACAAAAACTATTTCAAACTTTATGCTCTTTATTTTTGCAAACTTTTTGCAAAAAGTTTGCATAAATTGCGTATCCTTATACATATATGTATGTGTATATGCATATAAGTATGTCAGTATATGTAAGTACACCCCGCGTCAGGCGATTAGATTTTAAATTAAAGGTGAAGTGAATTCAATTATTTTCGATGAGAGAGGGCAATGTCTTCTTCTGTCTTTGACGAAAAGAAATTTAGGCTAAGTTGAGTGAGTTATGAGTGGAGGATGGCAAATTCACACCTCCATTAACTGAAGTTTGTAATGTAATGTAATTGAAAGTAAAAACGGGGGCAGACAAAAGTTTTGACATTGTGGCAAGAGAATAGCATTCAATTAACAATTTGTGGCAAAAGTTGAATCAGTTGAATATTATGAATTATACTGTTACGCCCCCTACTTGATAACAAGTTTCTGATGGTCGCCCCGCCTCACTTAATGTGACCACTGATTGTATATTTCTCCTTCCATTTTTTTTCTCCGTCATGGGGAATACATGTATACTCGTATGTGTGCTTCCTGTCTGGAGCTGGGGCGCAACCCAGTCTCCAATTTGTATGTCATCTCGCTGCCCTTGTCATCGTCGGTCGGTGTGCTGTCGTCTGTGCATGCCGGGAATGCAGCATCATCTTCCTCCCTATTTTTTTTTTTTTTCGCTTTCTTTTTTCGCGTGTTGCGGCTCTCGAATGTCATGTTAAGGGATGAACAACGCCTTCTGCCTGCAGGGGTTGTCAACTATCATAATGGTCTTAGCCCCTAACCCCGGAACCCTAACCCCCAACCTCAATTGCAATCTCAACTTTTCGCGATTTCTTTTCTAGTGCTTTAGAACATTTCTCTACATACATTTGAATACATACATATATATGTACATATACAGGAGCAGGAGCAAGCAGGTTCAGTAAAAGTGTCTAGCAAATATTTGAGTCACTGAAGATTTATTCGTATCCATTAAACTGGGTACTGCATTAATAAGAAAATTCAAAAACTGTAGGGTTTTTTTCAATCATCAGTTTTGTATATGGTTAAACGAACGATTGTGACAGGAGTATCCCTAAACCAAATCCTTTTCATAGCATCTATATTTGGTCATAGACCATCGCAAGGTTTACGAGATCTTAATACAAATGAAAGTCAGGACATGAGTCAATTGCATCACAGCATTTTTATACCCTTGCAAAAAGGGTATATTAATTTTGGTCAGAAATGTGCAACGCATAAAGGGAATCATCTCCCACCATTTAAAGTATATATATTCTTGATCAGCACGACGAGACGAGTTCAAATAGCCATGTCCGTTCGTTCGTCCGTTCGTCCGTCTGGATCAACGAGAACGCGAGTGACTTTTGCCAATAACTTCGTTACTTTTGACGCGATTGCTTTTAAAATAAACATTTGTTAGTTTAATATATCTGTTAATGACTGTGCCGAATGTGATAAAGATTGGATGACTATATCATATAGCTCCCATAGGAATGATCGGTCGAAAACAGTGACTTTGATCAATAACTTCGTCTTCTCTAAGATGCTAAGATTGTAGGCGGTTCTTTCGCAGACAATACACTTTTTGGATAAAACCTTTTTCCACTTTGATGGCTATGAGTAAGAAAAGAGTTACCAATAAAGATGGAAGGGTATACAAACTTCGACGCGGTCGAAGTTAGCCCCGGCCCTCTGGTTCTTCTTAGTCTGTTTTTGTTTTCAGACTGTATTTTGGTCAATTTCTTACCGATTTCTAAAAGTTATATCTCAATTAAATCGAAATTTAATATATTTTAAAATGACATCTAAAAATTGGAATGATACATCACAATTTTCTCCGAAAATTTACTCAACAATAGTTCTCGAGATTTCAATGCAGATTGAAACACTTGAAGGTAATCATAAATTTTGCAAATACTCAAAAATTGACTAAATTACAGCCCTTTGAAATATTGGTTCATTTCAAAACTTTGCTACTTTTTTTGTCATTTTTTTCTCGCTTAAAAAAAGATAACTTAATAAATAAAGTAACTAATAAAGCATTTTAAAATTGAGTTTCAAAGATTTCAAATAAGTTACTGTTTAAAATTTGACAAAGTTACGGATTTGCAAGGTTAAATTTAAATTTGGCCTCTCTTTTGCTTTCATCCTGCAAATCCATTGAAGGATATGCACATATCTATACGTATGTATGTATAAGCGAAATCTATCGCTGGTTATTTGAGGGAAATGGAGAAACGTTTATATTTTATCTACAAATGCAAAATAAAACTGAATTTTCTACATAGAAGTTCAAGGGCTTATCGGATAAAGAGATTATAATACTTTCAATAACAATGGACGAGGGCAGCAGCAGTTTTTTTTGTTGTCTTTCTCTCCTTGCTAATGGATATTTGAGCTTACGCATGCTTTAGTTTGTGGCAATTAACTAAATGAATTAGTACTTGGAAAGCAGACGAGGGTGTACCCCGCTCAAAAGGTGCTTCAACTTAGCTTACATATACAAGTACAAGTGTCTGGGATTCTCACCGGATGAGAGTTGATCATGCGACTAAAATATTCTCATGTACTATTAAATAAATACATACAAAGTGTGTATGAGAGTTTTAAATTCATATGATAAATTATTATTGTACATATGTTTGTCTGTGTTTCTCGAAGCGAGTGAAACTTGAATATGTTAGCTTAAATAATTGGAAATCCCACATATTAAATTGATTTACATACGCTGCTAGGGGGAAAAAAACAATAATAAATAATCTGACCTTCTAAAGAAAATA
The DNA here is from genome assembly GCA_018152135.1 of Drosophila paulistorum. Classification (NCBI taxonomy): domain Eukaryota; kingdom Metazoa; phylum Arthropoda; class Insecta; order Diptera; family Drosophilidae; genus Drosophila; species Drosophila paulistorum. The sequence continues at coordinate 17,747,012 of JAECXG010000606.1, read as the reverse complement.
CATAGAAAATGTACATTGTTGGAGAGATGCCTTAAGATAAGCTATTTGAATGGAGTATCAAAATGAAACATTTGTAAAATGAAAAATAGTTAATATGTGTAGATACGCCTATTGGGTGGCACACTTCATTAACAATCTAAGTATTGAAATTATTATCAAATACATGTATAAGATATCTTGTTATTATTATGATATGATCAGTTCTACTCTGTCAGCGTACCACTGTGTGCTCCCAACACGTTTATTCTCTCTTTTCCTCTCAATTGTATGCTCTTTCTGATGCTCTATTTCTGTCTCTGTCTGCCTCTTTCCTACCATACCTCAGTGGCTCTCGATCGACCTGTGGCTCTCCCTAACTCTTTCTGTTGCTCTCCCTCTCTCGGTTTTGAACAATTCACAGTGGACTGGAATCATTGACCTCTGACCAAAATACATAATACCCAAATAATTCTCTATTTAATGCTAGTAATAGAAGTGAATACTAGCCGACTTCTTTTTTGTATATATATTTATTATTGTGATAAAAAAATTAATGTTTAATCATATTAAATTGCAATATTGAACATTTATTATCGTCCCTGGCCCATTGTGCGCTCTCCAGCTCCATTTGCCTCACATTTGCTTTTTTTTCGCTCAGTCTGGATCTCGCCGTCGCTTTGTACACGCTGCTCTTATCGCGGCGTTCGTCATTTTTTTTTCTTGCAAAATGTATTGAAAGAAAAAGAGACAAAACAAAAGAATTACTAGAACAAACAAATAAAAAAAAGCATCATCAACAACAACAACAACACAGCAACAATAGAAAAAAGAAAAGTTCAGTGAAAAATTCAAATTCTATATGCATTGTAAATATCGCGTGAGTTATCGAAAGAGAGAAAAAAGTGCAACAGGAAAACTCGATACTCTCTCCCTCTCTCGCGTTCTCGGCCTCTTTAAAATTGTTGTTGTGCCGCGTTTTGTTGTTGTGTCGTGATTGCCCTCGTTCATTTTCTGCCGCTGCTGCTGCTGTTGTTGTTGTTTCTTATTATTTTTTTTTCTACCTGTGTAAGCGTCTCTGTCCATCAGCCATTAAATCATCAATTCTCATTCAGTTCTCCTCCTCAGCTTTTCGTTTGCCAAACCAAAAATATTTGTTTAGTCGGGTTCTGAGCGTTGCCGGCAAAGCTTTGACAAAAGGGAACAAAAACAAAAACCAAAAAAACGTTCGTCATATTGAAAACATCATTACTTATAGACATTGATTTGTTTTTTTTTTTTGTATATATGATGATGTACATATAAGCGGCATAGAAACGTGCATTAGTGTGTATGTACATACATCAGTACTTAACTACCTATCTCTACCTATGTATGTATGTACGCACCTACAGAGACATACATACATATGTACATCAAGATGTAGTTATCAAGTGAAAGTGTGCCAGCACATGACAAAAAACAAGAAAAAAAATTTGTATTGTATCTGCAGGGTGAGAAACGTATTCTCACGCCACGTTATCGTTTTTCTAAAAAACAAAAATCAAGAAAGAAAACAAAAATTTGTGCAAAAAAGAATAATAAACTAAATATACCGGCCACAACCCGAAATTCTCCTCGTCGCGTTCGCATTGGCATTTCCTCTCTGATTTTCACATTCCAAGAGCTGAGATGACTAACTGACAGCAAATCCGCCGGATCGTTGTCGTTATCCTTGACACTGGGCCTAGTTGATATCGTGCCACGTCTAACCCGAAAACCTTCTCCAAGAAGAAACATTCTTCATTCTTCATTCTTGTGGCAGTTGGCAGTTTCTCAGTGTCAAGTTGTTTGAGTAAGAACAACGAGATAATACATAAATACACGTACAATTCGAACAAAAAACGTGTGCTGGAGGCTGTCTTTGCTTCACTATTGAACTTGATAACCCTGAGACGAGACTGAGCAATGCTCTTCAAGATTGTAAAGAATTTCATTGAATTCAATGATTGAGTAGTTAGTTTCAAATGGTTGGTAAGAGTATTTCGACTTGAGACCATGACAAATGTGTCAAGTTTTTCCACTGAAATCCCATTATTGATATGGGCTAGATCTTATCGATGTTATTGCCAATTTGTAATCACTTTTGGTGGTGCAACAATGCCTTTGGGGGAAATCCCAACAACTAAAGGGTTACTCGCCACTTGCCACGTGTTTTGGTTTGAATATTCCAAATGTATTCCACATTTATTCTATTCTTTATTGCCTTTATTTCACTTTTTGGCCTTTTCTTTTGGCTTTATTTGCCTTGAGGGGGGAGGGGGAATCTATTTTGTATACAGAATGCTTGAGAGAGAGGAAATGTCAATGACCTACCTACACATTTTCGACTATAATTTGATTTTCAGTTCGAATGTGTTGAATACGTTATCAAACGTTTGATAAGAGAACAAATAGCGTTATTTGAAAATGTTCGAACTGATTGAAAATAGTGAATGACGCGAAATTGCAAGGGTATCGAAACAAAGCAAAGCCTTGACGGTTTTTTTGTTGGCTTATTAATTATCTAATGACAAAATTATTATACCAGATACATATAGATAGAGCTCAGCATGTTTATAATGCTTCTTGGATATAGTATTCATGTACCTGCATGCATATAGAAAAATATATATACAATAAATATTGATATTTAAAATCTGCGTGCGTGACAAAATTAACTATTAATTAAAATAAATAACCGGAGCCGCAGATCATTAAATTTGTACGTCAACCTGAAACGTTAAATGTAAAGTGTGAGAGGGTTACAAATAAATAAAGCCCACATACAACAACAACAACAACTCATTCACTAATGATAAGCATTCGCCTCATTGTTCCTGTTATTGTTGCTGTTTTTGTATTGTTGCCAATATGATAGTAATCAATGCGTCTGATGTAAGTGCCCCCCCACCCTTTCTTTATCATCTTCATCTTTGTTTTTTAAAATTGGTTTTGGATCAGTCTTTCTCCCTATCTCTCTCCCCCACTCTTTTAACATTTATGTACCTGGTGTTGGTTAAACTTTGGCCCATTACTTTCAGAATATTTATCCACGATGCTTAGAACTACTAGACGTGGAGTTAGTATATATCTCGATTATCATCATCAGGTACACAAATCAATGAAGCAGCACTCAATTTTCTTCTTTTCCATCAGATAAAACAAGAAAGAGAATAGAATATAGTTCGAATCTCTGAAACCTCTGAAACGTGCCATTATTTATTGAAATCATATGACAAAACGCACAAAATAGATAGTAACTAAAATAATTATCTTTGGCATAATAACAGATCACACAATTTGCTGAATTTTCAAAATCATTTTGTGCTTAAATGATGCATTCAAAAATAAAACACACATACATATTTCCGGACAAAATTTACTTGGGTTTAACTCTGTGTATCCGTCTTGAAACAGTTCGCAAATTGGGTGGGTCCAGTCCGCCTCTTTCGTCTGTCGTCTGTTGGTCTGTCGGTTGTCTGGCATTTGTGATTGTCATGCCATGTCGGAGATATATGGATACATACTTATATATACGAGGGTGGTGTGCTAAAAAGTTACGGGAATGTGGTCACGAATCTTTTTTTTGACAGGCACTAATCAAAATATATACTCAAAAAGAAGAAAACTTTACAAAAACTGTCAAGTAGCAGCATTTCTACGTATTTGAATGTGGGTTTTGGGTGTGGGTTACATACTTAAGGGTTGATTGCCCCCGTTTTCGTATATAAATATCTTAACGGCAGCAAATTCTGTACATTTTTGCTAAATAAGATGAAAATCGTAATTCCACTACTGTGTTTGACAAGGACAATCCTCAATAGTTGCCATGGCGAAAATCCACCACAAAAATAATCATTGGTCGTCTTCATTACGACTTTTATCTTTTTCTTAAACAACTTTTTTTTGTTTTTTGTTTTTTTATGGCTATGTAAAATTAGAAAATAATCTCGCAGAGTACTCGACTTTTGCGGTAAGCAAACAAAAAGCACTTTAGTCTTCTTTTTTTTCTTCTGTTTTGTCTACCAAGTGGCGGCTCCTCTTAAGATTTTAGTACTTGCCATATGTTAGTTTAGTTCTTAGTTGCTATTAGTAATGACAAACTCAATGGGTAACATTTGACTAAATGGAAGATATGCTCACTAGCTTGGTAGAATATGAGTCTAAACGACTTCAAATATCTATAATTCAGTTAAGTTGGTTTCCTTACAGCTTTATGTCATAATTTTGAGGTATGTAAATCTGTATGCAGATCTTACCCTTCAAAGAGACTTTTCCAAGTTGCGCTCCACTGAATATTTTAATTATCCAGTAATTCCGCGTTTTCCCGATTGAGGTAAAGAGTAATGAAACTACAGAACTTGTTAGACACATTGCAAAAAGGGCAGACTAAGTGCAGAAGGGGTGTGGGGGATGCTCTCTTAGTCGCTGTTTGCGTTTTCTTTGGCTGGTGGCATGTAATGAATGATTGTGCCTTGTGCTGGGTAACAAGCAACTGTGAGTTAATTGCAAAAGTGGCCATAAGGTATGAAAAAAGAGAGGAGCTATTTAATTTGTGGTGGCCGTGTAAAATTAGAACATTCCCTTTTGTTGATAATTACTACCGCTACAGCTACTAACTACATCAATTAATTCATTTCTTTCTTGGCTTAAATTCGATTTCTTACATTTGATCTTTTGTTTTTTGGGTTTTGTTTCGCAGACGGGTCTAACCCTGACACCTGAAATGTTGCTCTCCACATCGGAATCTTCAACGCACAGCGCCTCCGAGGTAGCTGGACGTCTTCAAGTTGATGTTCGAACGGGTCTTAAATGGACAGAAGCTAAATATCGAGCCAAAATCATTGGACACAATGAGTTACTTCTTGTCGAGGACGATCCCACATGGAAGAAGTATATCGAGCAATTTCGTAATCCACTAATTCTATTGCTTCTGGGCTCGGCTTTGGTGTCGGTGATAATGAAACAGTTTGACGATGCTGTCAGCATCACAATTGCCATTCTCATTGTGGTCACTGTGGCGTTCATACAGGAATATCGCTCGGAGAAGAGTCTCGAAGAGCTGAAGAAACTAGTGCCTCCGGAGTGTCATTGTCTGCGTGAGGGCCGCTTGGACACATTTCTTGCCCGTGAACTTGTTCCCGGTGATGTAGTGCATCTCAATGTCGGCGATCGTGTGCCAGCCGATATGCGTCTCTTCGAGGCTGTCGATTTGTCCATCGATGAGAGCAGCTTTACGGGTGAAACGGAACCGGCGCGTAAAATAACCGATGTCCTGCTGAACAATACGAATGTTAAGGACCACAGCAACATGAAGAACATTGCCTTTATGGGCACCCTAGTGCGTTGCGGCAATGGCAAGGGCATTGTGGTTAGCACTGGGGAGCGCAGTGAATTTGGCGAGGTCTTCAAAATGATGCAGGCCGAAGAGGCACCAAAGACCCCGCTGCAAAAATCAATGGACATTCTGGGCGCTCAATTGAGTTTCTATTCGTTTTTGATAATTGGCGTCATTATGCTACTGGGATGGCTACAGGGCAAACCCTTGTCCGAGATGTTTAACATCAGTGTCTCCCTGGCTGTGGCTGCCATTCCCGAGGGTCTGCCCATTGTTGTTACCGTCACCCTGGCATTGGGGGTGATGCGTATGGCCAAACGGAATGCCATTGTCAAGAAGTTGCCCACTGTCGAGACTTTAGGATGCGTCAATGTCATTTGCTCGGACAAGACGGGCACTTTGACGAAAAATGAGATGACTGCGACCATTATTATCACATCCGATGGCTACATGGCTGATGTAACCGGTGCCGGCTACAATGACCAGGGTGAGATTCATATTCGTCATTGCAATAATATTGAAATGGCCAAGGCAAATATCACAAATCTCCTCGAAATTGGATCCGTATGCAATAATGCTTTCATTCAAAATGGCACACTGCTGGGTCAACCCACCGAGGGTGCTCTCGTCGCTGTGGCCATGAAGAATGGCATGTATGCCACCGCCGAGAATTATGTCCGCATTCAGGAATATCCGTTCAGCTCCGAACAGAAAATGATGGCCGTCAAGTGTATACACAAATACAACAATAATAAGGAGGAAATTTTCTTTGCTAAAGGTGCATTGGAATCCCTGCTACCACAATGCACAAAATATCAATTTGGCACTCAGACGGTGCCATTGACCAAACAAAACGAGGATGAGTTCCTTGCCGAGGCGTATGAAATCGGGCGCAAGGGCCTCAGAGTGTTGGCCCTGGCTAAAGGTAGATCCATGCAGGATTTGATTTACTGCGGTCTAGTTGGCATCACCGATCCACCCAGGCCTCTGGTTCGCGAATCCATCGAGATGCTAATGCATAGCGGAGTTCGCGTCAAAATGGTCACCGGAGATGCCCAGGAAACGGCCATGGCTATTGGTGAGTACCGAAAGCATCTAATAATAAGCTAAGGTCCCTGTTATAGAAAGAAATAGAAATTGGGGTTAACTGGATTGAAGGAGGGTCATAATTGAACTAGTATTTCCCCTTCACTTGGCCAAATCTGGTTCGATGTAAGCTCTAGGTCAGAGGACCAAACACAAACTTTGTATTTTCCTCCTTCTATTTCCTCATTTTATTTAATAGATAGGAAATGTCTCTTTCATATTTCGTTTATTCTCAGGGGGAAAAAGTTAGACCAAATTGGTTTTGCAGTTGTAGATATGAAAATGAATTGTAAACCTGAAATCGGGATTCTAATTTTGCCTTAGCATTTAAATAAAAGATAAACGAACAATTGATGATTGATTCTCATGGATACTAAATAGGCAAAGGGTTTTGTGTTTTCGTATAGGATAGTAAATGATGTCTTTGATTACTATAGTCTCTAAGTATATAAAATTGCAAAGCTGTAATTAAAGCTTCTGCTGTTGCAATGCCATAACATAGTTATCTTTGTGACCATTGGCGTCCATCCATTTTTGCCCTGTCCCTGTCCCCATGTCGGCCATTCTTTTTGCTCGTCACATACAGGAAGCTCAACTAATATAATGCAATGCACAACAAGGAGTAAGAAATCCAGCAACCAACAAAAGAAACGAAAGAACGAACGAACGAACCATCGTCAGGGAGTCGTCAGTTCCAGAAATAATTAATTGTGTCTTTACTCCAATTCCATTCCTATTCCCCGACTCATTCTCACTCCCACTCCCATTCCCATTCCCATTACTCTGGCTGAGCTTTGTGCCACCGACAGCACGTCTGTGGCGGACAGGAGTTCATCATCTGCAATCCAACATTCATCAGTTGTGTGGTGGTAGATGAAGGACCTTGAATGGCAAAACCTTTATGCACTCTGCGTTTTTACGTTTCCTTTTCAACTTGCAGAAAATTCATTTGAATATTAAATTTACATTTTCTATGCAAGTACAAAAAATAAAACCCCAGAATAATTTCAGTTTTTCTCTCTCCCTTACTCGTTCTCTTTCCATCTCTCCCTATCCCACACTTTCCCTGTGTGTGCGTCTGTCTGTCTAAATCATTTCACTTATTCAATTTTGGCTACTAAAATCCGCTTATGAAGCCTAACTAATTGGCCAGAATTCTGCCCATTTCCAACATATCGTAAATAAGCACTTTATGGAGAGGAGAGGAAGGCGGAGGAGGTCAGTCCGAATGGCATGGACCAATCCTCAGGAATCTATGCCGATTGATGGTAGACAAGCCTTGTGGCCCTCACATAATAAGGTCTTTCATGTTTGAATTGATTCGCGTCCAACCAGTTGATCTGCTTAATTCAATCCATGAATTGCAGGATAATTGAATTTATTGTTGTTGTTGGGTTTAAGGCAACACAATTTTCCGAATTTTCGGAATTTACCAAACGCACACAAAAAAAAAACCCCAAACAAATTGAGCCTAAACAAATTGTCATCCCAACGCACACACACAGACCGTCTGACACATATCCAATTAGTGAAACGCATTTCTGATGACTCCAATGCAGAGTATTATTCAGCTGACTCAGTAGTCACTGCAGCAGGAGAAGACACCAAGCACTCATCATGCGAAGCATTATGTCCTCATGGCAACAGCACATGGGATGAAAAGTGAAGCCCTGGCAAATGCGAGAAAAAAAACCAAAGGAGGCGGTAAGAAGGTGTATTTAAGGTGTATTGAATTTTGACGACAGCCGGCGTATAAGTGTCTTTAAAATTTCTCTTGCTTTTCACTTTATTGAGGTCTTGAAATTGCGCACTGCATAGTTTTAGGCGCTTAACATTTTGTATGAAGGGTGAATCTCTTGCCCATCGTAATCCATAATCCATATCGATTCAGGGGGCCAGGGGGCCAAGACAAACACCGGAAAATATTCATAGCTTTTGGATTTGATTCTCTCTAATTTTAATCAACCCAAGAGAGAGAGAGAGAGAAGCAACCACCGCATAGGGCAAAGGATAAAGTTCTGCCATTTTTGTTCATCTTATTCTCGAGATGTGGTCAACCTGTCACACTAGTTTCTTTTTGCTCCCTCTCCCACCTCCAAAAAACTTGTCATAATGGACAAAAATTCCTCTTAATACAGAAAGAAGTCATCATCTGTTGGAAATATTTTGACTTTGACAAACCAATTTACCCTAGTTAGAAAAAAATGAAAAATGATTTTACCAACTAGCACAGTTGGTTTCGTGTAAAAACAAATTGATTTCCCTTTCTAAGATGATCCTTTAAGGGGCTGGAGCTTGTGAGTTGCATTGCAATAGAAATTTAATACACATTTACACGGTATCTCCAAGTCAGCATTCGATATGCTTCCTTGAATTTTCTCTTCATAAAGTTTGGAAACATTTTGTTTTACTCACTAATCGGCTTTTGGTTTGCTTGCGGTGGTTGCCCTAAGTGAAATTTTTCCCATTCCCATGGAGTTTTCTTTCCTTTTGCTGGGTCGCCGTTTCTTGTATGGAGAAAGAAAATATTTTGTTTATCTTTTTGACGTTGAGAGTTAATGGGAAATTGTTTGATTTCTATTTTCAAGCCGTCATCCATCCTCTCAGTGAATAACTAAACCGTTTTCAGAAACGTAAATGTCCTTTTGGCTTGAAAAGGAGAGACTGAAAAAATTTGGCTAGCATATGTTTCACTGATAATTACAGGATATTTTAAAAGTCCAAGTTCTTTCATTTTGCTTTTCCTTCCAAAATTGCGTGTTTTGCATTCTCAAAGAGGCTTAGTTCACATTATTTATTCCTTGTATTTGCCATAAGGTCCCATCATATTCAATTACTTGGAAAACGTAGGCTCTTGACTTTGCAGAGAGTATTAGATGGAGAGAGGGGAGAAAGGGATCCTGCATGTAACATAGATTGGATCTAATATAATTTTACTGCTCTTTGTGTTTGAAATGTTCGTCTTAATTCATTTTGTTCCATTTCATTTGTAGCGAATCTCATTGGCATTGATACGATACATCATCAGACACTTTCTGGCCAGGAAATCGATCAAATGAACGAACATCAGTTGGACAAGGTGGCTAATAATGTGAGCGTATTCTATCGGGTCTCACCACGTCATAAGCTGGAGATTGTCAAGTCACTGCAACGAACTGGAAACATTGTTGGCATGACAGGCGATGGTGTTAATGATGGCGTGGCCCTCAAGAAGGCAGACATTGGCATTGCCATGGGCAAGAATGGTACAGATGTTTGCAAGGAGGCTGCCGATATGATATTGGTTAATGATGACTTTCACACAATTATGTGAGTGGTTAATTGGTTATTGGTTCATTAATCAGTGGCATTAATTTTTCCCGAATTTTGTCCTTTTAGTGCTGCAATTGAAGAGGGCAAAGGGATTTTCTACAATATACGGAATTTTGTGCGCTTTCAATTGTCCACATCGATTGCTGCATTGGCCCTCATTGCCTTGGCCACGTTAATGGACATTGCCAATCCATTGAATGCCATGCAAATTCTATGGATTAACATTATTATGGATGGGCCACCGGCTCAGTCGTTGGGCGTGGAGCCTGTCGATCATGACGTTTTGAAACAAAAGCCACGGAATGTGAAACAACCAATGATAACTAAATCGGTGGTGGTCAATGTATTGCTGAGCGCCAGCATTATCGTCCTGGGCACTCTATGGGTATTCCAGCGTGAGATGGCCGATGGGACATTGGGCAAAACCAAGCGGGATACAACAATGACTTTCACCTGTTTTGTATTTTTTGACATGTTCAACGCCTTGTCGTGCCGCTCACAAACCAAAAGCGTTTTCACAATTGGCCTCACCACCAACCGCATGTTCCTGCTAGCTGTGGCCTTCTCGATCATTGGCCAAATGCTAGTCGTTTACTTTCCCCCCCTACAGATGGTGTTCCAAACGGAAGCTCTAACAGCATACGACATCGTATTCCTCGTCTCGCTCACCTCCTCCGTCTTGGTTGTCTCTGAAATCAAAAAATGGTTCGAACGCGCCATGGAACGCAAAATGTACAGCACGCGATCTGAACTGGATTTTGTATGACAAAACGCAAGCGCTAGAGATGTGTTGCATAAACAGAAAAAAGCCGAGTAAAAAATAAGCCAAAAACACAAAAAAAAAAAAATTAAAAAGAAAAAAACCAACAAAAAAAAACGAAAGAAAAACAAAAACCAAGTGAGCAGAGGCAGAGAGATGGAGAGAGAGAGAGAGAGAGAGTTGGGAGAGTATGGAAATGGATAATAGAGAGCAGCGAAGTGTGTGTTAAAATCTTACATTTTGAATACAAAATTTTCCCATAGATCCCGGGCATCCTCATGATCGTGTCTTCTAATCAGTGTAAGCTTCCTCCGCTAATTCGAACTCAAAATCTACAATTTGATTTCATGCTTTGTGTGTTTAAATTTCACTTTATATTTTCTAAGTAGTTCAATTTAATGTGTGTAGTATGCGTTTTTATTACTATTATTATTTGAATACCCACTAAAAGCAGCAGGTATATACGAATGTTTAGTTTATCAAAATTTATGCAACAGACAACACAATGGAAACATATCCAATTCCAAGAAGATACATATATATAGTATATTCCTGATCATCTTCAATGGACAAGTTGTCGTCTGTCCGTTTCTATGAATAATCAAGTGTGGAATAAACAAAATAGTTTTATCAGTCAATTAGGCAAATTCATGGCAAATTGTTTGAACTTTTTTTGGTATTACACATCTCAAATATTTTGTTACAGAGTGCATTAACTTTCCAAAACGAATAAAAGAAAAGTCGCTGATCATAAACATGTCTACATATATAGCATAAACATATATATTTTTTGATCAGATTAACGAGCTAACTCAATGACCGCATATATTCAAATACATCAAAGAAGTCGTTCGATTCGAAAAGCTAAAGAAGCTATATAGATATTCTAGAATCTTGAATCAAAGCGGTATGTCAGAACAATAAAGTGAACCTACCCAATATATACATATAGATATATTCAAGAAACTTTAAGTAAATATATATTATATATGTCTGTTAAGTGTAAATGCCACATAACCTTTTTTTTTTTTTGTTTATATACATATATATATATTTGTGTATGTCTATTTTTGTATTTTTTGTTCACAAATTGTCTTTTTGGCTGCAATTTTATGAAAATTTGAAGTATCAATTTCCAAAATAGTTGTAAGATTTAATTTAAAAACAAAAACACAATATGTTTCTTATTTCTTAGGAAAAAACAAAAACCAACGAAACGAAATGAAAGAAACATAATTAATGTGATATTATTTTAAGCATGGAAAAGTTTATTTAATTTAAATATAATTTGCTTTCATTGTTTTAAATAAATTCAAATGACACTTTATTCCCAAAATAAAATAAAAACATATTACCTATGTAAATATACCAATCGAAGTCATTGACAAATATGTCCACATATAGACTATATATATATAATTTGTTCTGATTTTGACAGCAATGAGAAATTCGAGATAAATTCATCAGTAATTCTCCCCACCCAACACGCAGCATCAGCCTGAAGAGAATGCATGCAAAAGTGTGGAGTCCAAGTGGAGTGGATGGCGGAAGCAAGGGAAGAAGAACGAGGAATGAAGGATAAGGAGCAGAAGGACGATGAGGAGAAAGCAGAACTCAACAAGAGAAAAGCAAAATCAATGGTGTTTTTTTTTGTCAAACGTTTCATTTGGTTAACTTATTCGGCAAAATGTATTTTTGTGTGTATGTAACAAAACTCTAGCGCAGAGAAAGAGCAACAACAACAACAACAACAACATAATAATAATGGTTGTTTTTTTTTTTCGATCGAATCGATTCGAAATTGTATGTGAATTGTATTTTGACACAATATTTATAAATGATATGATTCAATTAGTTGGCCTACCAACAAAAGAAAAACAAAACAAAAGAGAACACAAAACAGCAAACAAATTCAAAATAACTATTAGCAATATCTTAAAGCACAGATCAAAGAGCAAGTTTTTCTTCTTCTGAGTCAGTAAACAAAAAATTTAGTCAAAGAATATGCAATGGCACCAAATGCAAAATTTTAAAATGTATTTATAATATAAGAAATTCCATCTAACATTCTAACACGTACACGTACATCTCGGCTAATAATTGTAGAAGATGAATAATTCACAGAGACAACAATGCAACAACAACCTTTTTGATAAGTGCAACAGCCGATAATAGTAATAATAATGATGATACTAATAGGTTTTCAAATGATCAAACAATGAACAGTCAAAATCAAAAGCCCAAAACACTTAACAAAAAAATAGTCAATTACAAACAGAGAAAATATATAATGAATGTATTCATATACACCGCAAATAACCATTTTATTGGCTTCCCATAAAGCTCAACTAAAGTGTGATTAAGAAACGAATCAGTTTCATCGATCAATAAATCTAGATATTCATTTTCATCAATATGTATGAAGGACAATTAGAGCAATCTAATGTACCTTTACCCATCTATTCTTGAAGCTTGACTATATCATTTAGTTATTTGTACTTAAATTGAGTTTTATATAGGGACAGTTATCGGTTATTGCGGTCAATTTGTCATTAGTTCAGATATCAAAAAGACACCTATTCATCATTGATGTAAACATTATTTTTTATTATGGAATATTGATATCATCAATTCAACTTTCATCATATCAACCAGAATGAACATAGCTTTAAGGACGCAGAGGACATTTGCCATAAAGCACAAAAAGAGTTTTTCATTATATTTCACTTTATCAGCTGATCTTAACGGATTGGTGTTAGATGATGCATATCAACAAATGCAAAGCTTACTCTCACTCGGATTTGTCTTGGATCAATTGGAGGATCGAAACGACTTTTGCACATTCTACGAATGATACCTAAAAACGAAGGGCGAAACATACAAATTATATATCGGCTAAAGCAACAGCGCATATATGGGTATAAATTTAATTTAATGGACCAAGCTAAACAATTTATTTATCGCACATCAAGCAACGCTCTCATCTACTCATCAACATACATCAAAAAGGGTAACCAAAAAAATAGCAAAAGAGGAAAATAAAAAATGAATTAAAATCACAAAAAAAAAATTGAAAGAAATTGAGAAAACGAGATATTCATTTACTCCAAAAATCAAGCAAAATATCGCCTAATCATTAAACTATAAATACATACACTCACGTCACATTCGTAATGGTAACAATAATTAGTAAATTAAGTGTATTTAATTAATTAACAAAAACAAAAAATGACAACTATTGGATATGTGTGTGAATGTCTGAAATATTACAACTGCATACATACATAAAAATTGCAATACACGATGATGGATTAACTAAAACTAACAAAAACTGAGATTGCAAAGATTCTTACAGTTCAAAATAATATTGATTACCTACCAGAAATATTCTAGTACATGCATCATTACTTAACTATTAACATCAAAAAAAGATCCCACAGAAATATATATCTCTTAATCTGTCTGCTTATTTTAAGTTTCACTATCTGTCACACGAAGTAAACCTGTTGAGATTAAATAGTTTAACTAACGTTTCTATGATTTCCATGAATTTAGTTTAGATTCGTTTTATCAAACTTTCCATTGCTCTGTTTCTGATACGGAATTGCCAGCATGGCGAAATAATCTAGATATGGATAAGATTTTCTTTTATTTTATAATGACATCAACTTTAATTCTCCGTCTCGTTTGAACACGTAGATTCTTATAACATTTAAGGTATATTTTGTTACCGATTGATCCACTGTCAAGTTGTGGCTACTGCAAACAAACTGTTCAACCAGTAACTGATAGATAGATAGATAATGAATGAATCATTGAAAATTGATAACGAATGGACAAACAATGAACTTGACGGATGTGCGACACAGGCAAAGATTTATTTTACGATTATTTAACATTCTGAACTTTTTCCAACAATTACTTAAACACTTAAAAAATCGAATGATTATACTTATCAGAAACAGAATCATCTCTATATTCATTTGTTATCGTGGCTATTGACTTTCTTTTCGCCATTTAAGATTCTAAATCCTTTAATGTTTTTGTTGGTTCTCAATATCTCATTGACTTTCTCGCTATTAACTTTATGTTGGCTGTATGTACAAACAGAACTAATAAACAATTTTATTCTAACAATACTAAAAATAAAAAAAAAACATAAATAAATACTATAACTAACTGTGCTATTAACTATAAGCATAATTAATGAATAACAACAGCAAAAAAACAAAAGTAATAACAAATATATAGACAATTATCTCAAATAAAGAAAACTAATTAATTATGTACTCCTTAACTGTCATTCAACACTCAAGTAAAGAAATAATAATTTCATACTTAATATATTTCGCAGGTTTAGTTAAACAAATTGTGGTCTATAATATGTATTTAAAATTGAAACACTAAATATGTTATACAAATAACAATACTAATTTACATAAATTATATATACACATATATAAAATATATATATATTTAATAATATCCAAGTCGATGCAAATATTTACTAAATAAAATTAACTTTGTGTAGTACTAGTAGCAGGTGAAAATCATTTTTTAAATGGGCAGCATGGCAGGATCAAAGGACATTGGAACTACTTCACAAGGGTCGGGACTATCGATCTGCATTTAGGGATTTTGAATACGCCTACAAAAATGTTTCTCGACAAATGACTAACAAATCGCAAAGACCCATTAATTTTCTCTGTGTAACGGACTTTTGCGCATTTTAATTAGTTAGTAGGCGGCCGGTTTTTTAAAATGTGCAACATACTTTTGGGCATTTGAGTTTTTAAACTTAACTGCCAGGCTGGCGTGAATTTTCTCTGGAAACCTTATTACTCGGTTATTTCAAGGACGATCAGGATGTGCGTCGGTCAGATTGTAGTCCTTGATGATTCGCAACGACTGGCACTATCAGATCCTGGAATGTCCTTTTGGGAGCTGAGAAAAGACCTTTTTTCAGATGTTTGCTCTTTTGCTTCAATTTGGGACTTGATAAAAATAACATATCAATAAACAGTAAAGTGCTAATAACCGATGTATGTCCTGTCGAAATCGGTCAATGTCCTGCAGAGATATGGCCTCGAGAAAATGATCCTTCTTTCGTTTTTTAGCTCTAAAATCCACAAATCCTGCCGCAGGGCGAAAGGACATGGTTCCCTAGGATGTCCTTGATGATCTCTACAGATTGGCATCAAAAAAAGTTGGGGTCATCTAAGGATGCAGGACATGAAATTTTCTGAAGAGGTCCTTTTTTCCATCTATTTGAAGGACATTCCAGGACCTCATGACATCGGTCGATGCGGACGAGGAAGGACTTCCAGCTGGCCAAAGGACATCACGATCAGGCTTAAAATAGCCGATTTATGTACAGCTTTGCGGTTTTTGGACTTGTACGTTTAAACTTATTTCAATAGAAAATTTGGGTAGCATACTTTAAGGGTGAATAAAATGCATTTTTAAAAAAAGTGTTGCATAATTATTTGGGACAGAAAAGAAATGTCATATGTGAAATGCCAGGCCAACAGAATAGCTTAGTAGGCAACTGATTTAAATTTTATTTAGTTGTGCAACGGTCAGTTGGGCATTTGAATTTTTAAATTTAACTGTCAGTTGCATTTTTTGAATTTCGCGGGCAACGAAATTCAAGGTTTGAACGACGAAATTGCTCTAAGGGAAAAATGAAATACCAGGCCAACAGAATAGCTTAGTAGGCAACTGATTTAAATTTTATTTAAATGTGCAACGGTCAGTTGGGCATTTGAATTTTTAAATTTAACTGTCAGTTGCATTTTTTGAATTTCGCGGGCAACGAAATTCAAGGTTTGAACGACGAAATTGCTCTAAGGGAAAAATGAAATACCAGGCCAACAGAATTAATTAGTAGGCGGCTGGTTTACAATTTTTTTAAAAAGTCCTTATTTCTCGGTCATTACAAGGACGATCAGGATGTCCTTTGGTCATATGGTAGTCCTTGATGACGCGCGTCGACCGACAGTATTAGATCCTGGAAAGTCCTTTTGGGAGCTGAGATAAAAGGACTTTTGTTCTTATGACAAAATTGCAAATATCTCGCCATTCCTTTCAAGGATCAGGACGAAAATAGGTCCCAAATATTCCAATCATTGAGGACTATAGTTAGTGTAAAGGATATCGCGATAGTCCTACGGGGAGCTGAGATATTAAGGATTTTGTAGTTTTCTCCAGATGTTTTGCTCTTTTGCTTCAATTTGGGACTTGGAAAAATTTACAAGTCAAAAAACAGTAAAGTGCTAATAACTCGGCAGTTTAAAGGATGAGCGGGATGTCCTTGGGCCAGATGGAAGTCCTTGCCAATGCGCACCTAATGACATTACCTGGTCCTGAAATGTCCTTCAAATAGCTGGAAAAAAGGACCTTTTCAGAAAATATTATGTCCTGCATCCTTAGATGACCTTAACTTTTTTTGATGCCAATCTGTAGAGATCATCAAGGACATCCTAGGGAACCATGTCCTTTCGTCCTGCGGCAGGATTTGTGGATTTTAGAGCTAAAAAACGAAAAAAGGATACTTTTCTCGAGGCCATATCTCCGCAGGACATTGCCCGCTTTTGACAGGACATACTTTTTCTGGACCTCCAAGATCAGGACTACCGATCTGCATCCAAGGATTTTCAATATCCTTCCAAAAATATTACTCGAATTTTTGTAAGGGGGTTAGTCAGAAAATCGGCTAAAAATCGCAAAAACACCAAAAATGTCCTTAATACTCAGCCGTTTCAAGGACGATCAGGATGTCCTTTGGTCAGATGGTAGTCCTTGATGACCCGCATCGACTGACAGTATTAGATCCTGGAAAGTCCTTCGGATAGCTGAGATAAAAGGACATTTCTGTTTAAAGAAAAATGGCAAATATCTCGCGAGTCCTTTAAAGGATCAGGACGAAAGTGGTCTCAAGAGATTCCAATCATTAAGGACTATAGTTGGTGCAAAGGACATGGCGATAGTCCTGCGGAGAGCCGAGATATCAAGGATTTTGTGGTTTTCTGCAGTTTTTTGTCCTTCTGCTTTAATTTGGGACTTGGAAAAATTGCAAGTCCAGAAAGAGTGCTTAGTGTTGTTGGTGTGGTTGTTCTTGCTGTTGTTGCTGTTGTTGTAGTCGTTCTTGTTGTTGTTATTGTTCTTGCTGTTGTGGTTGTTGTTGTTGTTGTTGTTGTTGTTGTAGTCGTTCTTGTTGTTGTTATTGTTCTTGCTGTTGTGGTTGTTGTTGTTGTTGTTGTTGTAATTGTGGTTGTTGTTGTTGTAGTTGTTGTAGTTGTAATTGTAGTTGTTGTTGTTGTTCTTGTTGTTGTTGTTGTTGTTGTGGTAGTAGTTGTTGTTGTTAGTGTTGTTGTAGTTGTTGTTGTTGTTGTTGTTGTGTTAACACTAACACTAACACTAACACTAACACTAACACTAACACTTACACTAACACTAACACTAACACTAACACTAACACTAACACTAACACTAACACTAACACTAACACTAACACTAACACTAACACTTACACTAACACTAACACAAACACAAACACAAACACAAACACTAACACTAACACTAACACTTACACTTACACTAACACTAACACGAACACTAACACGAACACTAACACTAACACTAACAACAACAACTACTACCACAACAACAACAACAAGAACAACAACAACAACTACAATTACAACTACAACAACTACAACAACAACAACCACAATTACAACAACAACAACAACAACCACAACAGCAAGAACAATAACAACAACAAGAACGACTACAACAACAACAACAACAACAACCACAACAGCAAGAACAATAACAACAACAAGAACGACTACAACAACAGCAACAACAGCAAGAACAACCACACCAACAACACTAAGCACTCTTTCTGGACTTGCAATTTTTCCAAGTCCCAAATTAAAGCAGAAGGACAAAAAAACTGCAGAAAACCACAAAATCCTTGATATCTCGGCTCTCCGCAGGACTATCGCCATGTCCTTTGCACCAACTATAGTCCTTAATGATTGGAATCTCTTGAGACCACTTTCGTCCTGATCCTTTAAAGGACTCGCGAGATATTTGCAATTTTTCTTTAAACAGAAATGTCCTTTTATCTCAGCTATCCGAAGGACTTTCCAGGATCTAATACTGTCAGTCGATGCGGGTCATCAAGGACTACCATCTGACCAAAGGACATCCTGATCGTCCTTGAAACGGCTGAGTATTAAGGACATTTTTGGTGTTTTTGCGATTTTTAGCCGATTTTCTGACTAACCCCCTTACAAAAATTCGAGTAATATTTTTGGAAGGATATTGAAAATCCTTGGATGCAGATCGGTAGTCCTGATCTTGGAGGTCCAGAAAAAGTATGTCCTGTCAAAAGCGGGCAATGTCCTGCGGAGATATGGCCTCGAGAAAAGTATCCTTTTTTCGTTTTTTAGCTCTAAAATCCACAAATCCTGCCGCAGGACGAAAGGACATGGTTCCCTAGGATGTCCTTGATGATCTCTACAGATTGGCATCAAAAAAAGTTGGGGTCATCTAAGGATGCAGGACATGAAATTTTCTGAAAAGGTCCTTTTTTCCATCTATTTGAAGGACATTCCAGGACCTCATGACATCGGTCGATGCGGACGAGGAAGGACTTCCAGCTGGCCAAAGGACATCACGATCAGGCTTAAAATAGCCGATTTATGTACAGCTTTGCGGTTTTTGGACTTGTACGTTTAAACTTATTTCAATAGAAAATTTGGGTAGCATACTTTAAGGGTGAATAAAATGCATTTTTAAAAAAAGTGTTGCATAATTATTTGGGACAGAAAAGAAATGTCATATGTGAAATGCCAGGCCAACAGAATAGCTTAGTAGGAAACTGGTTTAAATTTTATTTAATTGTGTATCGGTCAGTTGGGCATTTGAATTTTTAAATTTAACTGTCAGTTGCATTTTTTGAATTTCGCGGGCAACGAAATTCAAAGTTTGAACGACGAAATTGCTCTAAGGGAAAAATGAAATACCAGGCCAACAGAATAGCTTAGTAGGCAACTGATTTAAATTTTATTTAGTTGTGCAACGGTCAGTTGGGCATTTGAATTTTTAAATTTAACTGTCAGTTGCATTTTTTGAATTTCGCGGGCAACGAAATTCAAAGTTTGAACGACGCATTTGCTCTAAGGGAAAAATTAAATACCAGGCCAACAGAATAGCCTAGTAGGCAACTGATTTAAATTTTATTTAAATGTGCAACGGTCAGTTGGGCATTTGAATTTTTAAATTTAACTGTCAGTTGCATTTTTTGAATTTCGCGGGCAACGAAATTCAAAGTTTGAACGACGAAATTGCTCTAAGGGAAAAATGAAATACCAGGCCAACAGAATAGCTTAGTAGGCAACTGATTTAAATTTTATTTAAATGTGCAACGGTCAGTTGGGCATTTGAATTTTTAAATTTAACTGTCAGTTGCATTTTTTGAATTTCGCGGGCAACGAAATTCAAAGTTTGAACGACGAAATTGCTCTAAGGGAAAAATGAAATACCAGGCCAACAGAATAGCCTAGTAGGCAACTGATTTAAATTTTATTTAAATGTGCAACGGTCAGTTGGGCATTTGAATTTTTAAATTTAACTGTCAGTTGCATTTTTTGAATTTCGCGGGCAACGAAATTCAAAGTTTGAACGACGAAATTGCTCTAAGGGAAAAATGAAATACCAGGCCAACAGAATAGCTTAGTAGGCAACTGATTTAAATTTTATTTAAATGTGCAACGGTCAGTTGGGCATTTGAATTTTTAAATTTAACTGTCAGTTGCATTTTTTGAATTTCGCGGGCAACGAAATTCAAGGTTTGAACGACGAAATTGCTCTAAGGGAAAAATGAAATACCAGGCCAACAGAATTAATTAGTAGGCGGCTGGTTTACAATTTTTTTAAAAAGTCCTTATTTCTCGGTCATTACAAGGACGATCAGGATGTCCTTTGGTCATATGGTAGTCCTTGATGACGCGCGTCGACTGACAGTATTAGATCCTGGAAAGTCCTTCGGATAGCTGAGATAAAAGGACATTTCTGTTTAAAGAAAAATTGCAAATATCTCGCGAGTCCTTTAAAGGATCAGGACGAAAGTGGTCTCAAAAGATTTCAAACATCAAGGAGTATAGTCGGTGTAAATGACGATAGTCCTGCGGAGAGCTGAGATATCATGGATTTTGTTGCTTTCTCATGTTTTTTGTTCTTCCGATGCAATTTGGGACTTGAGAAAATTACAAGTGCAAAAAGCAGAAAAGTGCTAATAACTTAGTCATTTGAAGGATGAGCGGGATGTCCTTTGGCCAGATGGAAGTCCTTGTCAATGCGCATCTATTGACATCGCCATGTCCTAGAATGTCCTTCGAAATGTTGAGAAAAAGGACCTTTTCAGATAATTTCATGTCCTGCCTCCTAAGACGACCCCAAGTTTTTTTGTTGTCATCAAAGACTTTCTTGCTCTTAGAGCTAAAAAATGGAAAACGATATTTGTATATTTGAACATAAAGCATTTATTGATATTTAGAGTTAATTACATATTTCGTTGTTAATTAAAGTTAATTATTAAATATGATAAAATTATAATTAATACATAATTTAAACATTAAAAAATTACGAGAACTGATATTAATATGTAACTCGGTCATTTTAAAGACTATTGAGATGTTCATCGACCAGATTGTAGTCCTTCACCAGACACCAGATCCTGGAATGTCCATCGATCGAAATTTTCCATAACTGGTAAGGGGTTTTGCAACGTCATTGGTGGTCTCTGTAAAGAAATTGACATAGGATCGTTTTCATTTGGTGCACTGCATTTATTAATTAGTATCGAGAACAAGTCTGCCCCTTTTATTTTGATGAAACCAACCCCAAGGTCCATTGGATGTTTGACTGTCTCCCAAATTACGATCATAAGAAGTATTTTTGCTTAAACTTGCTTGAAAATTAAATAATATTGTCTATAAGCCCAAGCAAACCAGCTAACCAGCAGGCCAACAAACAAAATACAAACCTATGTATATACATTTGTGAATTCTTAATAGTTTTTCAAAATAAGTAGCATACTTTTTGGGTTGCCAGATTTTTTGAATTTAACGGATCTCGAAATTTGCTCTTTAATGTGAAATACTAGGCGTAACATAGTAGGTGAATTGTTTAAAAAAGAAAAAATAAAGTCCTATAACAACAGAAATATACAGAAGGTAAACTACTTAAAAAAAATATCATACCTTGTGCTGTTTCGCTTCGATGTATTTCCCAAAGGAGTTCTGCAAAACCAAAACTTATTAAACAACTAGAAAATATGAAAACAAAACAATTAATAAACGCTTATATAGCTCAGTTATCGGGAGGTCCCTTTGTTAGATAAAAGTTCCTGAAAGTTTTCCCAAAAAACGTTTTATTCCTTTGCCTACTTCAACTGCCACTTCACCTCCAAATAATTTTATTTTCTCTGATTTAAGAAAAGTTAAACGACATTGAAACTATTTGGTGCAGTTGATTTTCTTGTTTATTATTATTATTTTCGATATGCTCTTTAATTTACTTTAAAAGCGAGAGAATCTTCCCTCCCTTCGACGGTTTAGGCGGTAACCACGCTCACGTACCCGGACGCGTCTAACCACAGTTCCGGAGCTATCATCCTCATCCTCGCGGCTTCTGTATCTTCTGCGACGATTTCCTCTTTCACCATTGCCTTCGCGGATGATAACCACACGCCGACGACGACGGTGACGCCGATGGCGATGACGATGCTTCTTGTCGGTGCTGGCTTCTGTTGTTGTGGTGGTTGTTGCATCGGTGGTGGTAGTGGTTGTTGTCGTTGTGGTAGTTGTAGTTGTTGTTGTTGTTGCGTTTGAAGAAGTAGCTGACCAGGAGGACACCACGACTGCGGCCAGAATGGCCAAAGATAGCAATAAAACGGGTCGCATTATTCCTAGTGCAAAGACATAAGATAACTGATTTTTTCTTTTCCGAATATACGACTATTTATAGCAAAACTACATGTCATTCCAAAAATAGATATACTAGATTGGCAAAGAGAAGTAAATACGCTTGGATTATAAACAAGTTGGATTTTCCCAAAACTTCGTTTATGGCGCGCTGTGAGTCTGCAACTTTTTCAATTTACATTGTTTTCTTTTGCCAGAAACAGAAGCCCTAACTCAAATAACTAAATTAAAATAACTTGATCAACATTTGTCTGATATTCTAAAGGTTTTTGTTAGTCCCCGACAATAATAACAAAGATTCCCTGGTAATTTTCCTTTCTATTAACAACTTGTCAACACATTTTATGTATATATTAGGTTGTACAGTTGGTTAAAAAGATATGTATTATGTAGAATTGGTATACTTAGCAACAATTTGCATGTAAGATTGCAATGAAAAGTAATGATAATAAGCTTTTCTAACTAGTTCTTAACTAGTCATTTTTCCCGGATAGGTTCAATGTGCTGCTAATTCAAATATCTTTGTTTAATATAAATGAAAGCAAATGTTTATCTTTGACAAGGTATTATTGACTGACATAATATGATTGAAATACTACAAAATTTCTTGTCTGAAAATTTGTTTATCCCCAAGCATTTAGCTTGGAAAGGGTATAATATTATTTGCTTAGCTGGCGCACCCTGCGTATACGCAATTCTTTAAGATTCCTAACATTGTCAATCTGTATCTTTGGGAAATTGTAATCGATCTTTATTTATTATGTTATCTTTATCCAAGCGAGACGAATGATCAGTATTGAGTATTGCAATATTGAGTATTGAGTTATTTCAGCAAGCTCCAATTTTGTCAATTTTTGAAGTATTTTCAAAATGTATGTCTCTATTTTCAAGTTAGAATGATATTTTTCAATCTGCATCAAAATCTCGATGACTAAAATCGAAAATCATTTTATTAATTATCCAACTTATTAATGCCATTTTAAAATATGATAAATTATGATTTTATTAGGATATAATTTTTTGAAATCGCTTAGAAATTGACGAAAATACATTCTAAAGAACTCACCATAAATTATTTTTTAAAATTTTAAATACTCTCAAATAACCTCGACTTTGTGAATCTGTAATTCTTTAAATTTCAAACCTTAGATTGAGAATAAATTTGGTAAAAACTGATCACGAGTCGGGGTAAAAAATGATGCAGGCAAGCGTGGATAACAATAACGTATACGCACCATGTGCCAGTTTATCGAATACCATTCGTTTGATTGTTTTAATAATGGAAATAATGACGGACATAGGTTACAGACATATGTATTAACATGTAAATATTGGTATACTTCGGTATACCAAGTGAAAGAACTATTATAAATTCATAAGAACAATCTGATATTTAAGTAAAGTTTGTTAAATTATTGGGATATATGAAAAATATGGTGAAAAACAGTTATACATACACTTGGCTTTGATTTTCAACGGATTTTTAGAAAGTGATCAATAGTGATTAATTTTCCCTGTGTTCCCTTTATCTTTCCACTCTTCTCTCGGCTTCCCAACTCACCATATTTCCTATTCCTTCACTTTTCGCAGTTGTAATTTCGTTATCTTCTGATTGATTCTCAAATTTCATATACCAACTATCTTATTGGAAATTGATCCTTTAAGTCGCATTAAAAAAACGAACGAAATTTATAAAACCACCAGAAAATTTATGACCAACTCAAACCAACTTTAGATTGCTCAAATATGTTTTTATTATTCAGTTGATTGGAGGATATTCAATTCGAATCTAAATGGCGGTCCTGCGTACTACAACACGGACACGACGACGGCGGCGGTTGCCATTTCCATTGCCATTGCCATTGCCATTACGACGACCACCGCCGCGTCTGATGATAATCACACGCCTGCGACGACGACGACGATGCCTCTTGGTGCTGGTTTCAGTTGTGGTTGTGGCATCTGCTTCAGTGGTTGTGGTGGTGGTGGTGGTTGTTGTTGTCGTAGTTGCCGTAGTATCCGAGGAGCTGGAATCGGTTGGCGTGGTTGACGAGGTTGGCGAGGTGCTGGATGAATCGGATGAAGTGGTTGGACTGGTTGGACTAGTACTGCTGGAATCGCTTGTACTGGAACTGCTTGAATCGGCTGGAGTGTCCGCTGCGTTTACTGGGCAGGACAAAGCCACAAGTGTTGCTACCAGGAGCAAGCTTAGCGCTGTAATCGGACGCATCGTCAAAGTAAATTTTTAGCTTTGTGAATCAAACGAACTTCTTTTTGTGTCTAATCAACGGCGAAACTAAAGTATTTATAGGAAAGTTAATCCATCATGTGCTCAATTTAGAACTTTTGATCAAGACAAAAAAAATGTGCGAAAACAAATATGTGATAAAAACCAATATTTAACATCTTCAAATTGACTTTCGAATAAAAGTTTCAAGTATTACAGCAGATGTGTTTTTTTGTCTATTCAAAACTATCTATTTGCATTACTTATTGTTCACTTTCGTACAGATGAATAAACATATAGAGAGAGATGTATGGCTCGAAATCATTTTGGGGAAAAACCCAATCTTACACAATGCAGTTTGATATTATAGCATAGTTCTCGGCGGCAATTTGGTTTCACGTAAACTACAAATATTATGGCATGTTTTTGGGCTTTATACCAATCGAAAAATTATATGCAAAACATCTTAAGTTCTGTTAAAACAAAATGAATGATCAAGGATATCTTTCTGGATAGAAAATATAGACCATTTTTCTTTTGGGTTTTAAATGTTCATTTTATTTTATTTATTAGGTACTTGTGTGTGAGTTGAGGGCAATATTGACCTTGGCCTAGGCGGCAGTGGTTCTGCGAACCACACGGACTACTCGCTTCCTTTTGCCATCGCCGGAGTTAACATCGCGAATGATGCGGCGGATGATGACACGACGACGACGACGACGATGCTTCTTCTTTGTGGTCTTCTCCGTTGTTGTTGTAGCTGATGAATCTGTTGTAGTTGTTGTTGTTGACGCATCGGTTGTTGTTGTTGTTGCGGAAGAACTAGTTGTTGTTGTGGTGGTGGTAGTTGTGGTTGTAGCTGTACCCGTTGCTGCCTCACAGAAGGTGGCCAAAGTTGCCAAGACGACAATAGCCGCACACAAGGATATAGTCAAAGGACGCATTGTATTGTTGATTGGAGTAGTGCAAATGATGAAACCGTTTTTCGACTGTAATACCTTGAGGCTGGAGTGCGAATATTTATACCAAAGTCAATGATCTATCTCTTAAACAGGGAAGACAGAGAGCTTGCATTATCATGGGGACTGGCTTTTATTTTTAGCCCATTATTCCATGCGTCAAACAAACACAGATGGTAACTGGTCTTTGTGCATTTGAAAAATATGTGATAAAACTTTACTTATTGTTTATACAATTTACTTAAATTCTTTTCATTTACTTTACATACCACATCAACGCACTTGGCAATATTACGTCAAAATTGTTGAAATTGTTTGTTTTTGTTATTTTTTTGGGGAAAACCTTTTCGAAAGTCAGCCGCACAAACTCATCTAGCATATGTTACAACAAAATTCAAGTTAATATTTGAAGAATTCGAATAACCAAACAAAATTCAAATCTATCTAAAATGTCGCAAGTTAATGAGTTTTCAAAAATCTGGGATCTTGGCGATTGGGACTCGCGGGCGATTAAGAATTACAGTTCGATATCGAAAATTCAAAAAGAGATTCGACGTGGCAATTGGTCCTATATTTGTCATCATCCAGAGGTAAGTCGATTCCTGTCTATTGACTATAAGACAGACTCTCTTCATTTGACTCCTAGATTCGTGCCATCATACGAGTTATACTACGCGAGGCTGTCAATATTCAACCCAAGGGCCAGGATATTCGAAAATTTGTGGCCAACTTCGTTAACTGCAATAAAACTCGGCTGCTAGTACCCATGGTGAGGAGGAGGATGTGATAAATGCTTTCAATGAACTGACCCAAACATTCGTTTATCCCTTTAGATCAACTCCCAGTTGAAGTACGTTAATGACCAACTGAAGCGCGGTCGCTGGGGCATGTATGATGCGGAAATGCTATTCATGGAGAGCCAATCGACCCACTCCCTCCTGTCCACAGCCTCCACAGAGAGTAATGTGCATCCTGTTTTGACTTACGCATTAGTTTTTAAGAAACCCGATGAATGTGACATTGATAATCCATAATTTTTAGATTTACTTTGCAATTTCTCGGCTTACAATTTGTATCGGATCAGATTATACCAATTTGTTGTACATTATTTATGGGTTGAGAAGCATTCAGTTCGTTAGACTCAGGCGGGCTCTCCGGTAGAGGCAACATTTCATCACTCTCCGTTAAAGTTGGTGGCCGAGGCGGACGAATTTTCATTGTTATTCCGATAAGTGACTCCTCTCGTTCCTTGGCGATTAGATAATTATTGATCATCGAAATCACATCGAAATTATTTTCCCTTGGTTTCGTAGTCGATGGCGAGATCGTCGGCTGTAGAGTAGTCTTAAATTCATCCTCTTCAGTAGTCCCCGGAACACTTGGTTGAGTCGTACTGGTCGTATTAACCACTAATATGGCAAACAGTGCGAGACTAACGCACCTCATTCTATTAACTGTTGGCACTGCAACACAGTAGGCCAGACGCTTTTTGTGTTTATTATAAGCAGACAACTCGTCTGATTAAGTCAATAATTATCAAAGCTAAAAGTTATACGACTCCACATTAAATGCTGGAAATTAAAATCTTATCTCTAATTGGATTTCCCCGCTGAGTGGTTATCACAAAGTTTCACAGAGATGGTCATTTGCCTAGCAAAACTCTCCGCTTCTCTCAATAAAACACCGAATTGTTCTCTACCGATAACAACGTAATTTCACAATGCTAAAAGTGGCACCTTCTTCCAAATGACCAATCAATTCGACTCAAATCGTGGTTAAAATTCAACTAATTTTAGAAAACTTAATTTCTATTTATTGAAATGTTAGATTAAAAGATTAATATATACATATAACTAAACAATGTAAACCGTTTTCATTGGGAGGGCTTATGGAGCAAGATATGGCTGGCATTGGGCAATTTGTTGCAGCATAAAAATCTTAGCCAAAATCCGAATGAACTAATAATCCAAAGTTTTTATTTACCTGATGACTAGCAGATACCTTTTAGCTTTAAAAATGTCTTTGGATTTCCTTATTTTGGATAAGCCGGGCACGAGGCTCACCGAAAACGAACTTCCTTTCGCCTTTATACAAATGTATGTACAATATTTAATGTCAGTTCATTAAATTTTGAAAAAAAAGACGTCTTATTATCTCTCTATCTAAAATTACATATTATTTCAAGATGAAAAATATTATGCCTTTGTGGCATATGTATATTAAGGGGGAAAAAAAATATTTATTGTTTTTTTTTCTTTCTGCTTTTTTCGTAGATCGGCGCGAATTGTACATATTTTATAGATAAATTGTTTGCATACGCCATTATGCTGTTAATGTTTGTTATTTTATCAGTTACAAAATTTTCTAATAACGATTATTAGTCCCTGCTATTTACATCTGTCTCCATATGTACAACTCCAACGAATTCGAATTTAATCAAAATCAAATTGATAGCCGCGATCAACGAAACTGAGACCGCGCTCAGAGAAAGGAAAGTAATCTGCAAACACAATGTAGTCCCTGTAGTCGGCTGAGTTGTACAGATTCTAAACGGAAACAAAGTATTACTCAATTATAAAACATCATCATGATTGAAGGTTAAACTTACTTTGCTTTTTACAAAATCCTCAAAGCCGCATAGCTCACAATAGATGAGCAATGGTGGTGTAAGTCTAAACTCTGGACGATCTTTGTGTGGCTCTCGCGATTTCAATAATTGCAGCGAGCGCTCTAGAAATTTGGGAGTCAATTCTCGGCAATACGACACGTCCAAGAACTGGAGTCGTGGACAGGATTCAATGAATTTGATTAAGAAGTCATCGCTCAAATTGGAACAATTGCGCAAGCAAAGCAAGCGCAGATCTGTCATTCTTGTGTAGCGCTCCAAATGATCAACCGAATGCGTCCAACTGCAGATGGCCAAACGTTGAAGTTTTTTATGCGTCCAGATTGGCAATTTGGCATTCCAATCGGGCTCCAGGGGCATGTAATAACCATCCACGGCAAAGCCAATGATGTTTTTGGCTTTTCTCTCCATTATTTCATAGAATTCATAAGCCAAGCAGGCATTCTCATCATAATTATCCGCACTGACTTGTGGTTGATATGGCCACTCTGTGTCCAAAAGAACAATCAATTGACGAAGTTTCGGTAGTTCCAGTACCTCGTATAAAACGGATTTTAATGTGGCCAAATTTAATTTAAGTGTAGTGAGATTCTTTAGACACTGAACACAATTGTCAAGACGCAGTTTACTAACTGAATCGTACATCCGTATATCCAGCACGCGGAGATCAACCAATTGGCTAAATAAGTAAATAACGAACGTTAAGTGGAATATAGTGGATATAATTTTGGACTATGGACATACTTGCATAGGTCATCAAGGTATTTCTGTTGTAGTTCATAGTCTTTATGCTGGTCGTCGTACAAATGTAATTCCTGCAATTGACGAAAATTTGATAGGTAACGTCCTTGAATGGGAGTTGTAAGACGTAAGCGGCGTAGATTTGGCAACATTTGCGACATTCGCAGTAGGCTTTTATCCGAGGGATAGCAGTCCACATCTTCGGGTTCATAGTAGAAGCATGTAACCATCGGTAGCACGCAAATTTTCATGTCAGCCAGATCCATAAGCACAGTTCGTAGGCAACTGTTCACAAACAATTCTTTAATATATGGACGCATCAATTGGAGGAAGTACAATAAATCCTCAGAGTTGGGTAGAATTTCACGCCACTCGTCCAGGTCTAGACAATTGTATGAATGCGAATAACGCCATTGGGTCAGGCAAATACTTTGAAATCTACGGCACACACGGGAAAGAGCCATTTCTGTGTGAAGGTCCTGCAAGCGCTCAAAGATGCAAGCCAAGCAATCATCGTTCAGTTTCATGATCTGAGCTGTTTCAATTTCGGCTTTCTTTATGTCCGGCGTCTCCGGGGATGGTAAGGCAGCAGCCATGTTTGGTCAATTTCAGTTTACTTGTAATATGTAAAATTAGCATTAAAATAATTATATTTGTGCTTCAATCAAACAGCTGTTTACTGTTAGTGTTGAACAATCGTTTTATTGAAGCGGCATTTACAGTTAAAAGCATCTATCGTGACCAGATTATCGGATATATTTTTGAATAAGTGTTTATCGAGAGTACGTTCCCATCACTAAGCGGCTGCCGCAGAACCGAAAACTTACCGGAGATTTTTGCTATATCAATTATATTTGTTGTTTTGACGGTGGAATTACGAAAAGCCTAGCAAAATGCCGCGTATTATGATTAAGGGCGGCGTTTGGCGCAATACTGAAGTAAGTAAAGGACACAGCAATAATGTTTTTGTTTCGATCCTAAACGTTTACATATTTGCATATCCTCATGGTCTATTGTAGGATGAGATTCTGAAAGCGGCTGTCATGAAATATGGCAAAAACCAGTGGAGTCGTATTGCCTCTCTGCTGCATCGCAAGTCGGCCAAGCAATGTAAGGCCCGTTGGTATGAATGGTTGGATCCCAGCATCAAGAAAACCGAGTGGTCACGAGAAGAGGATGAGAAGTTGTTGCACTTGGCCAAGCTAATGCCAACCCAATGGCGGACAATCGCACCGATCATTGGACGCACGGCAGCGCAGTGTCTAGAACGTTACGAGTATTTGCTGTAAGTATTTCATTTAAGGCACGCTGATATGCTGAAATTAATTTCACATACTCTTGACAGTGACCAGGCCCAACGCAAAGAAGATGGCGAGGATGGCATGGATGATCCACGTAAATTGAAACCTGGTGAAATCGATCCAAATCCGGAAACCAAGCCGGCTCGTCCCGATCCCAAGGACATGGATGAAGATGAACTTGAAATGCTCTCGGAAGCTCGAGCTCGTTTGGCCAATACACAGGGTAAAAAGGCAAAGCGTAAAGCTCGCGAAAAGCAACTGGAAGAGGCTCGCCGTCTGGCCACACTCCAAAAGCGGAGGGAATTGCGAGCCGCTGGTATTGGTAGCGGAAATCGCAAACGGATCAAGGGTATCGACTATAATGCAGAGATCCCCTTTGAGAAGAGACCTGCGCACGGTTTTTATGACACATCTGAGGAGCATTTGCAGAAAAAAGATCCAGATTTTAATAAGATGCGTCAACAGGATCTTGATGGAGAGCTCCGCTCAGAAAAGGAGGAGCGGGAGCGCAAGAAGGACAAACAGAAGCTAAAGCAGCGGAAGGAAAACGAAGTTCCCACAGCTATGCTGCAGAATATGGAACCAGAACGTAAGCGTTCCAAATTGGTGTTGCCAACACCACAGATCTCCGATCTGGAGTTACAGCAAGTGGTGAAAATGGGCCGAGCAAGTGAAATGGCCAAGGAGATTGCCGGCGAAAGCGGAATAGAGACTACTGATGCCTTGCTGGCTGATTATTCCATAACACCCCAAGCAGTTGCGGCGACTCCCAGGACGCCTGCCCCCTATACAGACCGTATTATGCAAGAAGCGCAGAATATGATGGCCCTGACACATACAGAGACACCGCTAAAGGGTGGTCTAAATACACCACTTCATGAATCCGATTTCTCGGGAGTACTGCCCAAAGCGGCCGCCATAGCCACACCAAATACGGTTATAGCCACACCATTTCGCACACAACGAGAGGGCGGCGGCGCCACTCCCGGAGGGTTTCTTACACCAGCATCAGGGGCATTGGTGCCCGTTGCGGGCAAATCAGGAGCAGCTGCTACGCCCGCCCATGTCCGCGATAAACTCAGCATCAATCCAGAGGAAAGCCTGGGTGTTACAGAGACACCAGCTCTGTATAAGAACTATCAGAAGCAGCTAAAATCGACATTACGTGACGGCTTGTCCACATTGCCTACGCCTCGCAATGATTACGAAATCGTGGTGCCCGAACAGGATGATAGCGAACCTATGGAGACGAGCCAAGAGCCAACAATTGAAGATCAGGCGGATGTTGATGCCCGTATATTGGCCGAGCAGGAGGAAAAGCGTAAACGAGAGCTGGAGAAACGTTCCCAGGTCATCCAGCGCAGTCTGCCCCGTCCCACAGAGGTGAACACAAAAATTCTACGACCGCAATCGGAGAAGCAGAACCTAACGGAGCAACAGCAGGCGGAGGAGCTGATCAAACATGAGATGATCACAATGCAATGTAAGTATTGAATAGAATCCTAAAAAGAAAACGAGAAGAATAATAGCTAAACTATTTGATTAATACATTTTTACTAATTTACAGTATATGACTCCGTAAAAGATCCGGTGCCCGGACAATCCCAACACAAATTGGAACAACTTCAGAGCTACTTCAAAGCGAATCCTTATGAAGAGATTTCGCCACAGGATCTGGCATTGGCCAAACAAATGCTAGCTGATGAAATGGATGTGGTCAAGGATCGTATGTCACACGGCGAATTGCCGCTAGATGTCTATGCCCAAGTGTGGCAAGAGTGTTTGGGTCAAGTGCTCTATCTGCCTTCACAGCATCGGTATACCAGAGCGAATCTGGCAAGCAAGAAAGATCGGCTGGAATCAGCCGAGAAACGCCTGGAACAAAACCGTCGTCATATGGCCAAGCAGGCCAAACACTGCGGCAAGATTGAAAAGAAATTGAAGATTCTTACTGGTGGCTATCAGGCCCGTGCCCAAGTCCTGATCAAACAGCTGCAGGATACCTACGCCCAAATCGAACAGAATACTATTTCACTGTCGACATTCCGATTTCTTGGCGAGCAGGAAGCTATCGCCGTGCCAAAGCGTTTGGAATCCCTTCAAGAGGATGTGCGTCGTCAAATGGACCGTGAGAAGGAATTGCAACTGAAATATGCCAGCCTCATCGAGGAACGTGACTCGCTTTACACTCAAATTGAGCAAATTACCGGTGTTCGACCCACGGCACAGCAACTAATCGGTCCCGATAATATGGAGGTGGACGATCATGAATAATAAATATCAATAATGGAATTATGTTACTTTTGACGGAATTAAACTAAAATAGAATTTACAACAGTACACAAATTTCAAAGAAATATGTCGAACTACTTCGTAATCGTAGAAAGTCACTGAAAGAACGTACCAGAAAATTGGACATTCTACCATGTAGTAGGTGCCATGCAGATGCAACCCCCTTGAATCGCGTAAAAATAATAACTACGATGAAATTTTTGTATGCGTTACTTTATCTTCAGGAGGCAATACAATTCGTAACTTCTCTCTAGCTGTCTCTCTCTTGTTAATGACCCGAGTTTTGAGTCCTTGTTATTCAATGGGCAGACTGTGACTGTCCACCCATCCGACAAAGCAGCTGTAGTGGAAGACGTGACAACCATTATCACAGGTAATAGTCCAGTCCTCCTTATCGTCACCGGGAATGATATGATTCTGGCAAATGGCACAAATGTCGAAAGCATCATAAAACAGACCATGGGTATCGTCTACTTCCTTTATATCCTCTTCAAGATCGTCGGGATCCTTCATCTTGCTGTTATAGTCGCTCATCTCGAACAAGTTAAAGTTTTAGCTTAATTTGATATCTTTTTCTGGAGACCTTTTCACCAAAACTGAATTGATATCAACGATTTCTCAGACTAGTGGACATACAAAGCCTATTCAGTTTTTTAAGAAATTGTATTTCAAATGATTTTACTTTGTGATGCTGTCAAACACGATGAATGACAACCATTAACCAGAAAACATAAAAACAACAAAAAAAAACAGCCTCCTTCAATTCAGCAGATTTTTAGAAAACATTAAACGATTTCGATAATTATGTTTCATTCAAATAAGTATGCCACATTAAATGTTTGCTTAAAGAAGTATTCCTAAAGGAGATTCATATACATTGAAGTCCTTGATCGATTGATGAACTGATTTATGTACTGACTTTAGAATTTAAATTAATTCGATTTCACCTGCACCTGCCAAGAAACGTGCTATTTATATTATTGGTTTTTTTTATTCAAGTTCATTAGGTGGAAAAACGTTTATTTCGATAATTTAAAAAATAAACAAAACTTTAGCAAAATACGCGACGATTGCGTGCGATCTGGTGCACACAACTATTAATATTATTATTCTTGTCATTGTAAAATTATTTTGTTTTTTGTTTAGTCGTTTTGTTTTTCTTCTCAATTGCCTTTTGCTTGATATCACCAAAGTTATCCAGTTATACATCAATTCGTCAAATCTTCAATTAGCAAATATTCGTAGTGTGTGCTGTTTAGTTTTACTTACAGAGCTTACAGCTAAAATTATTTGGTTTTACTGCCTCATTTGGCATTTGTGTGTGCGTGTGTGTGGGTTGATTTTGTTAAAAAATATTGTTAGTTACTGCAGCTTAGTAGAAGACAGCTGCTATATATATATAAATATATGTATTTGTATCTGTAGTGTGTGTGTGTGTGTGTCTAAGAGCAAATGTTCCTTAAGTTGCACCATTTTACAAATGTTAGTTACTCAATTCTTATATTTCCATGCGTTTGTTCGCTTTTGTCAATATTATAATTAATTTTTTTCTCTTTTTCAATCACAATCACTTTCGTGTTTTAGTTGTGTGCGCAATTAACAACCAAAAAAGAAGGAAAATTAAGCATAAATTAAAAAACAAAGACAGAAATAAAACACAATAAAGATCAGATTAATTCTGCTCTGCTCGAAAATACAAATCGCGACATATTTTATTCATTCACAAAAACAAATCATAATCAAATGTAAGTGCCAAAATTAAAGGGAGGTATATATCGTGTGTATAATATATATTATCTATACATATATGTATGTATGTATAATAACGAGAATGCCTAATAAACGAATTAAAATGTTAAATTATTCAAATTGGATTGCATTTAAGTTGAAAATACGCTTGCAAATTATTAAGTACAGCCAAATGAAAAATTATATATCGTAATTGGACATTGGTTGGATTTGGTTTGTTCTGTTCTGCGGTTGCAGCAGCTGGTTTCTTATTTCTTAGAATGTTAAATTGGCGTAAATTAAACAAGTGCGCACCCTAGACTACAAAAGGAAAAAAAAATAACATACATACTAAGTTTATGTATTATTTATAATATTATATATATATGGATGTATATATATTAACTATAAACTACCATTAATATACATTATACAATGTGTATATCGAAATTGTTGTTAAATAGTTTTACTTTTTCGTTTTCTCTTTTCTTTTTTTTTAGTTTTATGTGTTTTGTTTTTCAGTGTATAAGACAAGACTTAAGATATAGTGTTTCTCATGCTATCAATATCGAGCATGAACATGTTTCCATTATTGTTTCTCTTTCTTCTTCTTCACTTTAAACTTCAAAATCACTTTCTAATTTATAAACATTTAAGGTTTCTTACATTTATTATGGGTGTACATGTGTGTGTGTGTGTGTGTGTGTAAATCAATTCGATCGCAAATTGTCGTTGAGTTTAGGAAGAAAAGCAAAGAAAATATTCCGTACGATAAGTCGGATTACCGACCGAGAGAACATTTATTGAAATAAACTCACTTGAATTAAAGACATCTTTAAGCTGCTCTCTTTCTCTCTCTCTAGTAAGTTTATGTTGTAAGCACGGACGGACTTGTATCAGTTGTTGGTTTTGCTGTTTATATCTTATCGGGCAATCTTAATGTGTATATCCTCTTTGCCCTTTGGGCAAAAGATTATACTATTTTGAAATTGTTTTGCGGAGAGTTTTCTCTAGGTGTGTTTCAAAAACATTTAACGAATGCGTTTTTGTAATTGCCAACCACCTGCTGTCTATGTCTGTGTCTGTGTCAGTGTGTGTGTGTGTGTGTCTGTTTCCGTATTGGTGTCCTTGTCCGTGGCTGAGGTAACAAACTATTACATGCTTAGAAAAGTGTAATAATAATAATATTAAAAAGAAAGATCGAACCAAAGTTTTGACAAAACAAAATGCAATGCACATAATACGCTAGAAGATTCGCTGCAGTTGCTTAGAATTACTTTCTTTGTTTAGTTAAACTTTCTTTGGTTTTTATCCAGTGATTTCTTAATGGACATGCTGATGATGCACTGAGGCACTGGATGGCCCTGTTCCGAATGCGGTCATCAGATCACCTTCATAGATGGCTATCAGAAGCATAATTCCCACACCACTCAACATACCGAGTATTTGGAGCAGGAATTGGGCTAGCGATTTGTGCGCAGCAGATATCTCCGGCATCTGGAAGAAGGATTCAAATTTAGTTGTACTGAATTGAGATATTTGTCTTTATGTTTCACTCACCATATCGACCAGGGCAATATAGATAAAGAGGCCCGCTGCCACGGCAAACATCCATTTAGCCACTTCCTCCGACTGGCCAAACACAATGCCAAAGAACATGCCAATGAAACTTAGAACGCCAGTTAGTAGATTGTAGTAGACAGCCGATCTGACGGACATGCCAGCCTTCATTAGGATGGCAAAGTCACCCAGCTCGTGGGGCAACTCGTGACAGAAGACAGCCAGAGAGGTGGAGAAGCCACCAGCAATATTCTCGGCAAAGGCGGCTCCAATAGCCATGCCATCGGTGAAATTGTGCAGTCCATCACCCATGATGATCATCCAGGCCACGGCGCTTAGCGATTCCGGCGGCGAATGGACATGCCCATGTCGATGACTATGGCCATGATGTGAGGACTCGTGCTCGCGCAAAATAACTGTGACATGGTCGTTCTTGCTATCCTTATCCTTCCCACTACTGGCCGCATAAACGGCATTTCCATCGAGATCGGTGACTATGGTATTACTATCGATTAGGGCTCCAGGCTGACCATCTGGCTGATGCTGTTGATGATGGTTGTGATTGTGATTATGATGATTGATATCCGCAAGATGGTGCAAGGTGGAGAGTAGGGATTCGGCTGCAGCAGCCATCTCATTGGAGCCATCATGATCACCGACTCCATTGCGGGCCTCAGCTGAGCTAGCGTCTCCACCAGCGCCAGCTGCCGGAGACACACCATCGCCAGGCAAATGCATCCATTCGTTCTGCTTGTTGTTCATGGTGATCTCGTCATAACAATAAGGATATGAACTATATTTCTGTTTGCACATCTTATCCCCGGCCACTGAGTTGTTCACCGAGGAATCGGGATCACGCATCACCTTGGCTCGAGACGGTTTCTTTGTCTCCTTCTTTTCCACGCTTTTGCGCCACTCCGATATCATGGTCAGCGCATGTTCGGTGACATAAAAGAAGATAATGCCACTCAAACAGCCCAAACCCTTCATGATCATGCCGCGCTCATCCTGATTGGCCAGCGACTAAATACAAAAATTCAGATTCGATTTAATTCGACAAAGGTTTCATTTAAAATTTAAGACTTACATGCGGCAGCAAATGAAGTAGAGCATCTCCTGTCATTGTGCCCACAGCCAAAGAGACAAGATATTGGATAATGTGCTTGTAATAGCGAGAACCCATAAATGGAATAATCGCCACGCCCACAAGGCCCAGAATCCCACAGGCGAATACCGAAATGAAGGCGTAGATCCAAACTAGAACAAATATTGAATATGCAGTTCATATAAGTTGTTAAATGTCGAATGGAACTCCAGCTACAACTTACCATGAACGATATTACCCTTCTCACGGGCAATCTCGTCGGCATTTATCCGCTCCAGGACATTCGTATCGATGCAACCGCCATCGAGTGTTGTCATTTCATAGAGCAGGATTGGGCATAAATTAAGCATATCTCTCCGACTGAGCGTATAGTTTGGATTATGATCCTCCATGCTTGAAGCTGAAGAGCTGTGAATGCAGGGCAGATTGGATGATGGATTGGTGGCATTATCCGCTGAGGTACAGTTGCTGGACACCTTGGGTTCCCCTCCTACCACCGCATCATTGTCATCATCATCATCATCATGATCGTGGTGATGTGTGAGATCATGTGGCTGAACATGATGGACCAGCCGACTAACGGCTACGCACTGGAATTACAAAATCAACTTATTAAGTTGAAAGTGGAATTTGAGCTTGGTGGACTTACAGTGCCATTATTGCTACTACTCCCACTGGCCAATGATTGAAGATTGAGCTGCTGCAAGAGATTGTGGAAGCTGGTGGCATTCATGACATTCTGCAACATTAATTGATGCAGGAAGTGTTTCGTTATCTCTGGCAAATCCTGATCAGCATTATCGCCGTGACCGCCAGCATGTCGTTTGCTTCTTTTGGATGGCGGGCTTGTGCTGTAGTTTTGGGTATCATCGCCAGCTAATTGCTGTCTTCTTTCGTCGGTGGTTTCACTGGAGGGACTTGAACTGCTGCTGCTGCGGATGCTCCTGATGCTAGGGATGCGATCTTTAAGCGATTCGCTGCTATGTACGATCATGCCATTGTTAAAGAGATCCTCGAAATGATCCTGGCAATGTAGCCGATGGGCGCACAACAGGCAAACCACACAAACAGCCACTATGTGACGCGCCATCTCTCGCTCTCACTCTCACTCTCACTCTTTCTCTCTCTAACTCCTTTTTTTCTCTGCTGGTCACTCTGTTTCACTTAGAACTAAAATAATTGGTATCCGTATCCAGGTTACGATCACGCTTTCACAGAATAGTGTAATCTACCTTGATCATTATATATATATCAATACAAATTATATATATATATATATATATGTGTATATATGTCAATTCACGATCTTAATTGGAATCTGCAATGATTTGTTCTAAAGAGAAAAATACAAAAATGGAATTAGTCAATTTTTGATTCACTGATGCGTGGCCCGCCCCATTCATCCAACCATCCAGAAATAAAACAAGTGAAGAGCGAGTAAAGATCTGTAGGGGGGCGAGGTATGATCGGGGGCAGGGCCACCCACACTCATTACGCATCTAAGTGAAACGAGATCGAGAGACAACAATTCACCAATTGCATAACCAAAACGAACCAAAGCGGAAGTTCAAGTTCATTTGGCGGCCAGTCTCGTCATTGATCGACACCTCCAAATATGGTCAATCACACACAAATACACACACACACGAACACACACACACACACACACACATAGGTAAGCTGCTTCAGGTGCTCCAATAGGTTGACCATTTAGGGTAATGGCTTCAAGAGCTCTTTGACTGAATCACAATAAATCAAATCACAATAAGCCATCTCTCAAAATGACATTCTATAGATTCCTATCATTAGCACGTAATTTAATTAAAATTTTCATGAAATCCTTGTCAATATATGATCTGATCTTATGCATTTCCATTATATGGTATTGAAAGTATCATAACAAAGCAATTGAGAATAAGAGATTCTTTTGGTTGTCTCTAGTTTCTTGAAAATCTTTTGCAAACTTTTGATTTAAGTGTACAATTATTTAGTTTATTTAAACAATTTCTAAATTGTTACTGAACACTTTCATTTCAACTTGAAAGAAATGCAAAAAGAAGGAACTTATGTTTCCAAACCTTCTTGAATAAACAAAAATGTTACAAAACAATTCATCTTGCCACTAAAACGCTTAATTCATTTTGAAGTTCTTACCACAAAAGTCCTTCTTGGCCACAGAATGGACCAACTTTGATTGTAGCTGCAAATTTGTCGCAAAAACACTCTAAGCAACCTTCGCATTACTTGTCACACTCGATTTCGGAATTTGGATTTTCTTTTTACACACTTTACTTGTAACTTTCGGTTTCCCCCACCATCCGCCCCGCTCCTTTTCGGTTGTCGCCCTGTGGCGGTTCATACACAATTTGAAATGGCACAAACACTAAGAATTTGAATGTTCTTCCGTTTTCAATTTAAAACCAGAATAAGAGAATTACATCAAATATGTAGGTACATAGGTGTGTATAAAAAAAAAATAATAAGCAAACACAGAAATTGGCGCAAACTAAGCTCAGGTAAATCTTATCAATTGTCAGATAGAAAAGGCGGTGAAGTGCCTGTTGAGAAGCAGAAGGAGGGAGAGGGAACGAAGACCACTACCTCAACGGGAGGAGGAGGAGGAGTAGGAGTTGGTAACGTCATAAATAATAAGTCGAGTCAAGCGATATCTTCGATAAGTGAACCGCAATTGGCGCGCGCCAAAATTCAAGTAAAAAACTATACCAATTTGTTCTCTGGGGAAATACTATCAACTATTACACGAAAACACAGCACAATCAGTGGCACACACGCACACTCACACACACACACACACACACGCTTAGACACGTCGACTACAACTTGTTGTAATTGCGCATTGGGGCAGGTACTTGGACAATTTGTACACAGAAATTCCTGCACCGAAATCCAATATATTGATAAAACTTTAACCGACCAACAAAAACCAAAAAAAATATCATCAGAAATTTATGACTTGCGAGCAATAGGAAGCAAGTTGATGACGGATGGGAGGACAAAGGGATTGGGGGGGGAACGATTCGGGCCGGTTTGGCGTGGGAGTTATCGACTTAATAAAAGCGAAAGCTAAAGGCGTCATTTGCTGTTGCATAAAACAAGGCGCGTCAAGGTCACAGGAAGTGGGCGGCGGTAGCAGCGCCAGTTTTGTGCACTTTTGGCATTGACAATGCGTTTGACACGCGTTTAACTTGCTGGAAGGTTAAAGGTTGTGGCTGACGCTTTAAATTCCTTCTGCGGCACTTGTTGACTAAACACCAGTCCTCCCCTCACTCCCTCTTCCTAGTACGGACCACGTGTGCACGTCCGTGTCCTTGTCCTTCTCTCAGCTCACTTATTTTCAAATATGCCTGACTAGCATTCACTTAATTATCTGACAATAAA
Organism: Drosophila paulistorum; assembly: GCA_018152135.1. Taxonomy (NCBI): domain Eukaryota; kingdom Metazoa; phylum Arthropoda; class Insecta; order Diptera; family Drosophilidae; genus Drosophila; species Drosophila paulistorum. The sequence continues at coordinate 17,706,582 of JAECXG010000606.1, read as the reverse complement.
AATCAATCATCAAATATTTGAAAATTCGGCAAAATGCTTTGCTTGATTAACGTTTTTTCGTTTTCCAATCAAGCCCCAAACAGACTGAGCTAACTCAGTCAATTGGTCAAGTGCTGAAGCCGCCGACGCCGCCAACTGACCGACCGACGACCGACCGACCATCGATGATTTTTGTCCGCTTTTCGCTTTTTATTTAAACTCTTTGTAATCAAGCCTCATTTAAATTCAGTTCGCATGATTTTCATGAAATCACTGAGAGAAAAATAAATAATAAAAAATAAAATAAAAAAAACTGACACACAAAGTTTTTCAGTGTTGGCTTTAACGACTTTTGATCTCACTTTTTCGATACTATGCTATATACATATATATTATATATGGCAGTAGCATTTGCATTCGTTTGAGAGTCGAGTACAATATTTTTTATTTTTATACATTAAATTCGCTTTCTTTGTGGTATTTATTGATTGATTGCCAATTTAACATCTTTAATTATATATCTCACACGATTCCCCCACCGGGAGAGTTGAGGAGGAGGAGGAGGAAGAAGCCTACCACAAACCACGCAAACGAGCTTTACCACCATCAACTTGCCACTGAGCTGCGCGCGTTGCTTTCCGAGTGTTTTATAGTCCAAGTTTTCGATTTCTGCGAGTGTGTGTGTGTGTGTGTGTGTGTGTGTGTGTGGGCCGACCACGACCAGGCTTGGAGGCGTAAGACTTTGCCAACCCAAACGAAATGGGGCGGGCTAAGCCATAGTATGGCCATAATACATAACAGACTTCAAGAACATTAGAACTTTGTTTATATACGAAACAGATAATACCCTAACACTCCCTGCCCGAAGGACTTCTACAAATTTAGTAGGAGATCTGCACCAGGAGGATCTGCTCATGTAATGGTTTCTCTTTGACTTTTCCATGGATTGTGGGAATAAATATTTATGCCTAGACCAGACTTGCTTAATCATTTGGCTCAGATAAAACAAAAAAAAAATATGTCTCACTCTTACCCAAGCAGACTAGAGATATCTGTTTATCTTTCAAATCATAATGAATGGTTTGGGTTTTGTCTTCATGATTCTCAGAGAGAATTTCCATGCCAAAATTGGGTAATGCTATATATAGATATTTCCAACTAACCCAAAAAAAAGAGGAAGGCAAAAACTGAACGCTAGATTACTATTGTGTGCTTATCAAAATCAATGTTTAATCTCGATTCCAGATATGTTATCAAAAGGAATCTGGATTGCTGCAGCAGCTACTACAAATAGTAGTAGGCATTAATTGTTTGCCGCATAATTAGATTACATGTTCTTGGTTCTCAAAATGAAACTCTTTTTCAAATAGTCTCTAATACAGAACATAGTCAATTTAGTATGACTCACTATGCTTCATACATCCAGCCAGATTTCACCACAACCAATTATCCCCACACTATGGAACTGAAATTTCCAGCACAAAGCAACTTTATCGCTCTTCACTTTTGCACTTATGTTACGCTGAGGCGGCAAACATATCAACTGAAATTTCACAATGAGAACCTCAGTTTTATATCTGAAATTCTGACGAGCATGTACATACATATATATGTAGTTTGCCCCAGCCACATGTCAGCTGACTCATCGCCCGGTTTTACATAGCATACACGAGTAAAGCCATGGATGAAATTTGGCTTCAATTAGCACTTTTGGTTAATGCCAACTGAAATTTCATACTCGAACCTCCAATGAGGAGCGAGCATAGCACAAATCTGACTCAGGCCATCCATCCATCATTAACTGCAAATTGAAATTCTATATACATACATATGTATGTAGTTGGCCGACAACATGAATTTATCTTCCCTGAAATTTCACAGCGAGAACCACCACGATCCCCTTTTTTGTTTCGTTGGATTTGGGACGGAGTCAATTAACTGCCGAAACTTGAAATTCTTTGGAATTATCTGTAGTTTCTTTTGGGCTTGTCGTTTTAGTCAACTGAAATTTCATGCCGATACCCCCAGAGGCGTGCACACACACACACACACACACACACACACACACACACACACACATGTTTATGTTAATGCTGATTTGGCAACACGTAAAAGCCAAAACCCTTATCTTTTACCTGACACACAAAAAAACAAAAACCACACAGACAAGAAATAAACGAGGAAAATTAAAAGCTCCACATGAAATTTCAGTTAGCTTTTCTAGATATTACTCGGGAGATACGAGAAAGCGAACAGTTTGAGGGTCGTCCAATGTGACAAAGCAGAAACCGCCCCATGAATATAAAATTCTGGGATTTACGAGCGAGCACAAAGATTTACCTAGATCTAAACTGTCTAATTCACGGGGGCTGCTTGAATCACGCTGTCCAACCATGATGATATGCGGTGGACATGGCCAACTAAACTAACTAACTGCCATTTGGACGCTTTGCCCGGATTGACCTTCCCTCCCCCCACTAACGTTCACCCAAGTTGCTTGACTACTACGTATGTTACGTCAGGTTTTCGAATTTAATATGCTGCTAATGTTGAAGGGCTTGCAATTACAATAAATAATTCATTGGGGCATCTAAATTAAATCATATTGTAGGATGACGATTAGCGCTTTGGGTAGGCAGGTTGCTTGCGCTTTGGAGGTGGACTTATCAGACGACTGTCTTCCTTATGAGGCGGGGCGGGGGGAACCGAACCGAACCGGAATCAATGAATAATTGATTACAATGCATTTGCATCAGGTGTGACAAATTCACAAATTGTGTGCCAAAACGCGATCAAATGCAATGATAGAGACAAGACGATGATAAAGAGGGAAATGGAACACAAATTATGGATGGTGGTTTCTAGGTTTTCTTTGTTGGTCATTGACAATGATATAATATGACGTCATATTATTGAATTCTGGTAATCGATCGATATTTTTAAACATGCAACATAATAAGAAGAAAGCACGTGGTGAGCGGGGCCCAAATTGGCTTGGACGTTATTTCCTTTGAATGGACTTTAAAAAAAAGGATGATAGATTCATGTTTCAGTCGATAGATATCAATATCGATCGTCGATAATCATAAATTTCGATAGCAAAACAAAAACACATGTTGATATATGGGTCATTACCGATAAGCAAGAGAATACACCGCCCCCTCCACGTCCCCCTCTCCGACCAAATCACAACTCACCCCAACTCTATGTGGTAGATCCTCCTCCATTAAACGAATCGTTGCCCACGCAAAATTTGGGCAAAAGTTTGCGTAATTAGACAATAATTATGGCAGAGAAAAAGGAAATTAAAATGCCATTTGATTTGGTGTTAAAAATGGAAAATATGTTACACTAAAATAGCATAATGTACGTGTGTGTGTGTGTGAATCTTACTTCATGTGCATGTGTGTGTGTGTGTGCGCGGGTGTCCAAATCTCGCACATGGAAAGCGGCTCGCTATAAATAAATTATGAATGAGCGTGAGAGGCGAGGTAAAGCAGAGAGGGCGGAGGAGAGACGTGGGTGATGGTGGGTGTATTCGATGGTAGAGATGGTGCAACATATGCAATTAAACTAACATATGTACATACATACATACATATATTTGCAGTTAACAATACTTACATTTCACACTTCTCAGTCCCTTTGCCTTTGTATATCAATTCCAAATAAATGTGTTAGTGTGTGTGTGTGTGTTGGGATTGCGCTCAGCGCAAAATCTTAATCTTAGTTGTTGATAGAATAATGTGCTGCCGATGCTTTCATTTCGATTCAACTTTAAATGATTGCCTGGTGGGAGGAGGGCGAGGACAATGTAGGTATTGCATTAATTCACAAAGATAACACAAATGTCGATTCAATTGAACGGCGGCGGCAGCGGCAGCAGCAGCGGTAAAAAATTTGTTTCAGTTCTATCCAAAATATAGATTGCACATTGATTAGAGATCCGCTCTAATTAAACACAATTACGCAAGTAGCCGTTGTTCAATAGTTAAACATTTTAAAGAACACAATATTTTTATAATTAAATGCCGATTTCACTGCACCGCACCGCCAACCATAAATCCGCAACAAAATAGCCAACTATCGGTGTGACCATAGTGTGCAAAGTGCAAATGTTATCGAATGTGAAAATATCGATAGCACCACAAACAACAGATTATGCGCGTTATCGATATACATATTGATATAGTTATCGAATGTATAAGTGTCAGTCACACAGAGGCGTTGACATATATAAACAAACTAGAAATAGCAAACCATTTCAAAATGTCTGATACGGGGCATTTATCTATGGGTAAATAAATATACATATATCCTACACAGATTTATTGACATTCAACATAATCCATTCTTAGGTTCCATTAAACCAGTATTTCCGGATGACGGTATCTTGCGTTTGTATTCCATGCGCTTTTGCCCATACGCACACCGTGTTCACCTTGTCCTGGATGCTAAAAAAATTCCATATCACAAAATTTACATAAACCTGCGTGACAAACCTGACTGGTTTACCAAAATCAGTGCCACTACTAAAGTACCAGCATTAGAGCTCGTCGCAGAGGCGCCATCGGGTGCAGGATCACCACCTATACTTATTGAATCGCTTTTTATATGCGACTATCTGGATGAAAAGTATCCCGAGATATCGTTACATCCCAAAGATCCCCTAAAGAAGGCAGAGGATCGAATCCTTGTTGATCGTTTTGGCCAATTTATAAATGCCATCTACAAGCTTCTATTGCATGATGATCCCGCTCAATTGGGAGATGCCTCTCTATATGAAGGCTTAGATATTTACGAGAAGGAATTGAAGCGCCGGGGTACACCGTTCTTTGGTGGAGCTCAGCCTGGTATGTTGGATTATATGATCTGGCCGTGGTGTGAGCGTTTTGCCGCTTTAAAGTATACGCTAGGCGAGGACGTTAAGCTAGATCCTGTACGATTCAAAATTCTGGTAAGTTGATCCTTCACACTTGCCTAAGAATCATGACTAATTATGTAGTCATGATTCTATCCCATTTGTAGCTACAGTGGGAGGAGTTGATGCTCAAGGATCCAGCTGTAAAAAACTTCTTTTTGGATGGTGAAGTTCATGCCAAATATATGAAGTCTCGACGTGACGGCAATGCGGACTATAATATGCTCTAGTAAGATAAAGTATCCCAAACAAATTAATTCGTATAAACATTGTTCCTTCGTTTTCCAGCAATGCTGCCAAACGTCAGAAATTGGAATAAAGCTGTTAACAATTCAACGACCCTTATACATACATATATGTATACAAAACAAGTGTGAAATATAGGCAATGCCAATTAAATGTAAAACATTTTCAATTTTTTTGAAATAAAAAAACATTAGCATGAAAAATGTGTTTACTGGGCTAAAGCTTCTGTTAACGTTAATAACAGAAATATATGTTAACTCACCCTAAGCAAAGCGAGTATTTTGAATTTACAAACATTTACGAACATTCACTATATATCCTATAATTGCCATAGATCCATTTCTTTATTATGAGCTGCAAAATGATTTTGCCCACATTGCATCCATATGTGTTTGCTGCATTTAAAATTTACATATGTATAAATCAGTTACCTCTTTGATGACTTTATCTGTGGGAGGAATGAATTGAAATCGAGAATTGGCAAGGGTATACAAAATTCGGCTTTGACAAAGATGGTAAGGGACTGATAGTATAGCCGCTCAATTGGCCATTTATATGTTGATGTTACTCACCTGAAAGTTTTCATTTGTTGTCGTCGGTTCGTAGAGTAAACATCAAGTGATCAAAATTTCACGGTTAATAGTAAAAACAGTTAACAAAATGTCCAGTATTCCACTAAAACATTTCAAGAAGGGTACGTTTCAAGGTCAAAACTCTTTAGATAGTGACGGGGCAATTTTTCGCCAATTTTTCCCCCATTGATTTTATAGTTTTAGTTTTATCACACACACACACACAAATACAGAGAGAGAGAGAAATCCGTATCTCTCACGTAGTTGTCATAAGAGATTCGAGATTTAATTTTAGACAAGAGAAATGGATTTATTTTTTGTTTGTTCGCTGACGTCAATCCTGATCATCTCAACAACAATCATCATCATCAACAGGTACACCCAAGCCAGAGCTACCCGAGGATGGCATTTTGCGCTTTTACTCCATGCGCTTTTGCCCTTACTCGCAACGCGTCGGCTTGGTGCTGGAGGCCAAGAATATTCCCCATCACAAGATCTACATTGACTTGAGCGAGAAACCGGAGTGGTATACAGATTACTCTCCCTTGGGCAAAGTGCCGGCCATTCAATTGCCGGGCTTGAAGGGTCAACCTGCTCTGGTTGAATCGCTGGTTATTGCCGAATACCTGGACGATCAATATCCAGGCGAAGGTCCACTTTTCCCCAAGGATCCATTACAGAAGGCTCAAGATAGGATATTGATTGAACGCCTGGCGCCAGCTGTGTCTGCTGTCTATCCAGTTTTATTCACAAAGAACCCATCGCCTGATGCTTTAACCAATTTCGAGAACGCTTTGGAGGTATTTGAGGTGGAGATCACTAAACGTGGAACGCCATATTTTGCAGGACAAAAGATTGGTATTGTCGACTACATGATCTGGCCATGGTTCGAGCGTTTCCCGGCCCTGAAGTACACCCTGCCCGAAAAATACGAGCTGGACAGCAAACGATTCAAGAATCTATTAAAGTGGCGCGATTTGGTGGCCCAGGACGAATCTGTAAAGAAAACAGAGCTGGACGCCCGGATTCATGCCAAATTTATGCGGACACGTCACGCCAACGAACCCAACTATGATGTAGCCTTCGAGCCATTATAGATCTTCATTGATTACCTTAAAATATCATTATATATCATTGGCGTGTTGAAATATACATACTTATTAAAATCTGCATAGAATTGAAACAATTATGTTATCTTTGAGGGTTTCTCTATTGTCATTTTGCAGGCTCTCCTAAGCCCGATCTACCCGAGGATGGTGTCTGGCGTCTCTTTACCATGGCCTTCTGTCCATTTGTCCAGCGAGTTCGTCTCGTTCTCGATGCCAAACAGATTGCCTATCACAAGATCTTTATCGATTTGATCGATAAGCCGGAATGGTATAAGGAATATAGTCCTTTGGGCAAGGTGCCTGCCCTGCAATTGACCAATCTGAAGGATCAGCCTACACTTGTTGAGTCCCTGGTTATAGCACAATTTCTCGATGAGCAATACCCTGAGCGCAAACTGTTCCCCACGGACCCTTTGCAAAACGCTCAAGATAAGATTTTGATAGAACGTTTTGCTCCAGTTGTCAGTGCATTGTATCCAGTACTCACCTGTAATCCCAATGCCCCCCAGGATGCCTTGCCGAACTTTGAAAAGGCCCTGGACGTATTCGAACAGGAGTTAACTTCCAGAGGAACTCCCTATTTTGCTGGAGAAAAGATTGGCATTGTGGACTACATGATCTGGCCGTGGTTTGAACGCATCCCGAGCTTGAAATTCACCACAGAACAGAAATACGAGCTGGATGCTAAGCGCTTTGGCCAACTGGTGAGTAAATTAATCCAAATCACATATCATTAACTAAGAGTATCCTGCTTTTAGTTGAAATGGCGCAATTTGGTGGCCCAAGATGACGCGGTCAAGAAGAGTGCCCAGGACCCGCAGGTGCATGCCAAATTCCAACTGTCTAAACTGGAGGGCAAGCCCAACTATGACATTGCTTTTAACAATTAGACAAACTTTTGTATGATTTATTCCATTCCAATAAAAAAAAAAACATATATCAAGCATCCTTTACCAGGAGATTGTAGTTGGGTTTGCCGGCGCTGCGTGTGCGCAAAAATTCGGCTTGGACTTCAGCTTCCATGTAGAAGGCCATCACAGCGGCATCCCGTTTCATACGATCCAGCCATTGTGTCTTGAATGAAGGGAAGAGGCAATTGCAGAGGTCAACAGGAATATATGAATGGAGTACTCTCTTACCAGCTGTGGAAAGCGTTGCTCGTCGTAGTTATAGTCCTCGCCACGTTGCAACTTTAGCAACTCCAAACGTTCCAGCCAAGGCCATATCATGTAATCCAAGATGCCTGTTTGTTCGCCCCCGAAAAATAATGTTTCCCGACGACCTAGCTCCTTCTCATAAACATCCAAGCCGGACCAGAAAGGCTCCATGTCGCCGCCATCAGATGCCTTAAAGAACGCACCCAGAACCGGATTGAAACGTTCAATCAATAACTTCTCCTGCACCTTTTTGAGCGGATCCCGCGGATAGAGTGGACGCAGTGGATACTGCTCGTCCAGGTACTCGCATATGAGCAACGATTCAGTCAACACTGGTGGACCCGGCTCGCGCACCAATTCCAAGGCTGGCACCTTACCCTGGGGATTCTTGTCGTACAACCAATCTGGTTTCTCTGTGAGATTAATGTAAATGCTGTGATAGGGTATCTGTTTGGCATCCAGAACAAGATGCACTCGCTGCGCAAATGGGCAGAAGCGCATGGAGTACAAACGCAAGATGCCATCCTCCGGTACCTCCGGCGGCGAGGAACCTACAAAGGCAAATTTCAATTTATGGAAAACCAAGAAATGGAATTATATGTATATGTTATAGCCTTACCCTTAGCCAAATGTCTGCCGTTGCTCATTCTGTCTGTGTAGATGTGTGTCTTTGTGTGTGTGCTGTGGGGAATCTGGAAGGCAAGTGATGCTCCAACTTGTTTCGACGGCAAATTTATATTAAGATCTTGAATGCCCTTCGACTCGGGGTTTGGATTACCCCGCACTGAACTTGGCTACATGTGGCCTTTGTGGCCAACTGCGGTGCTTGACACACTTGTTCATCTGAAGATCGTGTACAGTGGAAGATCTGTATACTCTACTCAACTTGAACTTAGCTCTAAATTAGAGCTAGCCATTAAAAAAGATTTAACAATTTACATATTTTTAGTTGTATTCTTTTTTTTTTTACTTTAACTTTTCTTTTTTTTTTTAATTTACATATTTTGGTATTTTTTACTTATTCTTTTTTGTTCTATATTTTTTTTCTATTCTATTTGTTTTTTTTTTCCTCTTTTTTTCATTTTTTTTAATTAAAAAAATATTTGTAACGAAATGCATTTACTTCTTGGGCGACAAACGAGCTTTCCAGAAGTTGATATGATCCTCATCAGATGCAATATAAGATTGGACCACCGGATCTTGCTTCAGGAGAGCGATCCATTTGCCAATATTCTCAAAGCGCTTCTCATCGAAATTGTATTGATCTTCGAATTGATATTTGACAACGGCCAAGCGCTCGAACCAGGGCCAAATCATATAGTCCACGTAGCCAGGCTTCTCGCCGCCAAAGAATGGTGTTCCACGTTTCTTCAACTCCTGCTCGAAGATATCAACGCCTTGCCAATATTCGTCGAGTCCAGTTTTTTGAAGCAAAATCTTCATGAACGCATTGGTAATGGCACTGAAGCGCTCCAATAGAATCTTATCCTGTGCCCGCTTCAATGGGTCCTTGGATAGAAGTGGATTTTGGGGATATTTCTCATCTACATACTCGGCGATGACCAGCGATTCAATAAGCGATGGCTTATCCTTCTCGTCGACCAACTGTAGGGCAGGCACCTTAAGCAATGCGCTCACCTCAATCAGCCATTCGGGTTTATCCATCAGATTAATGTTAATGACATGATAAGGCACCTTTTTGGCATTAAGCGATAGATGGGCCCTCTGGGCGTATGGGCAATAACGCATAGAATACAGCCGTAAGATTCCATCATCGGTCAGGGCGGGCTTGGCAGCACCTGTAATATTATATAGATTAGTTAACAATATGCTACGTCATATACAATTTGAGTTGATTAAATTTCAAGCATTTTTCCCCCTTGACTGTTTTTACATGTAGTTTTGTGATAAGGTTGGTCCCATGACTCGACGAATTCGATGTATACAATGGTGGTTTTCAAGGATAAAGAAGTGCTTTTCCACATTGATTTAGAGAAGTAGAGGGTTGGGCAATGGAATGGTTATTTCTTTTCTTCCCACTTTAGAACTAGAAGGTTTTTATTTCATAACTTAACGACATTTTCTATTTTGGCTCGTCGTTTGTATTTTTTGAGTTCATGATTCTGTTGCTCTAACTAAATATAGTTTATAATTGATTTAAACTGGTTTTGGTCTTTTTTTCTTATTTGTTTCTAACTCTCATTTGTATACCTTTTATTCTAGAGTATTCTGAAAAAAAAACATTTACAAATTTTTGTAATCTACTGCTACATAAAATCTCTTGGTAGATCGGACAACTTTTCTATATATTAGTATATACCTATGTACATATATGTGGCTGAGAATATTCCAAATTAGATTACAAAGTGGTTTTAAACGACTTGGCCATGCTGAATGTTGGGCAAACTGGTTTAATTAAAATAAAAAAATTTAAAAAAAAACGATGTTGCTTTGCGACTTGCGTTAAAATGTTGCTACTCTCTTTGGAAATTAGTTAGCCTCTGCGATGATGGTCATCATGTAGGGATTGCATGTCTTGATTCAAATATTCTCTTACCTTTTCCCAATTGTTCGGTTGTTATGGTCTTCGACATTGTTCAATTAGTTGGAACTCTACTTTGCTTGGGGATATGTGTGAGTGTACGGAAAGGCTCTTTCAATGTTGCGAACGGAGGTCGTGAACGTTTGAAACTCAACTGATGGTTCTCTTAACCGGTCGCTTAATATTTATACATATACAAATGTAAGGGCTAGTGCGTCTCATTCCAAAGAGCCAAAAGCTTTCGGAGCTTCCCAAAAACATGACTCTTAATTTTGTGTTTTTTTTTTTGTGTTGTTTTGTTGATAATTTCTTCGTTTTCACATTGTTTATTCTGCGATTAAAACGCTTTTTCTACAATTTCGCGATGTAAGTTTTTGTTTTAGTTATGTTTGTATGTTATGATTTTATGTCAGTGACATCATGCCAACAAATGCTTGTAAATATATTGATTTATGCATTCATATTTATATATATAAATATATAGACTATATGAACGCAAAGTAGACTTTTATTATATGCATTGGAGTTTGGTTTGGTTTTGGTTTGTTTTTAATTAAACTTCCTACTAAATACTACTACACAGACACACACACATACATACATTTAGAGAAAAATTTGTTTTCTTCGGCGGAACCTTATCCTATTTACAAAATGCTAAAAGAAAAGTATACAAAAAATGAAAACAACTTCATTATACCAGAATAAAACCAGAGATGGTAAAAATATGACATATATGTATGTACATATGTATGTAGAAAAAAGTATCCAAAAATATATGGAATAACAGAACATTTGTTTAACTGTTATTATGTGATAAGGGCCATAAATGACAACAGAATGAAAATCCATTTTTTGTTGTTTTTATCAACTGATTGGGAAAATAACTGAATCATTTATAAACTAGAAAGTTCTGTTCGATAAACTGCTTGTCATACATTTATGTTCATGCATTGAATATGTATATGGAAAGCTTTTGTTTTGTGTATGGGCTGAGGAATCATTTCACAACTTAGCTTCTACTCTAACTTCGAATCTCCCGAAGTTTCTATACACTTCACAATTGTTATTAACATTTTTGAGGTATATCATCTAGTTATCTGATTATGATCAAGTAACAGAAGGCCTCTAATTACATTACATTTCATAAAAATGAAAAATGAAAAATGAAAAATAAATTGATACCCAATTGGCACCTAGTTTTGAAAAATATCTTGAAAAACAAAGATATTATTTCCCACTTGGGTTACATTTGGAAATTTAATAAGACCTCTATTGTATTGCTTTCATTAAAACCTCTGACAAGAGGAATTTTCCTCTCGATTAATGGGTTTAATTTTTGATATTAATATATCCGACATTCTATATATAGATCCTTTGATTGTATAATTTCTTTGGACTCATATGGTTTTGCGAAGTCTTGTGAAGTGTACTATATATCAGAGTATGTATGTATGTATATATAATGCTTAGGCTGATCATGTGTGTGTATGTGTATGTATGTATGAAAATGAATTCATTCCGCTCTTGAAAACAAAAAAACATTTGGCTTACATTTATAAATTTAGTTCAATTGTTAGAAATCGTTTCAATTGCGCGTTGTTGTTAATATAATATAATTACATTTTGTTCACATGGGTATAAGTTGCTAAAAACTAAGTACATACATATACAATACATTTAAAAAAAAATTCTACAGATTTTAATTAGATTTCTTGATCATTATCATCATTTTCGTTAATATATTATAATAACTTTTGCCATTAGATTGTTTTGCATCGTTGCCTTACGATTTCGTTTACAGTTTCGGTTGTTTCTATTTGTTGTTTTCTTCTTAATTCATTAAGTTAATTTCTTAATAATTTTTCATTCTTTTTTTTTCTTTTTCTTATGTTTTTGTTAATTTTATGCTGTCTATAAAATATGCTATGTTGCTGCATTTTGATCACGGTTCTTGCTGTTTCATATATGTACATACATTAATATTATATATATAAGTATATATATATATATGTAGGTATATATATATTATATATTATCTTTTGATTACTGGAACGACTTGAATTTCTTGAGAAATAAAGTGCTTGCTGCTGCTGTTGGCTACTCTCAGTGTGATTCTCACTCGTGGTGTTACATGTGGATGACATTGTGGTTGTTGGCTGTTTGCTTTTTACGGTCTTTAGGTGGTCATCAGGCCAGGTGAGGGTGAGGGAGAGGCAGTTGCCTTCATGTTGCCATAGCTGCCACGATGGGAGGACGTACGATTGGAGCTGCAGCTAGAGCCGGAGCCGGAGCCGGAAAGAGCCGTGGAAGAGCTGCTATTGCTGGGGCCGCTGCAAGTGAACAGTTCATCATATTCTCTATATGTATGATTTGGTATGTCATTTTTAGGACACACACCCCTTCTGCTCGCCATCCTTTTTGCTATTGAACATGGCTAGTTCGATTTCCGTATGTTGGCTGTTCATATGGCGTACCCATTCCGCTGGCGTTTCAAAGGAGCTGCAATTGTAAGCAGAGAAAAGGTTACTCTTTCACTTCCCCTAATTCTGTTTGATATCGTCTTTTATTACGTGGTGCACAAGTCGCATAGCAGGGTCACATGATCCATATTGTTCTCTTGTTGCTATAAAAAAACAGAAAGGAAATGAATCTGACTGGCTTTCATACAAAAGGTTGTACACTCACCGATACCCGCCGTCGTTTCTTTGCCGGCACATAGGTTTTTAGGGCACGCAGAGCGAGATTATTGTTCGCATTGCTGCTGGCTTGGGTACTTCCGCTGCTGCTGGCTGACCCTGTCATCACATTTTGGCTTGCTCCTGGCTCTGTGGCGTGTGTGCCCAAATGGCGTACCAACGTTTTGGTATCCTCAAAGGACTTCTGGCATATTTCACACACCAGCAATTGCTTGAAATTGTTGTAGTCGCGAAGTGTATGCTCTTCGGATTCCTCCTGCGGCGTGACACGATCGCGATTCACCTCCAATTTGACGGCACTCATCTTAAAATCCAGTGGCTGCTTCGGCGACAAAAGGGGCACCTCTTCATGATTGTTGTTATTGGCATTGGCTGCTGTTGGTGGTGGGTTTTGGGACCAATCAGTTGGCTCTTGTTTAATGGTAAGGAAACTATGCGGATGTGGTGGCGGTGTGGTGGCCAGACGAGGCGGGACCACATGATCGAAATGCGGCGGAGCATCGTAATAGTCGTGAGCTAGAAAAAAATAATGTCTTGGTCAACATTTCTATTGCTAATCTTCTCCCCATGCTTACCCCTATCGCAGGCACTTTCCCGACGCAGACGTCGCTCATAGACCAATGCATCAAGACCATCTCGCTCGCAGATCGGAGGCTCCTCATACTCCGGACGACGCAATACAGCCTCCGCTGCCTCCGGAACCGGCCCAGTGGCAGTCATGGGGCAACTGCTGCATCCGACTTCAGTACAAATCGACATAGGTGGAGGGGGCACTGGTCCCGACGCTGATGTTCCGACAACTGTGGCCGCGGTTGGTGGTTGCGTTTCAACTTGACTGCCACCGGGATAGCAGCACTTGTCCTCGGGATCAATGGCCACCTCCTTGTTCACAGATATACCCAACTTGCTGCTGCTGGCCACACTCAACAGTCCTGCATGGGCTGCCATTTTGGGCGATTTGACAATCACAGGACTGTCCTTTGGCATTACGGAAGCGCCGAGGCCGCGAAATTGCTGATGATGATGATGGTGCGAGTGCGGATGCTGGTGTGCTGGATGCGACTGTGGATGGTGATGCTCGAGGGTGTACCGACCAGAGCTGCTGCCGCTACTGCTGCTCGGCTTGCTCCCGCCGTAAATATCTCCCGGAAGCTGTGTGCTCATCGGAGGTGGCGGGGGCAACGTTGAACGCTGCGTTCCATTGGACACATACATGGCACTGGGCTCACGCTGCTGCTGTACACTATGCGGATGCGAATGCGGATGATGCGACGTTGTGGTTGCTGTGCTGCTGCCACTGGAAGCGCTGGTACGACATAGTCCACGAATCTTCAAAATCTCTCCGCCGCGTAAAACCTCGTTGAGAATGTCATTGGAGACGGTGGCCTCACCGCTGTACATATACTGCACCAAGATCTGTATAGCCCGATGGCTAAGATCGGGCGGAAGAACAACATACAGCACACCATTTGGCGAGGTAATCGGTGCCGTCTCAAACATTGTGGCAAAGAACTGGCTGCAGGAGCTCAATATGAATTTGTGTGCCGATATGCCAACCGTGGGTATATCCGAGGTGATGCCGCTATTGCTATACGAGCTATATAGCACCACATCGGCAAATTTTTCATTTCTAAACGAAAATAGACAAAGGACTAGATCGTTGTTGTCGTTTTTGATACTCATAATACTCACTTGTATAATGTGGAAATGGAAGTGTTCAGGTAGGACAAATGCGAATCCCATTTAAGGTGATAGTTCTCGGCGGCCATGTCTGCGACCGGAATCGGAAGCGCCTGGCCCGCAGTGCTACAATAAATGCAATACAAAAATCAATAAGGGAAAACAAAAACAAAAGACAAAGGTTCGTCGATTTGAAATTAACAGTCAGTTAACAGCAGTGGCGTAGCTGCAATTAACATTAAAGTTATTTAATGTTAAATGTTACAAGTGATAACCATAAAAAATGTTTATAGCTTTGCAAAGAATGTAGAAACAAATTCACTTTGCAAAACAAAATTCATCGAATTAAAAAAAAAAGCTGACACGAAAATTTATTTCAGGCCCCTTTTATTCTTACGCTACGCCTGTGAAATTGCCAAACACAGTGGCGCCCCCGTGAACTCTAACGGTCATAAATTGTTTGAGAGCGCTGTAGAGCGAATGTTTTGTTGAAAGAAAAGAAATTTAAAGAAATAAGTAAACATACAAAAAAAAAAACACAAAGACAAAATGTCATTTTCCGCGGATTTCGACACACTACTTATTGACCTGGTAAAAGCCAATCCCATCCTTTGGGAACGGGAATCTCGCAGTTCTCCCTACAAAGAGCGTCGAATTCGACACACAGAATTATGGAAAAGCATAGCGACTTCTTTGAAGGCCGATGGTGAGTAGGATAATTCAGGTCCTAGCCAAGTTGAGCCTAAATGAAACTACCGTTCTGCCATCAGTTCCAACCTGCACAACGCGTTGGAACAATTTGCGCCACAGAGTCCGTCGTGAGCTAGCCAAAGAAAAGGATGGCGTGGGGTCCGATTGGAGTCTAATGCCCAAATTGCGCTTCCTGCAGCATACCACATACAGCCATCGCAGCAGTGAGAGACAACAGACCAACAACAGGCAGCTTCACCCGCCCAGCAATGTTAGTTGGTCATCCCGGACTAGTGAACAAGTGCATGATGAAGATGATCAACTGCAGGAGGCCATGGATGAACAGCAGGCGGCAGCATTACCACCTGCTGGTGTACCCAGTCAGACAAGTGAGGAGGCTAATCCAACCACTGTTCCATTTACCACAAAGGTGATAAAAAGGATTGAGTCTCTGTTGGAGGGATTGGGTTCACCCAATCGTCAAAAGGCAGAGAAACGTATTTTGACCTATCTATGCAAATGTAATTTGCGCTCCCTAAATAATGAAGAAATCGATGATATACTCCTTTAAGGCATGTCTCCCGTACATGTTTGTCTATCTGTGTGTGTGTGTGTCTGCACAGGAGTGGGAGAAAATCGAATTCGAACCAAAAACCAAACTCCTACTACTATGACGCAGTTAGTTGAATTGGGGGAATTGGTCAAAAGAGTGCGCGCGCAACCAAAAGCAATAACATGTCCAATACACCAACTGTCTGCCTGCCTGCTGCTCTTCAAAAAATGAAGGCGCGCGGGCGGTATGACGCCAAAACAAGCATTTAGTTTATTAATTTAATGACTCTACTACTACGACGACAACGACGAAGTTCGACCACTTCCACAATATTCACATTCACATAGAGCTAACTAGGCATGCGATATTAGCGAAACGAAAACATAACGAGCAAAAGGCGCGTCCTGTGCACCCTTAACGACTGTTCGTATACCCCGCCCGCCTTTACTTACAACACCGACCCGAATCGAACCGTACCGATCCCGCCCCGCCCCGCCTTCTCTCTATCCCCTCCAATAACCCAATACCAATACGAACTGGCAAGACTCTTTGCTTATCCGTCGTCGTCTCAGTTATATGTGTATGTTGGTAGCCCATCTAATGTAAGACAAGTTAGTATAGTGTACAAACTCCTACTACTACCACTTCCACTACCACATACTATTGCTGGATGGGTACAATGGGAATAGCGCCACCTTCTGACAGTTTGGTATTAACACCAAATTATCGATTGATTTCACTCACATCGCTTCGTTTGCACAAAAATCAATAAAATCCATGCAAAGGCAACAAAAATTCAAAATATTGTACAGTTTGTTTATAAATACAGTTAACTAATAATATCGAAATATTTAGTATCATTTCTTTACTAATTTCGTTTGCATTTACAAATGTAGTCAATTCAAAAAGCAACAGCAAAAAACTCGCAAAAAATACGCGCCTAAATTCAAAAAAAAAAAAAAAAAAAAAAAAATTTAAAAAGGAAAAATGGAAAGAAACAATTTCCAAAGAACCAAAAATTCACCTTGGCTTTCCGTTTTGTTTTTTGCTTTTTGTTTTTTGTGTGGGAGATTTTTCTCTTGTAGTTTCACTTGTTTAGTATAAATCAAATGCACTTTTTTTTATTATTTAGATATTGTTATAAACATTTAGTTTTGGAAACACACTCGCTTTTTCTTTTTGTTGTTGTTCTATACGGATTTTGGATGGGAGGGAAACTTGGTGCAGCGCGACCAAAGCTAACGCTTTGCTTGCCAGCGTACGAATGAATCCTGACTCCTGCCAGTGGCAGAGGCTACGGCGAGAGGAAGCGAGAGAGTAAGCACACAGAGGCGGAGAGAGAGAGAGAGAGAGCGAGAAACAGAGAGTATAGCGCGCGCGAGAGAGAAAACAGCGCGCCCCCTCACGTGCGCATTGTTATTGTTGTGGTTGGTTTGTGAACTAAAATTGATTTCCCTGAGCATATTGATTTTCTTGGTTACATTCAATTCGACGCCAGCTCAGTGGCACTGGCCGTGGCGGTGGGGGCGGGGGCAGTAGCAGGAGCAGAGGCGGCTGTAGCGTTGGCGGCATCACAGGCGCTGGGGGGGATGGTCGCGAGAGTGGGTGTTGTTGTTGTTGGTGTGGGTGTGGGTGTCGGGCTGGCATCCGCCTTTACACATTCATCTTTTCCTTTAGCTATTTCTTCTTCCTTACTCATCATTGCCTCATGTTCCAATTGCATTTGTGTGGCTGTGGATGTGTCTTGTTTGAATAATTCTCGCAGTAACATGGTAGCATAGGCAGCCGTGGGCAATGAGAATTCCAATATCAGAGCCATAAACTTGGCTTCCGCTGGCGATGGCTCCAAGGTTGTTTCAATTTTCTTAAGCAGCTCCCAGTCGGATGCAATTAAGGTATCTTCTGGGGTTTGATAGAAACGAAAATTCCATTTCAAATTTTCGGGTTGAATGATTAATTTGCGATAGGCTCCTCCTAGTGCATAAGTTTTATCTTTGTGCTTCAATAACTCTGAGGTTAGTCCCACTTCATTCAGCATTTGCTCATACCATAGACCAGAATCATTGCTAGGATAGCTTATATCATGTCCTGGCAGCGGCAGAACTACATCAGTGAGTTTATATTTACCACTGGCTATATCCGATTCGCTAATCGGTCTCACTTTGCGCTTAAAAGCTGATTCCTCCTCCATTGAAACGTCTTCGTCAACGTTTTCAGCATCTGGTGCTTCAATTTTCTCCTCCACTTCCATAACAGAGTCTTCCTGATCGGCGTAGACTAGATCTCCTGGTATTAGCTTTAACCCAAATTCCTTAATCCTTCTAGACGCGATGCGATTAAAGATTAAACTTTGATAGGCATGCGGATACAACAGCAACATATTCCTGGGAATCTGCCTCAAGGCCGCTGCATAATCGTTCTCTCCAAATTTGGCCAAACCATTTAAAATCTTCTTCTCGATGTATTTATCGCCATGGATCTTTTCTGCTGCAGCCGCTGAATCGCGTTTCTCCCACCACTCTTGTCTAATGGATCGCAAGAATTCCACATCATTGTCACGCGGCTTTAGGATCAGCTCACAGGCCAGCTTGTAGTCACGTTTAAGAAGAGCCACACCAACTTCATAGGTGGGCACTTTGGAGCTATTGCCAAATCTTTGAAGACCATAATAGTTGATGAATCCTCGCTGCTTTAGCGACTCGAGCGATAACTCAATATCGGCACGTCGTTCTTTGGCTACGTGGCGCAAAGCGATACGAAAACGATTGCCCTGCAGATCTCCCAACTTGTGGGTTGCCTGTCTGAAACTAAAGTTGCCAATTTGAACATTTCGAATGGAACGAGCTGCCTGAACGATGTTTTCGGGTGAACGGCGTTTAATTGAGAAACTTTGGGTAGTTTTGGCACGCTTATCCTTAGTGCCACAATAGTTGACCTGTGATGGACGAAGGCTAGATAAAGATTTCGTAATTAATATCGACCACCAGTTATTTTTAAAATTCGACTTACTTGAGACGGCTGGCAAGAGTGGCGGCCACCTCACTGGTGTCTATATTGGTCTTATGAATCAAAAAGCTCACAAACTCTGTTGGAAAGTTCCACCGATTGTCGCCTGAACAAAAAAATGTATATTATATTTCAGTTGACCAAACATCTGGATATTCCAACATACCTCGTCCTGGTTTTGGTTTTAATATGCGAATGTTCTTTTTCCCTTCTACGTCTGCGGCCACTTGTTGCTCTTCCGGCTTAGCCGGTTCCTGCGCCACAGTAGTAGACACTAGTTTGCCTTTGTACAATTGTTTCAAGGTCTGATGTATCCGAGTGCGTTGCTCCTTGTCCAATTTGGTGGCATCAATCTCTATTTTTTGCTGACTTTTTGCATCGTATTTGGCATCAGCCAACTTGACTATCCTTTGCCAAACTTCAGGTCCTGTGACAGATTCCAACTCCTCGCGCCATTTTGCTAATTCTTCGGGTTCCACATCTGTAATATATTATGGTTATGCATCAATTGCGCATACTATTCAACCTTGTACAGACGTTCAATTGCCACCTTAGGCACTGTGGTATCATCGAGGACCAGCACACGACCGTCGGCATCAATTTCGTTGACGTGAAAGTCGGAAAATCTTGATTTAAGAATGCCGGTAAAGCCAGGAGCCTCGGGATTTGTGAATTCCGTAATGCCAACTTCGTGCTCTCGCAATGTGGATTTTTGCTGAAATGGAGGCCTAACATCAGAGGGACATTAAATGGATGAAACGAATCCTTTCAATCTTATATCTCACTTGTTGCCTTCCCGCGGTTGTCGTTCGGTACGCTCCTTTTTCTGGCCCCGCCAATTATTTTTGTTGTATGGCTTGGAGTAAAATTTTCGATGACCTCCTCCGCGGTCTTTACCCATTGTTCTATTTAAGAATATTAAGTTAACAATTTTTAAAGTTCTGCGATTGCACGTTTTTCACAGCCGCATTAGAGATAACAGATTAATCACCGATAAACGATAACAGTAACTTATAATTTCTCTTATACACAGAAAAAAATAAAAGGTTTCAAATTCTTTTTAGCATGAATAAAAACATTATAATTTATAACTAATAAATTGAGAAAAAGAGGAGAATAAATGGCTCAGTGAATCTATTTCATTATACAACATTTGAATCAAAGCCACGATGAGTAACTTGTCATCTCTATTTTTTCCCACTTTTTCCCACTTGTTTGCAACACTGGAAATCAGGCCAGCTGGATACTAACGTTAGCTACGCTAGGAATCACTTAGTTTGTTTTTGTTTAAGTTTCATTCAACAAAAATCGAATTTTGCTTAGCATAAAAATGCTTCCCCACCTGAACGCCGAGGAAAGTCTGCCGCCCAGCACACGGAAAGTGTATATAAATCCGAATTTTCATAGCCAACAAGTGGCACGGGCAGCGTTTTCGCTGCAAGGTCATATTACGCACTCACATCAAAACCACATACCACCACCGATCTCAGCATTGAGCCAGCCACCAGCCATACACGTCAACCCAAACTTTCTGAAACGCCAACATGCAATGTTTGAGCACTATCAAATGCAACAGATGCAGCATCAACAGGTCCCTGTGCCTGTTATGACATATTATCCACCAATAGCTGCAGAGCCCATCCCTGAGGTGGTGATGGTGCCGCCGCCGCCTTCACCAGTGGCTCCCCAGGCCAAGATTATTAACAAAGCCAGCACTTGCCTGGTACGAAAAGTGACAAAGCCACAGCCTGTTCCAATACCTGTTCCAAGAAACGTAGTAAAATCTCCTCCACAAGCTCCCCTAATTACAATATCCAAGAGGAAAATTGTACGACAGGGTGTGGTCAAGACCACTACACCCGTTCCAGCTCCACCTCAAACTGCAGCAGTATCAGCAACCATAGTACCAACTCCTACCAAGCGAACCAAATACAAACTGGTGCGTGGAATCTCCCTGACAGTGACACCCTTGATCAAGAAGAGGCGTTCCTTGAGGGAGTTTGTCGGCCAATATGCCTTGAGGCGTACCAATGAAACGGGAGCAGTCAAAAAGTTAAGGTAAGTCTGAAGATGATTGACGTAGGAGGCTATGTAACGAATCTCTGGCCCTTACTTACAGTTCAAAGCCTCTTGTGCTAAAGCGAAGCATTAACAAATCGCTGAGCATGGTTAGCCTACATGGAGTGATGTTCAAAAAGACAGCTAAGAATAAGCTAACTAAACTAGATGCCCCCAGTTCGTCGACGACGACGACAGTCAAGAAGTCCCAAACACCTTCTGCTTTAACAAGAACTATAAGACGAAACATTTCCGGTCGTACATTATTTGTAAGTGGCAATAAATTTATTCTGGATCCCACAGGCTGTCGTCTGACCAGAGTGCAGACCACATCCACGTCCGAACTGCCACTGGTGAATCCTAGTAAAATGCCAAGGCGTCGTATCGATCTTGGTGGACTTACTTATATAGCCTCTGCCAAGGCTCAAAATGTTTTCATACGCACCACAAATCATTTATCGCGCGCCCATTTGATGTCAGCCAGGCAAAGAAGTCTGCATATGCTCAACGGATCGTTAGTGAAGACAAATGTACCCTGTGCCATTTTCCAACGATTAGGCAAGTGTGCTGCCCATAGTCGGGGAAAGTGCCGCAAATTGCATGATAAACGACAAGTGGCTATCTGTCCCAGGTTTGTGTGCTATCCAATCAATTTAGAGGCAATCCTACTTGCCTAAGGTTCTTCTGTTCGATTCCATTTCAATTGGACCCCAAAAATGGGCTGCTCTCCTTTTGTTTTGATCTCCTTCCACAGATTTCTCCACGGCGATTGTACAAAAAAGGATTGTCTGCTCTCTCACAATGTATCCCTTGAAAAGATGCCTGTTTGTCGGTTTTATCTACGCGGTGTTTGTGTCAGAGAGGATTGTCCCTATCTGCACAAGAAACTTGGACGAAAGGCAGAGATCTGCATTGATTTCCTGCGTGGATATTGTCCGCTTGCTGCCGAGGTAAGTAACTGGTAGAAACTTCCACACGCCCATGTCCCCATTAACTCTTAATCGAACTCTATTCAAGTGCAATAAACGTCATGAATTTATCTGCCCTGAGGTGGAGCGGAACGGCAAATGTGAAGTGGCCAGTTGCCCCATATGTAAGCAGAAGCCAAAGGCTTTGACCAAAACCAAAGTTGAACCCAAGCCAAGGGTCAAAAGCAATATTGTAAAACTAACAGAGGAGGTAATAAATCCTCCAGAAGCGTCCAGTAGTTCGCGTTATTTCAAGCAGGAAGATGCAAAAGCAGTGATAAATCCCACCTTAGAGCATGCTAATGTAGATAATACCAATGATTTAGACAAACAAATTTCCCAAGATGACGACGACGATGACGAGGACGAGGAGGAGGAGGAGGAGGAGGAGGAGGAGGAGGATGCGGCAAGTGCGAATGTAAGTGGTCCACAAAGACGACCTAAACTGGGAATGCTGCCCGCATTTATACCTCTCGGCAACGAGGAATAGGATACAACTAACTTGCCTTGGACATGATGTTTCAGGTACAAATTAATAATTATTATATATGTTTAGTTTAAGCTACAATTTCTTTGGTTTTCTTTCATTTTAAGAGTAAAGTCTAGATTATTTCTAAGAAGTAAATATAAACAGAATAAAACAAACTGTTTTTTATTGGGATAGGTGGAAAATCTTGGACCTGATATACAATCTATTAATCAAGTAAATTCTAAAGACAAGTGAAAGCGAAGTCAAGTTTCAAGTTTCTGGCTCAAACAAGGCGAAGCGAATTCATTTTCTCAACTATTTGGCTCAAAGAAACGGGGCGAAGTCAAGTTTCATGCATTTGGCTCACATAACCGAAGCGAAATAATCATATCCCCCAGTTAGTGTTGTTTTTGTTTTCGTGGTAAGCGGTTGCGAGTCGATCGGTCGATAGCCGATAATTTTGTTTATTTAAAAAGCCACAGGAATTGTTTTTTCAAAATAGTTTCAATTGAAAATTATATTATAATCTGATCGAATGAGCATTTCGTTAAATAAAATTTCAAAAAAAGAGATAATAAACCGTGGCATTAAAACAAAGAGAACGCAACACGGATCTCGGTTTTATACGGGCAACAACAACATCAGGCAAAGAGTTTTTTATGTTGTTCAAGTGAGTGGAGTGCAGTTTTGTTTGCGTTTTTCTTTTATTGTTTTTTTGCTTCTTTTTTTGTTTGTTGGTTTGTTTGTTATTCTGTGAGCCGAAAGTGAAGTGCAAAAATTGGTTAGAAACCCAAAAAAAGTCGAAATACACTGACGACAGCAGTTCAAAGGACTCGAAAGCAGCAGCAAAATTGGACATCTGTTCGGGATTTGGATGTTGTTCGCATTCCACAGTTCGCATGCTCTTTTCACCTCGCAAGAAAAATTATAAAAAAAAGACACACACACACAGAATATAAAGGAGAAAAAAAAAACCAGGCCATGAAATTTTTTTCTGCATTTTCGCCACACAACTCTTGCCTCTGCCTCTGCGTCAGCCTTTGCCTTTGCCGCTGTTGCCTGTTGCTGCCCCTGCTGTCTCTGTGTGTGTGTGTGGTTGTTGTTGTAATTTTTCCGAAACGTTCTCGCTTTGGTGCATTCCAAAGTAAATGCTACTAATAACAAAAACCAAGCAAGGCCAGTGGTTGTTGTAGTAAAGAAAGAAAAAAAAAAAAAAAGGAAGGCAATCCAAAGATTGGCCGCTTCCAGCAAAAAAAAAAAAAAAATAAGAAAAAAGTTGCTTGACTTGTTTGACCCGCGTTCGAGTCTCTCTTTCTATGAGAGAATATATGTGTATGTGTGTGTGTATGAGCGTGTGTGTGTGTGTATTTGTGTATCTTTGTGTGAGTGTGTGCTTCAGCTTCTTCTTTAACTTCTTCTCTTCTGCTTGTTGGCCAAGTCAACCTCAACGGCGGCCGTTGCCGCATTCTACATAAATTACCAAACCCAAATGACACATAAAAGCCATAAAAATGAATTTTTAATTTATGCAGCAGCAACAACAACAGCAACAACAACATTAATATAACGGCTGCAAAACTCTATATTTATGTAATAAACAAACAAACAAATCAAAAAAAAAAAAAAAAATTAACAAAAAGACTGCAAATATTTGGGAATTAGTCAAATTTTTATAGTGTGTGTGTGTACCTGCCAGCTTAAGCATTTATGTGCATGTGTGTGTGTGTGAAAATCAAGTTCGTTGCCTAAGTCTTTTGTTTTGCTGTGAAGTAACCCAACAATCAATTCAAAACATTTGTTCGAATCTATTTGAATGCAAAGTAAACACATTTATGTGAACACTTGAGTTAACAAAAAAACTAAGAACAATTGTTAACTTGTATTTAAATTAGAAATTAATATTTCCTGCCAAATTATGCTCCCAATTCTAAAAATTGAAGCAAACTTCAACCGAAATGCCTTGAATACATGGCATTTAGATATGGTTGCACTCAAATATATCGAGGACTTAACTAAATTAAAGTACATACATTAATATAAAGTATTAGCCTCAATGGATAGACAACCTTTTAGCCGAAACCTGCAACTATTTCCCACAAAAACAACTGAATTCAATTTCAAAATATACAAATCTAAGCATTGGCATAATCTAATTATACATTTCGACAATTAATTCTACAGTTGCCAATAAAAAAACAAAAGAAGAACCATCTCAACATCTTCATCAGCAACAACAATTGTTAAAGTGGAAAGCCAGTGTTCATTTTTTTTTTCATATGGTAAGTAAAGAAGCAAACAAATTCTCTAGAAAGAAAGAAGAAACTAGAAGAGAAAGAAAACCAAACGATTGACCAAAAATGCTTAAACATGAAATTTATTAGACAACGAAATTAAATATTCAAATCGAGATCGAGACCCAATATAAAAATAATTATAATAAATTTTCGGAAAATTTTCATTAAACAATTTGCATACATTAATGCCTGAATTGTGTGGTGTGGTGTGGCATGGCATGCTGTTGTTGTGGGTATTGCGGTGCGGTGGGTCCGCCTAGAACGGGAAAAACAAAACAAGACACAACTCTTTGTGCTGGTGGGTCTAACGGGGATTTGTGCCATGGCCAGGTAGCTAGCCACTTTCTAGTGCTCCTTTTGGAGTTGTTGTTGTTGGCTGAATGTCGGACTGTCTCACTGTCTGCCTGCGCTTTAGTCTAATGATGTCAATTACATCGTGCCACTCGCATTGTGGGCAACAAAATGCATGCCATACCATGGCTTATAAGGCAACAACACAAACAACAATACCAGCAGCATCAGCAACAACATCTCCCAACTCGACTTCGACTTCATTAAAATTGCTTTTTCGTTTGTTTTTTGTCTATATCTTTTGTATCTGCACAGACTTTGTATACCCTTTCCAAATTCATTCCCAAAACAAAACAAAAAGTACAAGAGATAAATGCAGTCAAAGGGTATCAAAAAATCACAATAATATGTATTTAATCCATTACTCTGCCGCATTTTCGGATGCTTGTGGTAACCAAATAGTCGTATTGTATATATCGTACATATATATATATATGTATGTATGTATGTATATGTATTTGCCAGCTAACAATTTTAATGAGTTTTTATGAAATTGTACAAGTATTTCATGTTCAAGTTGCCAGTTAAGGCCACAGACAAAAACACAAACAAAAAAGAGCGAAAAAATAAAAAAAAGAAAGAAACAAACAAACCGCAACACATTTCATTTTGTGTGATTAATTTTGTTGTCAATTTGTTCATTAACAACTAACTAACTACTTAAAGAGAGAGAGAGAGAGAGAGAGAGAGAGACGGCTTGGCCAACAAATTTCCAAAGAGATAAGCAATTGTTGGGCAATTGTTAAGTCTCAATTAACTCTCCCACCATCGAGCACTCCATTTTTTTGGTTACTCTGCCAAAATAAAACCCTCAACTTACAATTTAATAAACTTTAAATTTATGACTCAATTTTTTTGTATGGTGTTTTCTTTTTATTCTGCTCCAAATACATTATAAACGAAAATCTGCTGCAAAAATCGCTCTTGTCACGCCCACATTGCTGGCAGGTCTGAGAAAAGAAGTGAGAAGTGGGAGATGGTCTTGGGGTAGGGGCGAAGGGTATTCTCTCTCTTTACGCCCAATTTGTCACACATTTCAACAGGTTGACTGGTTGCCTTTGGTAAGGAGGAAGCATCAGGAGCAGGGCGCCCGTGCTTCGCGGTTCCTGATCTTTAGTTGTTGCTTTTGGAATCTTCTTATTATTTTTTGGTTGCTTCTTTTTGGGACTGCCTGCCGGGCTTTATGAAGCGTGAGGAATTTTTCTTTTTGATATTGTTTTTGTTGTTGCTGCTGCTGCTGTCCTCGTTGTCCTTTCTAAGTGAAAAATTATGCAAAAGTGTTTCACTTTAATAGCGGAAATCATTTATAGAAGTTGTAATAAAGACCCAGTCGCGATGTGGGTCCTCATGGGATCATGGTCATGTCTTTTTTTTTTTTGTTGGTCCAATCTTGCCCACGGCTGAGTTTTGTGCTCGTTAAACAAAAAATAAAACAGCAACAGAGACCGCCAACGAAGTTGCAAAATGCAACAATGTGGCCACACTTGGATGTGAGGGAGGGGGAAGGAAGTGGCTGAACACTGAGGATTAATTTGCAAACCAAATTTAATGGCCAATAATCTATACATATACATACACATATATACACATACATACATATATTTGTATTTATAATCAAGTCATAATTCGTCAAAAGAAACTCATTTACAAGAATATCAAACTTTTCAATATCCTAAGTGTAGTTAAAAAACTTCTTATTTAAGCCCAATCAAACGAACAGACAGTTTAGCTAATGTCCTTTAAGTAATCTAATATCTATAGATTTATGTATAGATCTTTATGTATCCTTGCCTACAAATGATCTCTTTCGTTTGCCACATGCATTAAGTGAGCATACTCTTGGATACCAAAACAAAAGACTTAGGCCACAAACTTGCTCACAATGGGGGATTAGAAAAAGACCAAATACAAAGTCCCAAAAAAACATTCCAGACCATGGCATCCTCTCTCTGCCCCCATCTCCTTTAAAAGCCAAGTACAATTATAATACCATTAAAGCATCTAAATTAGCTCATTTGCAATGGAAACCGGGCATCATAATCGTTAAAATGAAACAGCAACATCATCAAATGATAATTGTGCAGAAAAAGGCAGGCAGAAGGCAAAAGGCAAAAAAAAAGAGGAAATAAAAAACACACACACACACACACAAGCACACTAATAATAATAAAAAGAAATAAAAACCAAACTGTTAAATGAGAAGATAGATAGAAAAAGAAAAAAAAGCCGCCATGGGTATGTGGAGCAATTGATAAATGCTTTTTTATGGCAGTAAAAGAAAATCGAAGAGACCATAAAATGAAGAGTGGAAAATGCATTACGGTTTATGAATTTGGTTTTTATGCTTATTGATCGACTATCGGCCAAGTCGACACATCGGAAACTAATGCATGGCATTAAATATCGTTAAAGAAATTCAAGAAAGTGTCAATTAAATCAATTGGTAATAAGTTCAATATGCAACCAATGTGAAAACAATTAATCGATTTCACATCAGGCTAATGCTAAAAGCCACAAATCGTTTATATTAAGTACAATTAAATGCAATCTCACAATAACAAATTCAATTTTCCATCGATTTGCACATAAAATTAGACAATTAGACTTAATGATGATGCAATGAGATAAAGTTGTAAAAGATATTAAAGCAATTTTCATTCCTTTCTGCTCATTTAAGTTGCTTTTAATTGCAATATTTTCATCAAATTGTGAAAATCAATAGGGTAAGATCATCTAGTTTTAAAATCTATGAGTGATATGTTTTAGCTGCCCTTTTATGCGATCAAAAACAAAAAGCAAAGACAACTTAATCAAAAGATGAAACAGACAATGCATAATTCAAGAGCCTTTTATACCCATTCCCATTCCCATGCCCACACCCATGCTCCCATATGTCCTCTGGCACGTCTGTCACGTCAAGTCTTTTGTCATTGCGCCTAACATTTCAATTAATTGCCTTCGCATAGAAATGTCTTTATATGCGATAGGTGAATCTGTGCGTATGGCTTCTGGCTACCAATGCCTTCTTTAACCGCAGTCAACAATGAAACCCATTAAAAGACCATCAAAAGGCAAATAATTTCTACACGCAATCACCGAGTGGGGGGACGCGGTTGAAGGTGGCTTGCGGGGTGGATCAAGTTTTTCACAGAGGCTACAATTTCCGCTGTTTGGGGCTACTTATGGACACAAAAACAAAAACAAAAAAAAAACACACACACACACAAACAGGCCAAAAAGAAAGAAAAAACAAGCTGGCGATTTAATTGATTTGGTCAATTTTATATGGCGCTTTTAATTAAATTTTTCTGCCTCTCTCTTGCTCTCTCCAAATGGGGGACTTTCTCTATAAAGAGAGAGAGAGGAGAGAGGGGACATATATTAGCAGCTACCGCAAACTCAATTAAATGATAACAAATTCAAGCAGATGGGCTGAAATGGGCCGTACCACGATGCTGATTCTGATAGGCAGGCGCCGCTGGCAAGTGAATGGCAAGAGCAAAGAATTTCCAAATCTCGCAAATCGCAATTTTGGGTAACACAATTCACACGAATTCTCAGACCACTGTGCAGCAGCAGCAGCAGTGGCAGCGTCAACGTCAACGGTAACAGCGACGGCAACGGCAACGGCGACGGCGGCAATGAGCAAAATGACGTTGGCTATGGTTCTGTGGCAATGTGAAAATGTGACAGAGGCAGTGGCAGTGGCAGTCCAATGGACAAGAAGACGGTGTCGTCTGCGGGACTCCACAATTTATGGCCACATTCAATTGTCAAGTTTATGTGCGGCTAAGGCATTTGCATAAGAGGAGCTGCCGCCGATGCCAATGCCCAAGTCCAAGCCGCCATCCACTCCTCTCCTTTAAGCTAAGCGGCTCCTGCTTGCTGCTGCTGACTTCGCTAGAATTCTCATTCTCTCCATTTGAAAGTCTCATTGTTTTCCACATTCTCCTCTCATCATACTGTTTGAAACCCTCATTTTCATTACTTTTTCTTTTGTGTTTTGTTTTTTTGTTTCAGAAGGCAATTCTCTGATGATTCTCTCTTTCTTTTCCTGGCCTTTGCATACAAATGACGAATTATGAGAATCTTATAAATTTGCCATTAAACTTTAATGAGAACAATGGCAAAATTGCTGTTGGAGATCAGCTATTGAATAAGATGTCGCAGCGGGATTTCTCCGAGGTAAGCAACTGAATACTAAAATGCACAATTACTATATAGACTGAAGTACTTCAATGTACATATGTATATACATATATATATGTATGCATGTTGACCTTCAGCAAAAAACAAAACATAAAAAAAGGGGAATAATAATCAAAATTAAGGCAAAATGATTTCAATGTTGATTAACTTGGTCGGCAAGACTACAAAAGGGCTTAGGCTCTTCAATCTCAATAAGGGAAGAACGACACACACACAGAGACACACAGAAAGCCAAATTAAACAAAAGCGCAAAGAGATAAAGGAAAGAGACACACACATACACACACACTGAGAGAGACAGAGATAGAGAGGGGGAGAGGGCCAAAACTTGAGACTTACGTCTTCCTCTGACCGACTCCACTCCGTTTCTCTTCTGATCAACTCGACAGGGCCCTTTCATCATATTCCGCGCTGTCATGTCACGGGCAAAAACAACAGCAACAACATCAGAGACAACGTCAACGATGTTGGATAAGTTTCAGACGTATGTATGTCTGGCAAAAAAAACTGAAAAGAGATGAGATTCCGATCCCTAGCTGCTGTCTCCTTGACTGACTGACTGTCGTCCTGAGTGTGTCCGTGTGTCTATCCCTCTCTCTGTCTCTCTCTCTCTGTCCCTTTAGATAGGATAAGGACCATTAGGATAGGACTACAGATGCCAACCTTCTTTTTAGAGCGAGCTTTCTAGGATCAAGCTAATTATTTTATTACGCGTTAAATTGCAACAAAATTCTCAAGTTGTGAGACTCGTCGACGTTGTCGAGAGTGCGAGAGTGGAAACATGCCGCAATGTGCGGCACAGGCAATCGTGAAATTGTTGGCATTCCAATGCGGCGACTTTATCGATGGGCCTACAACACTAAACTCCAAACTCCAGCATCAGCCCCAGCACAAGAAGTTGAAGCTGATGCTGCCGCCTGGGTGCCACTTTTTTCATTTCTTTCCTCTTTTTTTTTTGTGTTTTTGTTGGATCATTTGCTGTTGTCCGCCCAACAACAACAACAACGACCAGTTCTCGAATCGCAGGTTTTTCTTTTACATTCCTGCCTTGTATCCATCTCTCCCCATGCCCCTTCTCCTCATCCATTTCTTCCTTCTGTCGCTCTCTTCCTCTCTAGCGCTAGCTCTGTGATTCTTTTTGCTCGACTATTCTCTAAAATGTTTCGTATTCTTGGGACTCCTACTGATGGTGGTGGTGCTGCTGTTGTTGCTGCCAATTTAGTTGGAATTGTTGAAGCGGGACAGCAAGCGTATCATTTTACATGACTTCTCTATGTGGCATTTGGGCGCCAATTCCTAAATTGACATACAGCATGACTTTGGCTCCTCACATGGAACGCGAAGCGAAAGGGCTCCACCACCACTACCAACAACAACCGCATTGAGTATCTTTAAGTTTGGCTTCCATTGCTATACCTCTATACACATATGTATGTATATATATACATATGTATGTTTTGTGACTGGTTCTAACCAGGTTTAGCCCACAGTCAAAGATATCCTAAACGAGGGGTAACCCAATCAAGTCTGGCATAACAAAAAAAAAAAAAAAAACATCTTGGACTCTTCATTGAAGCAAAAGCTTATCCAAAAAGGACCAGAACAGAAATTCCCTCCATTTTCTTATCAAAG
Source organism: Drosophila paulistorum (assembly GCA_018152135.1). NCBI lineage: Eukaryota > Metazoa > Arthropoda > Insecta > Diptera > Drosophilidae > Drosophila > Drosophila paulistorum. Next base: position 17,675,450 of record JAECXG010000606.1, on the reverse strand, counting down.
AAACGTCATTGATATTCGAAAAAGGAAATAAAGTTGTTTTTTGTTCAAATGATTTATCAAATCGAAGCTTAGATTAGCAATATCGTTTCATATTCTCTCATCAAGTAGCAGCTTATTTGATTCCTCTTTGGCTTTAATAGTTTAAGCCTGGCCTATTGGCATTTCGATACTTTTCTGTCTGTGCGTGTGTTTGTGGCTGTTATTTTTTGCCTGATATTATTTTTAGTCGAAATGATAACATCTGCTAATAAGTATAAGCCGGCGCTCCCTTCCGCCGGAGATCTATGTATATATACCCTACCTCTCTTTTTCATTTCTTCTACCTCTTTGAGTAACTTTTTGGTGCGTGTTTATTTGACTTTGACCATTATCAGACAGCAGGAGCAGCAGCAGCAGGGCCAAGAGGAACAGCAATCAGCTTTGTGAGATCAACCACTAACGCTGGCCCAAAAGAACTTTAGGTTCTTTTCGTCTTCCTTTCTACGGCTGAGGGATTCGTTCTTGTTCTCTTTCGTTTCTTTTTTGGCTTTTTGTGGTTTTGTTTTTTTTTTTTTTTTTTGGTTACGCCCTTTTCATTTGGCTTATCGGTTGAACTGAAGACTGTGCGCTCTTTTATAGTTGCATAAAACGTAAATTGCGTTCTGCATCTGTCAGATACTTTATTGTGGGGCTGATTTATACACAGCCAGAAGGCAGACGAAGGCCAATCTAAGCACGTTATCCCCGTATCTCACGGGGCCGCCAGCACAAAAAAACAAAAAGAAAAGGCAACGGCACTTGTTGGAGCCCGGCAATGCGGCAACGGCACGTTTTTCTAGGAAACATCTTGGGCTAAGGCATTTGCATACTCATTGCATTTAATTGCTTCAAAAAATATGTAAAAATTTCCACGTTGTTGTCACGGACTCGTCCATGACGTCCATGGCCATGGCCATGACCATAGACATTTGGTGGCTTATGCCAAAAAAGGCTTCAACTTCAACACTTCTACTGCTTCTGCTGGTGCTGCTGTCGTTTCTCCTGCGGCTGTTCGATCGTGGTGGTGGTTCAGTTCTTGGGCCACGAGTTCGCGGAATCGCTTCCGCGTTTGCCGCGGCACTGGAAATCGGGAGCAACAGTTGGCCAACAAACGTGACTCAGTGGCCGCATACCTGTGTAACCGACTAAAGCTTTAAGAGCTGGTGCGTTGGTATTTAACATAATTACAAGGTACAGTGGGGACTGCCAACCAACCGACCCAAGCGAAACACAATGATAACTACTATTTAGGGGAGGGGAATCGAGGAAAGCGACACTCCTATGTCACGTGAATAATCCAAACTTACCCCTTTACCCCTTACCTCTCTCTTTTGTAGAACGAACCGGAATGTACACCGGAACTGCCAGCCGCAAATCGTGCTCTCTTCTTGGAGAAGGTTCGTCAATCGAATGCTGCCTGCCAAAGTGGCGACTTTGCCACTGCAGTTCTCCTATATACGGATGCTTTGCAGCTGGATCCTGGCAATCATATATTATACAGTAATCGTTCAGCAGCATTACTCAAGCAGGGACAATTCGCTGCAGCTTTGCAGGATGCCACACAAGCGCGAGATCTGTGTCCACAATGGCCAAAAGCGGTAGGTTTCCCTTTTCATTTTCCATTCACATCAAATTTTTGATTTCTTGATCTCAATCATTGCAGTATTTCCGTCAGGGCGTAGCCCTGCAGTGTTTGGGTCGTTATGGCGAGGCGTTGGCATCCTTTGCTTCGGGCTTGGCCCAGGAGCCGAGCCACAAGCAATTGCTAGCTGGCCTGGTAGAAGCTTCACTAAAGAGTCCATTACGACCGGCCTTGGAGCCGACATTGCAACAACTACGGACCATGCAGTTGCAGGAGTCACCGTTTGTGGTCAGCTCTGTAGTTGGCCAGGAACTGTTGCAGGCCTCACAATATCAGGCGGCAGTTGCCGTGCTCGAAGCGGCCCTGAGAATAGGCAGTTGTTCACTGAAACTCCGTGGATCGGTTTTCAGTGCCCTGAGCTCGGCTCATTGGGCTCTAAATCAATTGGATCAGGCCATTGGTTATATGCAGCAAGACCTGGCGGTAGCCAAGTCCCTGGGCGACACCGCGGGCGAGTGTCGAGCTCATGGAAATCTCGGATCTGCCTACTTCAGTCAAGGGGCGTACAAGGAGGCGCTTACGGCACATCGCTATCAATTGGTGTTGGCCATGAAATGTAAGGATACGCAGGCAGCGGCCTCGGCCCTGACATCCCTCGGTCATGTGTATACGGCGAGTGGTGATTATCCCAATGCCCTGGCTTCGCATAAGCAGTGTGTGCAGCTGTTTAAGCAACTGGGCGATCGCCTCCAGGAAGCCCGAGAGATTGGCAATGTGGGTGCTGTGTATCTGGCGCTGGGCGAGTGTGAGGCTGCCCTGGACTGTCATAGTCAGCACTTGCGATTGGCCCGCAAGTTGCACGATGAGGTGGAAGAGGCGCGAGCGTATTCGAATCTCGGTTCAGCCCATCATCAGCGTCGTCAATTCAGTCAGGCGGCCGCCTGCCATGAGCAAGTGCTGCGCATTGCCCAATCACTGGGTGATCGCAGCATCGAGGCAAGGGCCTATGCCGGATTGGGCCATGCGGCTCGGTGTGCCGGCGATGCAAACGCTTCGAAGAGATGGCATGAACGGCAGCTCTCAATGGCGTTGGCAGCACGTGACAAACTGGGTGAGGGCAGGGCTTGCTCCAATCTGGGCATTGTCTATCAGCTGCTGGGCGCCCACGATGCCGCCTTGAAACTGCATCAGGCCCATTTGAGCATAGCTCGTTCTCTGGGCGATCGAGCTGGTATGGGCAGGGCATATGGCAATATGGCTCGCATGGCTCACATGGCTGGTAACTATGAGGCGGCGGTTAAATATCACAAACAGGAGCTGTCCATCAATCAGGCCCTACACGATCGCAGTGCGGAGGCTGCCACCCATGGCAATTTGGCGGTGGCGTATCAGGCTCTTGGTGCCCATGATGCTGCTTTGGCCCACTATAGGGCACATTTGGCGGCGGCCCGATCGTTGAAGGATACCGCTGGAGAGGCTTGCGCTTTACTTAACTTGGGCAACTGCCTCAGTGGACGTCAGGAGTACGAGGAGGCTGTGCCTCACTATGAAAGCTATTTGATGCTGGCCCAGGAACTGGGCGATGTGGCAGCCGAGGGAAAGGCCTGCCATCTGCTGGGCTATGCGCACTTTTGTCTGGGCAACTATCGGGCTGCAGTGAGATACTATGATCAGGATTTGGCATTGGCCAAAGATGCCCAGCATCGGCCGCATATGGGAAGAGCGTACTGTAATCTGGGTTTGGCCCACCTTGCCCTAGGTCACACGGCTGCCGCATTGGAGTGCCAGCAGCTATTTCTGGCAGTTGCTCATGCCACCAATCAATTGCCTGCAAAATTTCGTGCACTTGGTAATATTGGTGACATCCTAATCCGAACAGGAGCTCATGAGGTAGGTTCAATGGTGCTTACTCTTTCCTTCTATAACTCTTGAATCTTTTCTTTGTCGGTTAAAGGAGGCCATCAAATTGTATCAACGTCAACTGGCACTGGCGAGGGCAGCGGGAGATCGTTCCATGGAAGCGGCTGCATGTGGAGCTCTTGGCTTGGCGCATCGACTGCTACGTCGCTGGGACAAGGCATTGGGTCATCACACGCAGGAGTTGACTCTACGCCAAGAGCTGGGCGATCTCTCTGGTGAGTGCCGGGCCCATGGCCATTTGGGAGCTGTCCATATGGCGCTCTGCAGTTGGACCAATGCCGTCAAGTGTTATCAAGAGCAATTGGAGCGGGCACAGGAGCAACGCGATGCGGCTGTCGAGGCACAGGCCCATGGCAATCTGGGCATAGCTCGTCTTAATATGGCCCACTATGAGGCAGCCATTGGTTGCCTGGAAGCACAACTTGGCACACTGGAGCGAGTATCGCTGCCCTCCACTCAGGCTGATCGAGCCAGAGCTCTGGGTCATTTGGGCGATTGCTATGCTGCTTTGGGTGACTATGAGGAAGCACTCAAATGCCACGATCGGCAATTGCAACTTGCGTTGGGTCTTTCAAGCCATCGAGATCAGGAACGCGCCTATCGCGGATTGGGTCAAGCGAGGAGGGCTCTTGGCCAGCTGCCTGCTGCCTTAGTTTGCCTAGAGAAGCGTCTGGTGGTGGCCCAACTAGATCTGCATAGTGCAGAGATTAAGGCATTGGCTTACGGTGACTTGGGCCATGTACACGCTGCCTTGGGCAATCATACCCAGGCATTGAACTGCCTGGAACATCAACGTGAACTGGCCCAGGGACTGCAGGATCGGGTCTTAGAATCCGATGCAATCAGTGCCTTGGGCCAGGTGAAACAACGTATGGGCGAGCATGTCGAGGCTTTGAAGTTGCACCAACAGGATCTTCTACTATGCACTGAGCTGAGTTCGCCGGATTTGCAGGCGCGTGCTCTAAGCAATCTGGGGGCAGTACACGAATCACTTGGCCAGCAGGCGGAGGCTCTTAAGTGCTACGAAAGGCAATTGAGTCGACAAAGAAACACACCAACGATCACAGCCAGGTAAATGAATATAAAACATTTTCGGGGATGATATTAATAAAAAATCCTGAAAATCTTTTTGCAGTACGGATGGAGATGGATCCCAGTTTCTTGGCCATCAGGCGGAGGCTTTAAAATGCTACGAGAGGCAATTGGAATTGAGTTCGGATAGATTAGGCAAGGCGTTGGCATGCTTGGCTCTGGGTAGAGTACATCATCAACTGGAACAGCACTCAAGGGCTGTGGATTATTTGAGACAAGGATTGGCCAGTGCCCAGTCCATTGGCAAGTCAGAGGAGGAGGCAAAAATAAGACATCAACTGGGTGAGTATTTAGAATTCTGATTAAGCTTCAAAATGGCACTAACCAATTTCCCCATCTCTGCCCTACGCAGGTCTTGCTCTACGCTCCTCTGGCGATGCTGAGGATGCTCGCCTTCAATTGGAAACTGCAGCCCAGCTATTGGAATCTGTGCGGCACGAACAACGCAGTCCGGAAACAAGATTGGCCCTCTATGATCTGCAGACGAGTTGCTATCATTTGCTACAGCAGCTTTTGGTTACCCTTCAGCGCACGGAAGATGCTTTGGTGGCTGCGGAACGATGCAAGGCACGCGGCGGTGCTGATGAGGTTAACAAGACGCCTCTGGTGGATAGCGATGCCATCCAGGAAGCTGTTAACCGTGGACGAATGCCAGTGCTCTACTATAGTTTAGCTGGTGAGCAGCTTTATGCCTGGTTACTCCAGCCTCAGGCGGGAATTGTGCGTTTTCATGCGGCACGCATCGATGCGCAGACCCTTCAGCTGCCCTTGTCGCTTAACGAGGAAGAGGAAGAAGTGGAGGAGGATGAGGTGACAGCCGAGTTGGCCGAACGGGAGCAACAACAGGCAGCTGGCCTGCTAGAACGTTACGTAAATATGGTCCGGGACAATTTGGGTGTCAATTCGCAGACTCTGTTGCATGAGGGCGATGGCAGTGGATGGAGAGCCAGCACAGAGCAGCTGCTAGAGGATTTGCCCGGAGCCGGAGGCGGTTTTATGCGTATGGTTAGCCGCAATCAATTGCTAAATTCATCAAACTACTCGCTCAGTTCGCTGTTCTCATTGGGATCAGTTGGTGGCTCGGTGGCCAGTTTGCAAGGTTCCACCCGCTCGGTGGGAAGTCGCAGTTCACGACGTGCTCCTGCACCACCAGTTTGGCGAGGTCCTTCATGCCTTCATACCCTGTACAATCTACTATTGGCCCCCTTTGACGACCTGCTGCCCTCCAGCGGTGGTATTACCGCCTCTCGTCAGGGACGGCGTGAGCTGATCTTGGTTCTGGACAGTTCACTCTATCTAGTTCCTTTTGCCATTCTGCGGGCCGCCCGAGAAGATGGTGAATATTTGTCCGAACGCTGTGCCATCCTCACGGCACCATCGCTGCAGGCTCTACGCTGTCGTCCCAAGGGCAAACGCGATCGAGGACGTCCTCCGACAGCTTTGGTTGTTGGTGGGCCGCGTGTACCTCGTCTATTGGCCGAACGTTGGGGTTGGGCAGGCGCCGAATCTCCGGCAGCCTTACAAGAGGCCGCCATGGTGGCGGATATGTTGCAAGCAACAGCCTTGGCCGGTTCCAATGCCACCAAGGAATCTGTTTTGGCTGAGCTACCATCCGCGGAGTGTGTTCACTTCGCTGCTAATCTAAGCTGGCAACTGGGCGCCGTTGTGCTCAGTCCGGGAGATGTGGTTACCGCTGAACAGCAACAGCAAAAGGAACCCCATGAACCCCAGTTGTCGGACTTTACGTTGGCCCCCGCAGAACTTCGCCAGTTGCGACTAAGCGCACGTCTGGTGGTCCTAAGCTCATACCATTCGGTGGAGCCCATATCGGGCGCTGGAGTGGCCCAATTGGCTAGCGGTTGGCTTATGGCTGGAGCTGGTGCGGTTTTGATCTCATTGTGGCCAGTCCCGGAAACGGCAGCCAAGATTTTGCTGCGTGCCTTCTACTCGGCCCTACTCCAGGGAGCAAGAGCTGCTCGGTAAGAATTAGTAACCAAACCCTAACGATCGAATAGTTATCTCATAATTATATTTTAGTGCTCTGGCGGAGGCCATGCAGACAGTTCAGCACACAAAGCACTTTGCTCATCCGGCCAACTGGGCGGGTTTCCTGCTAGTCGGCAGCAATGTGCGTCTCTCCAACAAAGTGGCCCTGGGTCATGCTCTATGTGAGCTGTTACGTTCACCAGAACGCTGCCGGGATGCGCTGCGTGTGTGTCTGCACTTGGTGGAGAAGAGTCTGCAGAGGATTCATAGGGGTCAGAAGAATGCGATGTATACAACACAGCAGAGTATTGAAAATAAGGCGGGACCAGTGGCTGGTTGGAAGGACTTGTTGATGGCTGTTGGTTTTCGATTCGAACCCGCCGCCAATGGCATCCCATCGAGCGTGTTCTTCCCCCAGGCAGATCCCGAAGATCGGCTATCACAGTGCTCGGCTAGTTTGCAGGCAATGCTGGCCCTAACTCCAGCCACTTTGCAGGCACTGGCCAAGTTGGTCCATGTGAACAGTGTGGAATATGCGGACGATATCATTGCTGTGATGAGGAATATATTGGCCCAGTTCCCTAGCATTAGCTCCAGCTCCAGTTCCATCAAATCTGAGGCAGACACTTGCTGCATTGAGATGCCGTTGAGTGTGCATCTTTGGCGTGTGGCTGGGTGCCATGAGCTGCTTGCCTCAGTGGGTTTCGATTTGACCGAGGTGGGATCAGATCAGGTTATCCTGCGCACAGGCAAACAGGCGAATCGTCGCCAATGTCAATTTGTATTGCAAGCCCTGCTGGCATTGTTCGGTAAGTAACGTAAACATTTCGATTAGCGAAGGCAATACATATTCTCTCTTTATCTTCAGATACTCGAGAAGCGCCAAAGAGTCTGGGATTGGGCATGGAGCTGGACTCGGCCCACAGCAGTAGCTGCGAATCGCTTGCAGAGGCAGAAATGGATCCGGTGCCAGTTCAACCGACAGCCACTAGCACTCCTTCGGTCAATCAAGCTCCATTGCCATTGCATCCGCGTAGTGCTTTCATCTCATATGTCAGACGTCGCGGCGAACCCGATGGCGGCCGCACTGAGGTAGGCGGAGGTGGGGGAGGGCTAGATTCCAGCTTGGCCAATACCACCGACAGCGAGCAATCTTTATCCGATGGCTATGCCACTCAGCCGGGCAGTGGAATGTCTAATCCTCGTCTTGGCTATGCCAGTATGCGTGCTCCGGTAAGAGTTTCGCGACCCGGAGGTGGTGGAGAGAGTGATGCTGCCTTCACACCGAGTCCTCCGGTAACCGACCCCAGCCTGACTTTGGCCCTAGCTCATCAGACGCGAATACGAAGTCTTTATGCGCATTCCACTTCGGCGCCAGTTTCGTCCGCCGTGACGAGTGGAAAACGACCGGACAGTTCAAGTTCGGCCAGCAGTACCACCGATTGGGAGGGATCCGGACATGCTACAGTATTGCGACGTGGAGCTGGTCTATCCATGCCACAGCAGCAACCGCCATTGCCGCCGCCTCGTCCGCCAGTCTATCACAATTTAGGCGTGGGAGTGGGTGGTCGCAGTAAGCCTAAAATTAAACTTGGAAGCGCCCAAAGTTCCTTGGCGGCGCGGGTTAATAAGGAGCATGCCCTGTTTATGGATCGTCTGAGTGTGCGTACCGAATTGAGTGCGCCGGGCTCTAGTAATAGCGGAGCTGTTGCGGCTGGAAATGCTATCAGAAAACCTCTGGCCCTGCCGGAAGAAGAGGAGGTTACCAACGTGTCCTTCAACCCATCTAGTCTTTACTTCTCGCAAACGGATAGCGAACTCCTCAACGAACCTAAACAGCAGCAACAGCCAGAGGAGAGCCCGACTCCGACCAAGACTAGCACCAAGTGCCTGCAGGATAGCCTTATGCGCCACATGAACCGTGAGCTTACGCCCAGCATCTCGGAGCTGTATCATGAACGCAATCTGGGCTTGGGTCTCGCTCCGCCGCTGTCCAAGCTTCTGCTTAGTCCCAACTATGAAGATCAGGAAGTAGTCGAGAGTAGCCCACAAACGGCTGCTGGACTGAAGTCTCTGGCAGACGCTGTCAGCGAATTGGAGCTAAGTGGCAGCTCCTCAGGGGCCACCATGCCAACTGTCGTTGTGGGCGGCGGCTCCGGCGGCAATGGTAATGTGCAAATCGAGAACGATTCCCCTGCCTCATCTGCAGTGGCCCCCACTTGCTCCATATGCGGCGAACACGCCGATGTCATCTGCCGCTGCAAGGCGGCCACCATCCAAAAGAAGAGCAGTCTCAAGCCATGGCTAAGCAACATACCAGCCAGCAGTCTTGTGCAAGCCAGTGAGCTAACCACAGCAGATATTCTGGAGCGACGTCTGGAGAATCAAACGGCTGAAACCAATAATAATGGGGCGCCGCCCTCATTTACCGCCGAACTCTGTCGCCGCGATGAGGGTGATGGTCGGTCTGTCGCAGATTCGCAATGCAGCAGCAATTACAAACGGGTTCTGGCCAGTGCATCGGGTGGAGCCATCAGTCTGGTGGGCATCACCAATGGTGTAGGTGATCTAGAGACGCAAAAGACATCCTCCACGGCAGCCACCTGCTCAGCTGCTCGTCTTGTCTAGCCTTTAGCCTCTATTGATATTGTTATTTATTTATCCAAGCCCAACTTTAACTCTTATCTACTCCAAATAGGATCGTTTATATTTATAGCAAAGCCACTGATTATGTAAAACTCACTTGTATTTATAATCTATAAATATAAGATAAAATATGTAGATATAAGAAATTGTTTTCCCTTTTTTTCTTGAATATATTAACTAAGTATTTTTAGTATATAATATAATGATATTGACTCAAAGATAATTTCTCCTCTTTGTTTAGAAATAAAACTTATTCGAATTTGCCACCAATTTCTACAATGAAATAACGAGTTTTTGTTTGGGGAGTGCCCCTTGAAACCATTCGAATATAAAATATATATGTACCTAGGAAAATCGCGAAACAGCGAAGACCTCAACAGCCTGGATTCCCAGTTTGATCCCTTGAAAAAACGAACAAACTTTTTGAAGTTTCTATAAGAGAATCAATAGATCTAACAAAGAAATTTATGGGTGTCCACTGAGATTCGGTTTATCGATGTTTCGTTATCACGACGATCTATAGATTTGTCATAAATTAACTTCAGAAATAAGACAACAATAAAAATAACAAGAGCCTTATGGCTGGTGCATCTATTTATGTGACCCATGGTGTAACGCATAGACAATGCTTTTCTCTGATTATTTGGAAATTTGAATGACCTTACACCCTTTGATCCGATTCAATTAAATGAAAATAATCTTTATGTTTTCTTATATGATTCTTTAAAATCTTGTTTTCTTTCTTTTATTTTCTTTTGTTCTCTGTATTATATTTGATGGAATTTTGTGTCCATTAGTTGCGGTCGATTTTCTGTTATGTTTAATTACCACTGTAGTGGGTGTTAACCCACAAAAAAAAAGGTGGTTATCTGTTGAAGAGTTTTGAGAACGTTTGGTTAAGTGTCGGCGTGTGTGTGGTGTGTGTGTGTGTGTGGTGTGTGTGTTTTGATAGTTTGTTTGTCAGTGTGCGAAATACACATAGTTAAATGAACTTTTGTTGCTTGGATTTGTAACTAATGTAACTAATTTTATTTTCTTTTACTTATATTATACAATTTTTGTTTTGTTTTAAATAATTTATAATTTATCATCGAATTGTATATGCTTGTTGTTCTTCATTTTGTTTGTTATCTATATATATAAATATGTATATATATATATAGCAAATGTCAGTTATATGGAGAGTGTTGCACTAATTGCTTCTCCGCCCAGCTTATTCTCCGTCCGGCTTATGCAACACTCTATATAGCTGACTGTGTATGTGTGTGTGTGTGTGTGTTTTTCGTATATAAGTGTGTATGTGTATATATATGGCTTGTTCTTTGTGAATCGGAATGGGGCTGTAACCAAAAATTCCTGTGAACCACTTTAAATGAGCTCAGCTTGAAAGGAATTGCCTTACATAGACTCTTTCTATGGAGAATTTCCAGCGCCTTAAACAATAATTCTCAAAAACAAATCTGCGCTCATTAGATTAGGTTTAAGATTATTCAAATTGATGCATATGAATTTGAAGTTACAGCCCTATTCCCTTTCACAAAGAACAGACTATATATAAATAGATTTCTGTATATATATAAATATGTATGCCTGGATTTTTTTTGTTTTTGTTTTATTCACTTTACAATCTTAATTGTTAACTACGGAAAATGATCATTTTCTTTTCTTTTATATTTGTTTTGTGTGCCTTTTGTTGTTTTTTTGTTTGTTTTGTTTTTTTCTTTTGAATATGCTTGCATAACGTCTACAATAAACTTGTAAATATAATATACCTATATATAATATATAGCTACAATATATGTATATATATATATATAATTATTCATTTATATCAATGTGTATAATCAAAATGTGACCAAAAAAAACTTGCTTGTATTTAAAAATATGTATTTTGTTTTGTTTTTATATATATAATTTATTTTATATTCAATTCACATGCCGCTCTCTATCTCAAGCTCTCTATCTTTGCTTTGCTGCAGTAAGTGAATATGCCTTAGATATATATATATATATATAATCCTTCTTTTAAATATGCTTTATATATATATATATATGTGTGTGTTTGTGTGTGTGTGTGTGTGTGTGTGTGTAATGCAAGCTGTCGATATAATATTGGTATATAAATTACTAAATTAAGCACTTGAAAACAAAAAAAAAAAAAAATTGCAGCTGGCATCAAGTTTTGTTCACAAATAATTCCACACATTATGTGATAGATCCTAATTGTAGAGTATAAATGTAAATTATGCACTTTTTACAGAAACTTTCCCCCACTTTGTTTTTTTGTTTGTTTAATTCTTTTGATATAATACTCTCTTCTCTTTTCTAGCGACAAAAAAAATATAAAATAAAATAAATTAAATTACAAAAAAAAAAATGATTGAGAAAAAGTAAGTACAGTACACACCGGCGATACGCAACAACGGTAGTGCATTGACTTTGTTGCATGTACATAAGCAATATTTTCATTAAGGCGATCATCGCTTACGCTTAAATGTAATATAAAATTGATATAAGCGATATTTACATACAAGTTTCATGAATAGTTTCATATTGAACCACAAAACCAAATCAAACAATTCTATTTTTCTTTTTTTGTTGTGTGCAAAGGAAATTATCTAATGGCCATGTCACTTTTCATTTCAGAATTAACCGACTGACAAAAAGCAGCAAAGGAAAAAGCAATAATGTATGGCAACTTTTGAATCGTTGAAACACTTGTGAAACAATTCTGAAACATACATACAGTGGCGGACACGAATTTAAGACGTCTTTTTGTCCTCTGCTCCTAAATAAGTTAATTTCTGTAATTTGTTGGTTATTGCATTCGGATGATGAACCGTAAAAATTGAAGACGTAGCAAAACTAAGATAAACTGCGTCAAGTTTCGTTTTGGAGCCTATTGAAAATCTGAATTTTGTATGGAAATTTGTTGGGCCTTTGTTGGGGCAGCAACGGCGTTGCATATAAGCGATATATACTGTATAAGCAAAGGCTTGGGCGGCTAACACAAATAATAAAACAAAGGGAATCGCAACACAAAGAAGCATTTCTTTTCTTTAAAAAGCATTCAATAGTAGTTAATTAGTTGCAAGCATCAGCATTATACGATATATATATATATATATATATGTATGTACATATATATCATATAAAATACATAGTTCAATTGTGGCAGAATGTATAATTCGAATAATATATATATATATATACACCTATATAACTCAATTTGTGAATTAGGCATATCTATTTAGAGAGTGGGAACGGAGGACGGTAGGTGAGGGGAGGATTGCAGAATTGAGAGTCATGGAAATTGGAATTTGGTTAATAAAGAAACACGGCTATAGTCTCATCTCATTTACAATAAACTCGAATATATATGTATATATACTGACATTGCCACTGTCACTCACCCACTGTCTCTCTCTCTTTCTATATCTATATGCCACCTCCTGCAGCAGCTGCTAATTGGATGTGTGTCCTTTCTCTCAATCTCTCTGTGTGTGTGTGTGTGTGTGTGTGTGTGTGTGTGTGTTTGTAGGTGTTGTTGATTCAATTTGGTTTCACATTTTCATGTCGAAATTATTTGATTTGTAGAGCAGCTCAATTTCAATTATTTCAATCTTGATCTATGCTTGAAAACCTCATCAATAAAAATTTGTGTGCTAAGTTTTGTTCTGCATTGCCTTATATAAATTATCATCATCATTATCATATCTCTTTTTGTAAGTTGCTTAAAAAACGATATTTAACACTCTTTGCTTTTGTTTTTTGTTTTGTTTCTTGTTTTTTTGTAGAATTTAACACTATACACTATAAAGAGGATACTTAAAATATTGCGACCATCATGTTTTCTTGCTTTCTTTTTTTGTTATTTGTTTGTTTGTTTGATGCTTTTTCTAGTTGATTTTCTCTTTTGATTTTGTTTTGCCTTGGTCTGGTCTCTCTGATGTGCGTTTCGATTCTCCTTTAGATTATGTGTCGGTTGGTGGTTACCATCAAATTAACGCAATTGATTCCTGTATGAAATAAGATTGTTTTTGGTTTTGATTACTATTTTGTTTCATAGATATGTATAAGCAATTTACAATTGGTTCATTATTTGGCGATACATGAGATGAGGAGAATAATGATAAACATATAAGTTAAAGAAAAACTCAACAGATTTCCAAGGATATGACACATTACTAACTTTTTACATAAAAACTGGACAAAACGTTCCACAACTTAAAGTTGCTAATGGCTGGGGGGAGAGAGGAGTTGGTTCCGACGTTGTCTGCTATTGTTGTTGTTGTTGGTTTTATTTGTTGATAGTAGTTTTTCTTTTTATATATGTTGTATGTGTTGTTGTTGTTGTTGTTGTTGGGAAAAACCAAAATGGAAACGTTTGAACACAAAAAAATCACACAAAGCATTTATCCCCTCATGGCCTCATGGCATTAGAGAGTATTTTCTTTGTTCAGTTGCTTGGATTCGATAACTATAATTCACTCTTGTCACGTCGTCCACTTATCTGGGCCTTTGTCTATATTTACGAATATAGAGAGGTGAGAAAAAGAGAGAGAGAGAGAGGAAGAGAAAAAAGAACGGGTGATGACACAAACATAAACATAAAACAATGCAAATTAAACATGACATGAGACATGGTATATAAAGTAACAAAAGAAAACAGGATATACATATGTCCATGATGATATTTTGATGATGTTGCTGAGTTTTTGAAATTTCTGGCTTACCTAAAATATTGATCGTGCAGTGATTGGCGTTGAAATTCGGCGGCCTGTAAATACTGTATATATGTAATTAATGAGTTAGGATGTCAATTAGGGAATTGGGAAACCTGTAGTTGGTCTGCATAGGACATACGCAGCAGGACATCCGAGTGTGGTTCTCTAGGTATAAGCATATTTGGGCGTGGATATTGGCCAACATTCGCTATAGCAGTCCAGATTGTGTGATGAGCGTAACAGACAGACAGAGAGAGAGAGAGAGAAAGAGAGGGAGAGACACATAGGGAGAAAGAAAAAAAGAAATAAGGTATTATTGGTGCACCATGGGAATCTCTAGGTCTATACAAACTCACGTGGCAGTTGGAAACCGGCCTCCGGTGGTTGCGGCTGTGGATGCAAAGGCAAATGTAAATGAGTATGAGAGTGTGCATGATATTCTCTCGTCAATCGTATCTGAAAATTATTGAATATATCGTAGATAGTTTCAAAAGAGCCAGTGCTGCATCATGTGGGCGTGTTTGATATCGCCAACAGAAGAAGAACAAGATCAGAGTTTATGGAACAGTGTATGCAGTATGCAGATGCGGCATGGTTAGAATGTGGTACAGAGAGGTGGTAGGAAGAGTACGAGCAGCGAGCGGCGACAAATGGTTATTGTGGAGTGCCCCCACCACCCACCCCCCAAAGGGGTGGTCAGGTCAGGTCAAGGCAAGGCAATGGCATGTCAGGAGAAATGTGTTAGCACAACATATGACAACAAAACAGAGAATAGACACGTGCTTGGTATTTTTTGTTTTTTGTGTAGGAGATATGATCTTGAATTGATACATATACATATACAATAGTTAGACGCATATATATATACATACATATATATGTAGGAGGTGGACTTTGGCAATAGCTTATATAAAATGGTTACAAAATGCTTTTTGGTTAATTTCAAACTGACAAATTGGACAAAAAGTGGTTGATTTTGATAGTGGATGGTTTGTTGGATTGAATTTGGTTTTGATATTGCTTCCAAATACGATTGATTTTGTGAATATGAGTCGAGTGGTATTGTAAATAAAATAAATTTTTGGCCTACCATACGCACCATGTGCTCGCCCGGATCGAGGCCAACGTGATGCGGAGGCGGTATGCCCAGGCGTTCCCGTTCCATTTGTGATATAGCTGGATTTGCATAAAGCGGGAATTGCGATGGATGAATGCCGCTGTTTGAAACAAAAGAACACAAATAATTATTTATACAATTCAAACAAATAATTAACTAACAAAATCCTCTTACCGTCTATAATACTCCATCCAATGTGGATCAATTCGCGATTGACTCGCAGCAGCTGCTTGGGCATTCTCCAATTCTCTGTAAAAATAGTTGAACATATAATTCATGAGGACATGGAAATAATAGCAACGTGGAGAACTTTTGTATTTTGTTTGTAGGAGGAGGAGAAGGAGCAGGAGGCGGGTATAATGTGTGGGATATTATTTTTGTTTTTTTATGGATGGCAGGCAGCGGGCGACAATGGCAAATGATAATAACTGAAGCATAATTTTAGGCGTGCGTATAAGAAATTAAATCAAATTTATAAAAAAGCTCGGTGGGGTTTATTTGCAATATTTTTTTTGGTCTGGGTCTGCGGTGGTGGTGGTTAGTGGAGGAAGATGCTTTTGATGTATAAGTGTGCGTGTGTGTGTATGATTGTGTGTCAGTATGAGTGTTAGTGTGTGTGAGTGTGAGGGCGAACGCATTGAGATGAGGATTCGACAGGATTTGGTACTGTACCTCTCTCTGTACATGGGGCCCATTGGATGATGATATGGCACCATCTGTTCAACAGGACTGAAATTGAATTGGAAATAATTACGATCAACAAACGCGACTCAACAATACCAACTAAACAAATCAAAAATGACACCAAGACAAAATAAAAAAAAAACAAAACGAAACACAAAACATAATAAAAATATAACAAAAATAAAAACAAAGAACAAGAATATGAAATTCTAAATCGGGATGCAGATCGGTTCAGATTAGATAATTGCATCAGTTTTTTTGGGAATAAATTTAGAAGAATGTACAATAATATCCTTTCCTTTAAGGCTTGACCTTTTTATCTACCATATTTTAAGTTAAGTTGGATCATAATAGAAACTCTCACTTTACCAAATAAATACGTATATATATATTTATGAATATCGTGTTTACCTATTATTGTGAATATTATTGGCCAATTCTATGAATACCGATACCGATTTACTACATTTCTGCATCCCTAGTTACAGACAAAAGAGATCAGACTCTCTTTGCTGTTGCCAGCGAACTCACCTGAATGCCACATGGGGACGCGCATATTCCGACAATTGGCGCAATGCCGGCGTATCCGCATATGGAGGCTTTAGTTCCGCTTTGAGTTTGGCCTGCTGGGCAGCCTGTTGGGCTGCTGCTGCCTGTTGTTGTTGCTGTTGCTGCTGTTGTTGTTGCTGCTGCTGCTGATTGGAAAACAATTGGAATTAGAGAAAAATCTATTCGGATCATACGTTAATCGAAGCACTCACCTGTCGTCTCTCGCGCTCCTTTTCGGCCAGCTTGCGATCGCGTTCCTCTCGTTTGCGAGCCAGTTTCGAATCCGCCACCGGCTTGAAGATCAAATCCGTTCTCGTACATGAATTGTAATCTCCACGATCGATGTGACGCACAAATCTGTGTGGGGAAATGATCAAAATGCAAATGGTAAACGAATGAGTTGAGATTCAATGTCAGTTTACTCACATTGCCGATTGGGAGCGATGACATTCGGTGTCATCGGGTTTGGCTTCGGGACTTGGTCCTCGCGGTATATTATGTGTGGGACTGGGTATCTCTGGCTCTGGATCTGGCTCAATGTCAATGGGCACTACAGAAGAGGAAATGGATTGGGTTATTGTTGAGAATATAGACATGGAAAAAGAAATGGTAAACTCACATGGCTCCGTCGGATGATGTTGTCCACCAAGGCCGGCCGAATTCGCCGAGTGGGCATGGGCCCGCAGTGCATCCATATGGGAAGTGGGCTTCAGGCCATGAGGCTGACCATCTTGCGGAGCAAATGGCGAGCCATGTGGCGGCCCTGGCGGATAGCCAGGCATATGAGATCCTGGATAGGCTCCGGGCGGCAGGCCAGTTGGAGTTCCCGGTCCAGTCATGCCGACTGGTACCCCTGTCGGACCCTGCGGCGTCTTTGGCGTCGGCGGCTTGTTCTGTACTGGGCCTGGTTGCTGTTGTGGAGCTTTCAGTTGCTGCTGGGCTGCAGCTGCAGCTGCTGCATGTTGCTTCTCAGCCGCTGCCGCTGCAGCAGCCGCATTCTGTTCATCCTGGCGAGCTTGCTGTGGCGGCGGACCCTGGAGACCGGCATGATGGGCGGCCATTACGGCAGCAGGATCGAGAGGACCAGCTGGAGGCGGCGGCTTCATGTAGGCCGGGAAGCCTGGCCCATAGGCAGCATAGCCATACGGAGAGTTAAACGGATGATGATGTGGCGGATAGAACACTGAAGGATGAAGTAACGGATGCGGGTACGGCGACTGGCCGGGATGGACACCGATCTGTGGTATACCTCCACCGGGTGCTATCAAGGGCAGCGGCAACGGCATCTGCGGATGACGTATGACGGGCGGTGAGGCGCCGGGTCGAAGATGTGGGGGCGGTGACGTGCCCAATCCTCGCTGACCTGGCTGCGGTGCATACATTTTGCTCAGAGGACTGGCCATCAGTCCGGAAGCATTGGACACGGGCGGCGGTGTCATGTGCGGCGACTGCTGTCGAAGCAGGGCATGACGATCTCGTTCCGCGACAGCTGCGGCTGCAGCTGACAGTGCCGAGGATGAGGGATGATGGCTAAGCGGCGACTGGGGTACCGGATGCAACGGACTCTGTCGACTGAGGCTGCTCACACTGGAGGCGGGCGAGGCGGCGCGATGGGCAGCTGCCGCCGCTGCTGCCGCAGCGGAATTGGGAAGACCTCCAGGCGTGCTGCTGCCAGGTCCGGCTGGAGCTGCACCGCTAGAGATTTGCACGCTGGGACTGGCGCGGCTGAAGGCGGATGATGCCACCGTGCTGGTGGTCAGGGCTGTACTTGTATTCGATGCAGCCACCGATTGCGGTGTGGTGGGTGCCGACGAGGCATGCGAGTGCGGCATATGGCTGGGCGGGGTGCGGCGACTTAATGCCGATTCGGGCAAGCCGCCAAGACCTCCGGGACCCGCGAGAAGCGCAATGGGTCCACCACCTGGTCCGAGACCGGCAATCGAATGCGAGAGGAGGTGATGTCCCGGATGAGCCAGAGCCGCATGAGCCGGATGACCTGGTGGCAAGTGTGCCAGATGCGGATGTATAGGCATTGGGTGGCCAATTAGGCCCGGCGGCGGCGGCCCATTCCCTGAGAGACCTGGCAGCGGTGATGTACGATGTGCGTGCGGTGATTGCTGGGGCATTGGTCCGGGTCCTGGTCCTTGTCCTGGTCCGATTGATCCAGCTCCACCGCCGCCTGCTCCTGCCATTGTCGTTGGTGGCTGTGAATTTGGCGGCTCTCGCACCATTTGCGGATCATGCATACTCCTGGGCGGCTGCTGAGCAGGTGAAGGCGTTCGCACTGTGCCGGCTGGTCCTCCGGGCTGTGGTTGCTGTTGCTGCTGCTGCTGTGGCGCATGAGAAGGCGGCAAGCCGTGGCCATGCTGTGGGTGACCTTGCAGCGACATCGGCATAGGGGCATGTGGATGCATGGCCGGCGGCATATCGTGGGGTCGATGCAATCCCTGCAGATGTGGATGGGGATGCATATGCGGGTGCATGTGAGACGGCGCCATAGTGGAGAGCGTTGGTGGTATTCCAATCGAACTGGGTGGCATCGACGATGCCACTGATATCTGTGAATGCGGAACTCCTGGATGCAGTCCATGCTGCAGGCTCGGCGGTCCCGCTGACGTCGGCGTGGGCTGGTGCAGGGACGTAGGCGGTGGCGGCGGCGGTTGCGGACCACTCCCACTGGGAGGTGGGCCGTGGATGAGGTTTTGCGGATGCATCCCAGGTGGCAAACCGCCACCGGCTGGAGAAGGCATGTGCGGCGAAGGATGCGGGGACTGGAACTGTTGAGGCTGCGGCGGCATCGACGGCGGTTGCGAGTTGCTATTGCTACCTTGGCTATCTTGGCCAGGTGTGGAGCGGGATGAGGCATCTATGGGACTCTCTGGCGGCGGGCCATACGGTGAGGCCTTTATTAGGTTTTCGCCATACGGCTTCACATCGACAATTCCCCCGGCTACCGAAACGGGCGGCATGGGTGGATATTTGAGATCCTGTGGCTGGGGTGGTCCATATTTGGCAGCCAAAGGATCCCCGTACTTAATCATTAGACCTGTCTCGAAGGGTCTACCCAATGGCGGCGTCTGTACATCGTGTTGATAGTGTGGCTTCGGCATGGCAATGCCAGGTGGTGGCGTAGCTCCTGGCGGCACCTGCTGATGAGCTGGCGGCTGTTGTTGTTGCTGTTGCTGCTGTTGTTGTTGTTGTTGCTGTTGTTGTTGTTGCTGCTGCTGTTGTTGTTGCTGCTGCTGTTGTTGTTGCTGCTGTTGTTGTTGTTGTGAGTCCTGCGCAGTCGGTGGTGGTCCATATTTATGGGCCACATCGAGCGGAGCGGGCACATTGTGCGGCAAATGACCAAATCCTGGCTTCACATCGGGAATCTTTAACGAATCCTGATATCCTGTCTTGGGCGGCGCTTGATGCGCATTGGACAGCTCCACTGGATACTTGCCCGGCTGTTCCATCATATATTTGATATCGTACTTGCCAACAGCGGCCGCAGCAGCTGCTGCTGCTGCCGCCGCGGCTGCTGCTTGCATTTCCTGGCTGTATTTAAGGGCATCCAATGATGGAGGTGGCTGATATTTGAGATCCTGCGGTACAAACTTAATGTCCATGTCAGGAGGATACTTTTGTGGTGTCGTTGGAACTCCTCCAGCGGACACACCTCCCGGTTGTCCCGCTGGAACCCCAGTGGGATCGCTGTGCAGTTGAGGAGGTGGTGGCTGCCCGGGTGGACCATATTTCAATTGGCCATCGATCAGATAACCAGTCGGCGGCTGCGGCGGCACGGGTCCGTGTGGCATATGTTGCAGATGAAGCGGCTCCGGTTGTCCACTCTCATTCAAAGCCACATGCGGATGCATAGAGTTTGGCGGCGGCGCTCCTGGTCCTCCCGCTGATGGTGGAAGTCCTCCTGATGCATTGATCTTTATGTCCTCGTTTTTGATTTCAATCTTTACCTTCAAATCTTGCGGTTCATTGCTATTTTGATTACATGTGGCATCCATCGAGTCCTCCATGGGCTCCTTTTTGATGTAAACTGTCTCCTGAGTAACAACACTTACAGGCGGAGGCTGCAGTGACATCGGTTGAAGTTGTTGTTGTGATAGTGGTGGTGGTGGTGGTTGTTGTTGTTGCTGTTGCTGTTGCATCGGCGGCGTTGGCTGCGATTGCTGCTGTGGCGATATCTCCTGCTTGATAGTAACCAATTTCTTAAGCAATTCGGGATCATTGTCATTATTTTCCATTTTCTCAATGGCTTCCTTGCGATCCACTGAAGCATTCAGAGCCTCCACCGTGGCAATAGTGGGCACCTTCATCGTGATTGGAGGCGCCACTGGGATCACTGCTGGCGGAAGAACAGCCTCTGCGGCAATCTGTGGTTCCTTAAGCAGTCCATCCGCGCTATTGGGAGCCTGAATATTCGTCTCCTCGTCCATGTTCTTAATGGCGCTGTCCTTGCTGTCCTCAGCGGCGATTTCCGCCTTGATGGATGTCTTCTCTTCCGACTTGATATCCAAATCGCTGGCGATAATTTCACGCTCCTCCTTGCAACTGATGATCTCCTTGCTGTCCTTGGTCGATTGTTGCTCTGCCGTGGTGGTATCTGTTGTATTTGACTCACCATCATCGAGCACCGAATCGGGACGACTGTCTGAATTCATGCTCTCCACCGGACTATCGGGACGCTTTCGTTTCTCTTTAATGGTCGCCGTTTCCTCAACACTGGGCTCGTTTGCCTCCTGCTCTGTTCGCTTCTTTTTGTTGGGCGTATCCTGTTTGCCGCCTTTGCGCTTGGTCGCCGAACTTTCGGCCACAGCCTTGGTGGGCGTTTTGGGACTGTCCACAGATCCGGCACCTCCGCTTCCCACATCCGGAGTTTCAGAGCCACGCTTGGGCCGCTTGCCATTGGCCACAGCATTGGCGGAACCAGCGGACTGATCCTTGGTCGTGGCATTACCAGCTGTGGCATTTGCCGCATTGCCGCTACCTACAGACGATGCTGTGCCTCCACTATTACTGCCAGCATTGTTGCTCTGTTGTTTGTTTCTCGTCCTCATCCTAGAGGGTGATTCATCCCTTTTGTTGGTCAGACTCGAATCACTGTCGCACTCGCTGGCGTCGTCCTCGGTGAGAGAACTGTTCTCCTCCTTAGAGACAGCGGGCGATGAGCGACTCGCCGTCTCTGACGCCGCCGTCGCCGTCGCCGCCGTCGTCGCAGTTTGTGGTTCCGGAGTGTCCTCCTTTTTGGGAGGTGTATTATTATTAGCGCGCGTGACACGATTGCGTCGCAATGCGCTCTGTCTACGTCGCCGATGTGGCCGATTGTTATTCGCTCCGGGCGTCTTCTTCCACAGATAGTAGAACTCGACGAGCTCCGGTGTGTCTTTATGCGGCAATAGATCCTTATGGATCCTAAAGAAATTCTTGCCAAATTGTCGTAGACCTTTGATGAACTTTTTCGTTTCGTCCTCGGTCCACTTTTTATCGATACCCTTCGAAACGGGGCACTTTACGAGAGCTTGTAGAGCTTTGCCTGGATCGTAGCCAGAATCATGTAGCTATTAAATACAAATTAAAACATATTTATTGGTATTAAGAATGTACATATACATATATGAAATTATATAAGTATCCGATGGGCTTACCACGTCGAGTGCGTTTATTGTAGTGTCGTCGCGACTGGCAGCCAAACAACCGTCTTCTAGTCCGCCATCACACATTCCTTGAAATGCAGCCATTGATCGCGCCGCACGCAAGAACATTAACAAATCGCCATCCGCCACAACGCCAGGACTCCATCTTGATTCCTCTAGTTCACGTTCATCGGTTTCCTTGTCGATGGGGAAGCTTGAGATTGGATTATAATCGGGCAGTTTTGCCTTCAGTCGTCATTGGAGGGGCGCAAATGAAAGTTATGGGATTAGTTTTAAAAAGGAAAAACATCAGCGCCAAAAAGCTCTTTTTTTTGTTCTTTTAGTTAGTTTTACACCACAACCACACAAACACACACACACACAGGGGACAGGGACAACAAACATTCAGTTTACAGTTACAACAATAACAACAACAAACAACTTAAGACTAATGCATGAAATATGTATGAACAATGTATACGAGATGTGTGCTTTCGGTAAGATAAAAACGAAACAGATCGGAATGGAACGCGTAAAGGGAACGACGAAGAACAAGAACGAAAGAAGAAGAAGAAGAGAATGGTGGAAGGAACAGGATCAACTTTTACTTATCTAAGTAGTTAAGTTGAAAAGTTAAACAAAAAATAAAACAATAACAATAAAAAGAAAGAAGATTTACATCAAAATATTTCAAAATCCAATCCAAAAGAATTATTTACAGGGATTTTTTCGGTTTTTTTGGGGGATTTCTAAAGTTCTTCTTCGGCGTTTTCTCTTTGGTAGTTCCAATAAATGAAGTAGTATACAAATTTGGTTTATATGTTGGCCAATAAGAGACCGAAACAGTTAATTTATATAAGTCTTGAAGCGACAATTTTTGGGGATTTTGAAGGTCGCTCTATAAATTTCTTAAACACGGTCTTAGAGATCAAAGAATTTACGATTTGCAGCATATTCGTAATGAATAAAAGTTATGTAAAGTCCGCCAATTGTTTG